>OZ020617.1:41766232-42130075 GCA_963971575.1 Liopterus haemorrhoidalis
TCCTAGACCATATTTTATAAAGAAAGATTCAAAACAGAAGTCTTGGAAGACCGATGATCTCCTGGCTTTAACGTTCGGGGTTCATCTACAAACTATTTCGGATAACAGCGAGCAAAATGCGAGCATGCATTGCCATGATGATACACAACTTCAGAATGGATAAGAATAAGAAGTTTGTCACATCATTAATTTATACATAAATTTGATATTAATTGGTACGTGAGCACAAAATTGAGACAACAAACACGTTAAATACATCGCGGACGATGTTGTTCTTATTAGTGACTTACGAGGATATTCTGTGTCAATTAAACGAAGTATCTAGGCACGATAGCCTAGAGTTATACCTTGCTAAAACAAAATAATACGCCTCGGCAAATCAAAATCGACAATCAGACACTGAAGAATGTTAGTCAAACCCACAACCCAATTTGCGAAAGGCAATGACACTGTTCAAATAACAAGGGTTACACTCAGCTGGGCGGCATTTGGTAAGTTAGGGTTCGTACTTAAAAGTCCAGAAGTACCTGTCAATCTGAAAGCAAAAGTGTACGACTTATGCATTCATCCTGTTGCAAACTCTGGTCTGGAAACGTGTTTAACGGTTAAATGTGTCAACCAATTAAAGATCTCCCAGCGAGCCATGCACAAACACAAATATCGTCGATATTGGATACAGTATTCCATCCCTAAAAGGCAGCTGAGTTGGTCATGTAGCCAGACAAAACACTAACCGATGTACAAACCAAATAGTTCACTACTGTCCAAGAATTTTCAAACGTAGAGTTGGAAGACTTCAAAAAATATGATTTGACTATATAAAAAAGTAGAAGATTGACATCAAAGAAGAAGTAGAAATTGGCATCAACTGGCAATGGGCAAGTAAGTATGGAAGAAAAAGAGGGAAACCTATGTTCAGGAGTGGACAAAAAGCACAAAGAAGTATGCCACCACTCACCCAACACATAAAAAAATATCTTTTTTTCCCAAAACTGTAGATTTATATGTTTTTAAACAAATTTCAATCTATTCTAACAAATACTCTATAATTATTTAAATTATTTAATTACAAACATTAATTATATAACATTTTATCGTAACGTTCAAGGCCATTAAAAAACATACGAGTTCGTAATGATTCACATAAAATTATGAACAAATTTTCGGATATGAATTAGGTTTACAATTTTTTACATGAGCTACCATCAAGGCCAAGTGTAAATTTTATGATGATTGCGTAATAAAAAAAATCTTTTAAATGGGAAAATTAACCTTGAAGAAAGTATTTTTAATTTTCTTTTGTTAGCAATAAATAATCAATTAATATATTACAATAGATTTATTGTTATAAGAAAACAGTATTCGAACTATACAGGTATATATTGATTTTGACATGAATATGTAAAAAAAAAAAAAATGAATACATTAGCTTTAATTAATTATCACGACAATAAATTAATATAAAAACGCCCCTTTGACAAAAAATTTGATTAATAAATCATAAAAAGTATTGATATCTTGGATTACCTGGGCGTATACTGCATAAACAACTATGAACCACCCTTTTGTTTCTCTTCAGTGAATATGATGTTAGAAACTTGATGCAAAAGTATGTGACAATTATTAAATAGCTATTAATCAGAGTAACAACCTTGGAAAATATATACTTAGTTCCAGGTAAAAATGGAGGGTATTATAGAAAATATATGCATAGCTACGGAAAAATTCAAGCTTTTGAGACATGGATCTACAGGAGTATATTATATTAAGATTCTGCTGGATCGACCAAGTCTGCAATGATGAAGTTATCTGGAAAATGGGTTGCGTAAAATCGTGCAGATTTAAAAGGAAAGGAAACTAACATATTTTGGACTGGTGCGGCGAATGGGAAATAGAATTTTCGACACCATGTAAAGGTTGATAAATCACGGTTGCTATAGTGGAAAAGACACAAATATGGACCTTCACTTAATAATACACAAATTTGTCAATAAATCGCTAAATTAGTTACTAGAAAATAACGTAAAACGTACCAAAAAAAAATCAACTGTGGCCACCACAGGACCGACCGCCATCATACAGTACTTATATAAAATAGATTCTAGCAGCAGAGTAGAAATTGGCCTAATATTTTCTAACAGAGATATTATTTATCATGACCATGGAAACGTTACATATAAGTATGAAAAAATTGAGACATTTCGTAAAATTTTCGTTTTATCAAAAAACGTCTCAAATAAAAGTTATTAGTTATTGCTTTTATAGCAACTTTTGTTCAATAAATTTTTTCGAAATATTTTTCTGTTGTGAAATATTCACAAAAATCTTAAAATCGAAACGAGTAAACTCCCATTTTTAGTCAACCGATTTTTACCAAAAGTTGATCAACTCGTACCATTGATGGCAGAAGTTTAAATATGAAGTTTCATAAAAATCCTTTCAACCGAATTTGCTCTGCACGTGTACACAGACAGACGGACAGACAGACGGACAGATAGACAGACAAACAGATGGACAGACAGACCGACAGACATCATGCTAAAAATAGTCAAAACGTTATGTAAGGACCTCAATTCGTGGAGATCCATCGAAATCTCGAAATGTCAAAATCGGTATGATCACAATACCTCCCTTATATATGTTGGCGGTCGGTAAAAATCATGCCAAACTCAAATTCGCCGATTTTTCTGACTGCTTGCGGCGGGGTTGCCCACTCCGGTACTAGCCGAATTCGTCCACTGCTACATAAAAACCTCTCCACGTACTTTTACAAACCGTTTCTGTTTCTGTTCAAAAACGAATATTATGCAGGGGATGAGAAACAGGTACAACGAATAGGACACAGGAGGATGTGAAACCTGAATGGTAAATTTAGGGAACAGGACAAAAAATCATTTGGCCCGAGGAAAGACTTCGCAAAAAAGCGCTAAAAAATTTCTAAATGCGTGTACAAACTAAAATCAACTGTTCGCGATCAATTCATCGTCCACACCACGTGATGGAGGAACTTCGCATAATTCTGAATTCAAAATAGATGTTGCAAAACGTCGACGACATCGAGTGAAGATTATGATATTGCAATTGCCTGTGCTAGTTTCATGATAATGAAATCAATCGCAAAAAGAAAGGACAGAAATTTTTTTTATCTCTTCCGCATGTTCAACTTTAAACCAATTTTTTTAAATTAATCTTTTTTCATATACCAGTTTTCTGTATCTAGGATTTTTTGGACTCCAAAAACTTGGATGTTTATGAAATTGTTCAATTAATTCAACAATTTGGTTTTCAGTCCATTCCATTATGATGATAACAGAAGTGCGTGAACTGTATAAAAAACAGGTCCATACCAAAAATGGGGAGTCGAAGTCGTGAGTCTTTTTAGATGAGTTGGGAGTTGGACTCGAGAATTGGAAAAACTATCGACTCCCGACTCGTTGATTCAATTTATATCAAGGATGATAACAAACCGGAAACTAAATAACGATATTACCAGATTTTTTTAAAGAATGGAAACGGGAACACCATTTTGTTTTTTTGTTCAAAAACTAAAACGAAATTAGAAATATTTAATACTTGGTTTCATCGATTTTCCATGTTTTCTAGGTTATAATTTGATTAATATACATACTACTCGTATTAACAGATTAATACGTTGAAGTAGTAAAGATTTTTTGCATTTTCACATATCAATTTTAATATTTTTCTGTATGCTTTGTGTATTATGTTGAAGCGGAACTAAATGGGACTATTGTTTTATCAAGTTGTAAAGAGCTCCGTGATGATTTCATGTTGGCAGCCTAAATCTAAATGTCAAAAGGAAAAAGTATAGATATAAAAATTATATCTACACAATTGTTACAGGTCTGATGATTTAAAATATAAATCGAAACGTTAGCGAAGTTAACCCATTACTTCCTCATAATAATAAGTTTCTACAAAGAAACATTTATCCGTTTTCTTCATTTCCTAACTAATTAAGATTTAAGTGTGGACAATGGTGCCATTTTGACATTCAAAATAATAAAGAAATGTCAATATTTCGTAATGGAACTGCAAAAAATAGTTATTCTCATTTCCCGCATATGAATTTCCCCACCGAAAACGGTAATTTTTGTTTCCAGCAGATAATATGTTGCAAAAAATCATATTTAGTAATTTTTATGTTCATAAGAACAACACTGGCAAAGTTATTAACTAAACTAAACTGTTTTGACGTGAAAATTCTTTTGCATGTTTGTCGAAAGAAAGCGTACAAAGAAAAGTTGTGAAAGAACAGGAAAAAAAGAATGTAAGAAAGGAAATAAGATAGAAATGAGGTATTTATCTTCACGAAGTTTATAAGAACGAGAAAGGGACAAAAGACAAAAAATGTGGTCTGGATAAAAATAGATGATTATAGCTAATTTATCTTTCTAAATAATCGACCAGTCACAGAAAAAGCCTGTAAAAAATGACTTGAAACTGTTAGTTATCATAAGAGTAATGAAAATAGATAAAATACCGGGAATACAACCAAGGCCACTGCATACGGATGGTGTACACCGCACACTGGCGGCTTTTAAAAGGAATTGCATTTGGGGAAGATTTTAGTAAAATCCTACTAGTAGGGAAAGTCTGCACACGGGCGGATACGCTTTGACTCAAGTGAATTCAATATATTACATTAAGATCCTGGATCTATTTAGTTTTCTTATTAAACAATATATAGATCCTGTTTTCCATACCCCCCCCCCCCGTTAAATTGAGTTAAACCTCTATGTATAGAGTGGCCAAAAATTAACTTCACGACTATAATTTCTATAATAGATACAAAACAATAAATATTTTTATATAAATACTTTATTTGGACATTGCAATTATTTATATAAGATAATATCGGTCAAATGCCCGCCTCTTGGTGCCACACAAATGCATACTCTTTCAAGAGCATTATTTGTTTAGTTATTGCCAACAGTTTAGTTGTAGCATAACCTAGAAATGTATACCTGTACATTTATAGGTTATGCTTAACCTATGTGTTTCGTTTTCAAATGAAACAGAACCGCAAACGTTCTAATTCACCATCATCTAAGTAACTTCTTTTGTTTTTATTCACAGCTTGTTATTTGTGGAGATGTTTTCAATATATTCATTTTGATAAATAAATTGATGTGTGTAAAGTGATCCTTTTATTTTCAAGGTTATCAATAAATTGTTCAATTAATTGGTAAAAAAATGGATCAATAAAATGAACTGTGTAAAACCAATTTTATCTGTGGAACATCGACTATAAAATGGCTCCGTTCCTAAACTTTGCACATAATTCACTTTTACAAAAATAATATCGTTGATTAACATAAATTTTAGGCGATATTTCAATTATTGCTGCTCGAATATTATTTCTTAGTTCTTCAATCGACGTTGGCTTGTTGGCCTCGTTGTTGAATCGTAAAACGCTTCATAATATACCTCTTCTACACTGCTTGTATATCAAAAATGTTTCGTCAGATCTCTCAAATGTTACCTCGGGCGTTCCGCAAGGATCCATCCTTGGCCCCCTCCTCTTCTTGATTTATGTCAACGACTTCCCTTCGTACATTAGTTGAATCAGTATTTTATACGCCATCACTTGTTGATGTTATCACTATTAATATCATCGCAATGCAGAGAGCAGAAGTGCTGGTTCGACACCAATCGACTCTCCCTAAACCTCCAACAACACTGAACAAATTACTTTAACACTAAAAGCAAACAATTTTGATAAACCGAAATCTGTGAACTGGGGGTACTAATTGATCCCAAACTCAGTTGAGTTAAGCATGTTGGTGCACTAGCAAACAAATTGTATTCTGATATATATTTGCTAAAAAACCTGACATCCATTTACTGACGTCCTGAGAATTGCATAGTATGCATTATTCCACTCCCAAATGACGTATGGCATTACAGCATGGGATCATTCGGCAGCAGCTAACAGAATTTTTAGCCTACAACGACGCGCAATCTGAGTAATGAAACGCTCATCCGACTGAGCTGACTGTCGGAATAATGTTTTTTCTTTAGATATAATCAGACAAATTCTGTAACTCAGTTACTGTGAAAATAGGAACTAAATTCGTCATTATGAGCAAGGTCAGTTACTACCATGAATGAAAGTCATTGTACTTTTTATAATATTTTATCTCGTAGTAACGTTCCTACACAGTAATTTTTTACAGAATTGATCTGATTGACTCTTCCATCTGCGTTCATCTACCATTCCCTAATTTTGGCACATAAAAAAATAAGCAGTTTTCAAACTCATGCGGAAATACACAAATACAACACAAGAGGCAAGCCGAATTTATACCCAGATTTTCTGACGCAGTCAAACTACTGAATAAGTTACCGGTGGAACTCAGAAGTTTGGGTTCTAACAAATTCAAAAAAAGGATGAAGCAATTCTTTACTGAGCATCTTTTTTACTCCAAAGAAGAATTATTCAAATAATAATTGGATAATTAAATGTATACAGTCTGTTTCAAACGGTTAGGCGGAACTAAATGGGAATTTCGTTCTTTTAGGTTGTCACAAAAAGGGACCTTGCTTGGGTTATTTCATTTTTCACGTTGGAATGTCAAAATTTAAAATTCCAACAATGAAACCATGGAAACGAATGACATATGTCAATCTTAAATTAATTTTCTTACATATTTTAATGACAATAAAATAAATAAATGGAATATTTGTATTAAGAATGACACAAAAAATCAAAATATAAAGAAAATGACATTTTAAAATGATATTAACCTTAACCAAACAATGTTTGTTGCAAGTATGACTTACAAAGCTTAAACAAAACGGCTGAAAAGCATGATTTAAACGATGAAAGTAAGTAGATTTTTGCAATCTACTTACTTTCATCGTTTTACTTTCATCTAGTTCCGCCTAACCGTTTGGAACAGACTTTAACCATACTTTTAAAAGCCAGATTTACAAGTTCACATGATTCTACAAAAGTCTATTTACACCACAACAATCACTAAAGTAACCAGATCTAGTTTCGTATTACAAATTGAGACAGATTATAGTAACATATAACCTGTTCATTTTTGTAAGAACACACTAGATCTGGTTATTTTGGTTACTTTTATGATGTGTTACTGACTTTAAATGTCAATTAAAAATATTCCTTACGCTGTAAAACGGACTTTAGGTTGATAAGGTTATGATCACTATAATTAAGATATCATTTTTAGGGTTTTGTAGGTATGACCAAAAAACCCTTATACCGTCATTTTGTCGTCTGTCTGTCTGTCTGTTCGGTAAAAATTGTAGCCAAACAGCTAAACCTAGAGAGTTGAAATTTGGCATGCTTATACAACTCTTTGACCCGCACATAGGAAAAATACTAAAACATCTAAAAACATACCCCCCTAAAAATATAAACAAATATGTGCTTATCGAAAACAAATTTTTTTTTTTAAATTATGAGTAGGGTATCAAATGAAAGCCCTTAGTACGTGGATTAACGATCAAATTTTTATTTTTGAAAAATAAATTATTTTGATGCGATATTTGCCAAAATTGTGCAAAAAAAAATTTTGTCCCACACCCTATAGCCCAGATGGTTTAAACTAAAAATCTAAAAAAAATCTAAGTAATGTATATTGGTGTGAACCGAAATAGTACAACAGGAATTTTTGATCAGATTATGTTTTCGGAAATTAACGCATTTTTTGTGGTTTTTGGTTCACAAAGTACAAAAGTTATACCAATGTAAGACACTCACATGCAAGGCGTACGATGGCGTTATTGGTTAGAGCACTGGTGTTAAAACTCGCTGGTAAACGAAGGGTTTCGAGTATTAAGTGAATTTTATTTTTTGTTTTTTTTTTGCATTTTTATTATGTTGAAATTATTTTGTCAAAATTCTAGTTATATTTTGACAAATGTTGTATTTAATTTTTAAGAGCGTAAATTTAATAATTATCTTATTATATGATTAACAGACGATAAATTATTTTAAAAATATCGTTCATTTTGCCGTGATTACTACAAAGTAAAATTTGTCCTACACACTCAGCATGCCGCCTTCACTTATTATATACCTGCGAAACCCTGAAATGTGTGAATATTCACACTTCACATCAATTTTTCATTATGACCTATGTCAAATGGATCGACATTTTATAATACCAACATGACATACAGCTTCAAAGGCGCAAACTATTGAAAACAAAATTCCCTCTTAGTTTGTTCTTACAAAAGTGAACAGCTTATATTTTCAATAACCAGGCCTTGAAAAAAATGAATAAAAATATTGAATTAATAAATTCACACATAATCTAAACTGCATCTTATTGCACTGAAGCAAAAAAATAATAACATTCATTTGTAAGTCTTCGCGAATTTAAATGTCAGTGTAAAAAAGAAGTATGAAACTGTAATGCATCGTAATGTGTTGTTTGCCTTGAGTTATACATGCCTTGAGTGGTAAACAAATGTCAATGTCAAGGCTATGAGGCACCGTTCTAGGACTGCTGATATGCCAGACGTCATACAGGAACGTCGGGCATAAACACAGACAGGAATATAATCGGAAATCGTCTGGAACCACCGTTAAAACATAAAACTATTTTCAAATTCTAAACTTTAGGAAACTAATGATGCGATTTTACTATAAATTTAACGAGTTATCGTTGCTATGGTAACAAATATAAATGTTAAGTGTTAAATAAGGAAAGAAAAACTTCATAGTCAAATTTATTTGTGTTCTGACTAAATTTTAACAAGTGATCACATGTGTCTTTTTAATTATAATTTTTTTATTTACGTCAATTATAAACATAGAGCGTGTCTCCAGATCTACAGTCTGTTCCAAACGGTTAAGCGGAACTAGATTTTGCAATCTAGTTACTTTCATCCTTTAAATCGTGCCTTTCGGCCGTTTTGTTTAAGCTTTGTAAATCATACTTACAATAAACATTTTTTGGTTAAAGTTAATATCATTTTAAAATGTCATTTTCTTTATATTTTGATTTTTTGTCATTCTTAATACAAATTTCCCATTTACACTCTGTTCCAAACGGTTAGGCGGAACTAAGTGGGAATTTTGTTCTTTTAAGTTGTCACGAGAAGGGACCTGGCTTGGGTTATTTCATTTTTCACGTTGGAATGTCAAAATTTAAAATTTCAACAATGAAACCATGGAAATGAATGACATATGTCAAAATTAAATTATTTTTTTACGTATTTTAATGACAAAAAAATAAATAAATGGGAAATTTGTATTAAGAATGACACAAAAAATCAAAATATAAAGAAAATGTCATTTTAAAATGATATTAACCTTAATCAAAAAATGTTTATTGAAAGTATGATTTACAAAGCTTAAACAAAACGGCCGAAAAGCACGATTTAAACGATGAAAGTAACTAGATTGCAAAATCTAGTTCCGCTTAACCGTTTGGAACAGACTTTATTTATTTTTTTGTCATAAAAATATCTAAAAAAAAATATTTAATTTTGACATATGTCATTCGTTTCCATGGTTTCATTGTTGGAATTTTAAATTTTGACATCCCAACGTGAAAACTGAAACAACCCAAGCAAGGTCCCTTCTCGTGACAACCTAAAAGAACGAAATTCCCATTTAGTTCCGCCTAACCGTTTGGAACAGACTGTAGTTTTACAATATGTATAGGGGAAACTTCCTAAGCGCCCTAACATCTAGTGACAATTTGCGGAAGATACGAAAGTGACATTGTTTTGTTTTTTTCAATAGAGAAATACGTGTTTTTCTGTTGTTTGTGTTTTATTTTTGTGAATCATGGAAAAAAAACAATCAGTTTTGTTGTGTGCCGCAATGTAAATCCTGAATAAGGAAGAATCCCTCTTAAACATTCCATAATTTACCTAAATCGAAAAAAATATCAATTGTAACGACGTTTGGAGGCAGAGAGAAAGTGGATCGTAGGTTTTTATGGACCCAAAAACTAAAAACGGGCAAAAATCCAAGCCCATGCATGCACGTTTGCTCGTTGCATTTTATGGAAAGTGATTTTTTACGTCCAAGAAAAGACTGAAAAAAAAAGCATTTATCCTACCCAAAATTTGCCTAAATCATCAGTTGATATATTAAAAGGCCCTTCTACTTTTTCAGGCAGAGATATTAATTTTTACTAATGTATTTACCATATTTTTGTTGTTATTATATTGACAGACAGTCAAAAAGAATTAAAAACACAATGAAAAACAAAATAGTTTAAATATAAAAATCGTAATTACCTTTAAATAAAAAAAAAAAAGCTCGGAAAACAGGAAAAGTACAACTGGTGTTCATTTTCACCATGTAAACAAATACACGAGTAAAAGTTTAATGTCACTTTCGAGTGTTCCAGCTTTGCCGCATATGGCGCTGCGATCTTAAAAAGTTTCCCCTATAGGATATTTCGAACGTTTAAAAGGAACTAGATTTTGAAACCTACAGTCAGTTTAACCGTTAGAATGCAGTACAGGATGGAGTACGGGAGTGCTTGGTACAGTGGCCACTTTTCAACAAAATTATCTGTAAATAATAATCTGTTTGAATTAACATCTCAATTTTTTAAGTGCTTTAAGGTACCACTAGGAAGATATTAATCTACTACATTAATATTTTAAACAAGTATGAACTACTAACAAAAAATAATGTCCTCTCTCTCCTAGTTCTTTTTCATACTCTCTAATGATGGGTTCTCCCAATAATACTATCCTTTTCTTCCTTGGCGAGGTTGCCAGCTGAAAATCGCCCTAGTCGTTGAAAACTAACCATTTGTACCATAATGGTTAGTCATTTTTCCCTGATAATTTTTCCATTTAATTTCAATAAATAATCAGCAAAAGAATATAAAATTACTTATAACATTGTGGGTTCATTGATATATTTGACAGTTTTGCAACATTTGGCAACACCGCTCCAATTTCCCATAAGAACAATACTGCATTCTAACGTTTGAACGAACTATAGTTTATCGATAGAATTGGTATTTTGGCCATTTTGTTTAAGATTTGTAAATCATACATACATTGAACATTTTTAGGCTAGGGTGAATTACATAATAGGTTCCCAACGCCTAGGTAGGGGTATTGGGACAGAGAAAGTTCTCAGTTTCTAGACCGCCGGCCATATATATGAAAGCCACGTGGTCAGTGTGACATTTCGACAGGTCCTATTATCCCTGTATGAACAGGTACTCATTTTAAATATTAAATACTTGAGGCTGAGTCGACCCAAGAGCCGACTGCATAATATCAGATGATAAAAATCCGAAGCAGGTGGAGGGATTTGAACCCAAGTCCCTGTGTTCCGTAGGGTGTTATTATCATTACATTTAGATTTTTAGGGTTTTGTAGGTATGACCAAAAAACCCTTATACCGTCATTTTGTCGTCTGTCTGTCTGTCTGTCTGTTGGGTAAAAATTGTAGCCAAACGGCTAAACCTAGAGAGTTGAAATTTGGCATGCCTATACAACTCTTTGACCCGCACATAGGAAAAATACTAAAACATCTAAAAAACATACCCCCCTAAAAATATAAACAAATATGTGCTCATCGAAAACAAAAATATTTTTTTTAAATTCTGAGTAGGGTATCAAATGAAAGCCCTTAGTACGTGGATTAACGATCAAATTTTTATTTTTGCAAAATAAATTATGTTGATGCAATTTTTGCCAAAAATGTGCAAAAAATTTTTTGTCCCACACCCTGTAGCCCAGATGGTATAAACTAAAAATCTAAAAAAATTCTAAGTAATGTATATTGGTGTGAACCGAAATAGTACAACAGGAATTTTTGATCAGATTATGTTTTTGGAAAATAACGCATTTTTTGTGGTTTTTGGTTCACAAAGTACAAAAGTTATACCAATGTAAGACACTCACATGCATGGCGTGCGATGGCTACATGCGTTAGAGCACTCTTAAACTGGCTGGAAAACGAAGGGTTTCGAGTTCGAGTGAATTTTATTTTTTCTGTTTTTTTTGCATTTTTATTATGTTGAAATTATTTTGTCAAAATTCTAGTTATATTTTGACA
This sequence comes from Liopterus haemorrhoidalis, assembly GCA_963971575.1. Classification (NCBI taxonomy): domain Eukaryota; kingdom Metazoa; phylum Arthropoda; class Insecta; order Coleoptera; family Dytiscidae; genus Liopterus; species Liopterus haemorrhoidalis. Next base: position 41,778,270 of record OZ020617.1, read on the forward strand.
AATGTTGTATTTAATTTTTATGAGCGTAAATTTAATAACCAGTCTTATTATATGATTAACAGACAATAAATTATTTTAAAAATATCGTTCATTTTGCCGTGATTACTACAAAGTAAAATTTGTCCTACACACTCAGCATACCGCCTTCACTTATTATATACCTGCGAAACCCTGAAATGTGTGAATATTCACACTTCACATAAATTTTTTTATGCTATTCTTTGATGTTTTTTTAAAAATATATTATTATTTTATTATTTATAATAAATGTCACTTAACATTTAGTTCCCATAAAACCAAAGTTCCCATAAACTATATAGGTAATTGACAAAAAATATTTTATTAAAATATTTATAATTGGGAATTAAGCCCTGCTTGTATTGAAATAAAGTTTTAGGGTTTTGTCGCTATGACCAAAAAACCCTTATAACGTTACTCAAATGTCTGTCCACGTGTACACCCAGGGGGGATCACGGGCATGACCCCCCCCCCCCGAGGTCCAAAAAAACGTGTTTTTGAAGTGAGGCCTTTTTTTTTAGGTCATCACTTATAATTTAGAAATGAGAACCTTTTTAATAAATTTCTCTTCTGAGCCTCCCCCCCCAAGAATAATTACAGGATGCGTGCCTGTGTCTGTCTATTTGGTAGAAATTGTGGCTGAACTTAGAAAGTTGTAATTTGGCATACTTGTACAACTCTTCCGGTGCCGCATGCTAATTACCTACCCACCTTAAACCGAACTAATTACAGAAACCGAAATAGAGCAAACCGGGAATGCTTTATTGAGGCCCTTTGCTCCTCTTGAGGAGTTGTTGGTACTAATATATATTATACAACTCTTTGACCCACATATAGGAAAACTATAAAGTTCATAAAAACACATTGCAAGAAAAATATAAACAAACATTAATTAAACGAAAAAATAATACTATATTAAAATACAAGTTTAATAAGACTTGATTTTGATCCACGCGTCGATGTTAGAAAACAAGTCACGAAGCGACGAGTTTTCTAATCGACAAGTGCAGCAAAAAGCCTTCTGTGACGAGTTTTTTATACAATTTTTTGCTTTTTCGTGCCTTTTACAATAATAAACTTGCACTATATAATCAAACAGCATCCCCGATTAGAGACTTTGGTATGTGAATGTAGCGGTTAGCCAGACTGGTTTAATATTTTTATATTTTTCAAGGTAGCTATCAATTGTTTTGTCCAATTTGCAAGTTATTGTAACAATTTTATCAATTTTATGAATTTAAATGTTTAGTGTCATAATGAAACTCATTATAACACTAAATTCAGTTTCATAATTAAAAATGCAAAACTCGCTAATGAAATGAAAAAAAGGATTACTGTTAAAAATGTTGATAGGGGTATCAAATAAAACCTCTTGTGTGGATAAACCAACAAATTTTTATTTTTGGAATATCCAAAGTTTTAATGTGATTTTCGCCAAAAATGGTTTCTATGAAAACCGAAATAGTTCGACAGGAATGTCTTATTAGATTAGTTTTTCAAGAAATATCGAAATAACTTTATGTGTGGTTGAAAAAACGTTTTTTTTTAAATTTATTGTTTGGTTTCAGATGAAAGCTCGTAAAACATAGATTAAGGAACGAAAATAAAATATTTTTTTTATATTTCTGTCGTCACTTAGATTTTTTTTTTGCCCTTGACGACGTTTCAGCTCAGTACTACCCTGTGCCTGGTTAATTATTGTTAGTAAGAAACAATAAAAATAAACATTTCATAAAAACTGCATGGAAGATTTTGCATTTATTTTATATAAGTAGTATTTCAGTGAAGTTGTAAATAAATATATAAAAAAAAAAATCAGCTGAGGCCACCAAGAACCGACTGTAAAACAATTCACAGTAAAAACAATTGATTCGTGTTAAAAAGCCTAATTCGTGCTTATCTGTCAAAATCCCGAAAAGTAAAAATTGGTAAGAATGATCATAATACCTGCCTTTCTATACGTGACAGTCGGTAAAAATGTTTAATAAAGATCAAAAGTTAACAATTTGATTAATATTTATTGTACAATTATTTGAAAACCTTTTTAATGTTCTTTTGTACTTACATTGAACCATTTCACAATGTGTAACTCAAATTTTCGATATCAATATTAATTACTATGAAATAAATCCATAAAGGTAGATTGAAAAACCGGAAAAGTCCTAACCTTAACCTACATTTTGACAAAATTCCGACTGGTTTTATCAATATTTGTCCCAAAATATATGATAAAACAGTTGCCGGCGATTGTCCTCAAGCCCAGATTTAGATAATACGTTAAATAAATACATGTTAGTAGAATATTTACAATTTTTTATAGTTTAGTTGTTTTAAAATTGATAACACTAGACAAATTTGTAAATAAAATTAATAAAAAACAAAATCCTACCTTTTTTTCTGATTAAAAATTGTTCTACATTTGATTCTGTGGCAAATTTATCTGTAAAAACAAATGAGTTAAAATACGAGGGTAAACATTGAGATAAAACAAATACAACCATGGGGTCTCATTAGTATTTTGTAGTAGATTGTGAAAACAAAAAACGAAAGTGATAATTTAGAATGAAGTATAACTTTACATACATATTACGTAAACTTGTCAAATGTGAATGGAATGAAATATGTAATGAAATAATTAATAAAGTAAATAAATTTAAAATATAAAGTTTTGGGAGTACTGTTAATTATAGGACCACTACATAACATTTTTTTTATAAAATGATGGTTAGGTAAACAGTTAATAACAAATGCAAACTTAACTGTCAAAAAACATTACCTTGAACAATGTATATATTCACTTTTATCCAAATAACTTTAACAAACCAAAAGACATATTAATATTTAAATAAAATTGCACTTCAACTGATACAGTTCACGGACATATTGCCATATCCACCATTAGTCTTTTTATCCAATCAGAATTTCACAACTTCCACACGTTTTAGTACAATGAGCGCCATCTATGATCTGACAATAAAATTAACTTTTTCCGCTGAATTTAAACATAATTACCCAATTAAATGTAATTTATTTATTTAGTAAAATCATTGTACATCCTGTTAAATGCATGGTGTGCGTATGATACCTCATTTAATATTAAAATACGATGGATCTGAGTACGTATAATAGTTTTACGGATAGTTGGTGGCCGTATATTATTGCAGTTATTTTTGGAACTATTATGTTTATAAGGTATATTGTTTTTCATTCAAAAAATCGTATTTTTGTTAATGTTTTGATTGTAGAACTTATGTTGGGGGTCAAGAATGTCCAACTGATGCGAAAATAACTGATAAGGTAGTTTTGATAACTGGAGGATCAAGTGGTTTGGGTTTACAACTTGCTAAAGAATTAGCTAAAAGAGGTGAGTCACTAACATTATTTTTATTATTAACTTATAATCCCACTAAGTCGTAGTGTTGAACACTATTTTACTGTTAATTAGAGCCGAATTTACGCCTAAGCAAATAAAACAAGTGTTTTGTGCCCGTGTTTATCAAAGGACAGTAGGACCATAGTTTATTTTGTGGGTTTTTAAGCAAAGGGTCTTAAACCATTTCGTGCTGGGGGACAAAGAAGTGTTAATCCGATATTGCTACTACTTTATTTGGTACAGGACTATCCACACCAAGGAATAGTCAGATATCCGTTTTTTGGGCGCTGGGCCTCGCACTTAAATTTTTTATGCGTTTTTATATTGGTGGAGGGTTAAATATGTGTACATGTAAATGTACTGTCGCCCAGGGCCCCGCATAACTTCCAGCCAGCCCTTCCGAGGAAGTAATAAATCCATGTCTACAAGTCTATGGTGACCCAATCCAATTTGGTCGCGGTGATAAATGGAAATGATTCGTTTCGTTTGACTGTTTTGTTTTTAATTTGTGAGCTAAAGCCTTTGTACCCTGGTATTGATTCGAACTTGGGAGCTTCGGGAGGAAATCAGTTTTTTTTTTATCACTGTATTCATTGGGGTAACTAAGAATTTTGTCCCTTCCAAAATTTGTAAATGGAGAAGAAATTTGAAGCTCAGAAATTTGAAGAAACTCAGAAGCAGCTTTTGTCTTTTGGGGGCCCATGTCAGTAAAAGTTTCAGAACCCACCCGATATTTAACTGTAGGGGGGAGCAGAAATTCATGGAGATGTCCCTTTTAACTCGCCCCTAGCGTAGGGTGACCATTTTTTTAAAGATGGCAATGCGGTACGGAGCAAAAAAAGATCCTCATCTCCCAAATCCAAGTGAAGAGCAAAAAAAATGGCCCTCTACTCCCAAATCCAAGTGAAGAACAAAAAAAAATGGTCCTCATCTCCCAAATCCAAGTGAAGAGCAAAAAAAAGGTCCTCATTTCCTCAAATACAAGTTACAAAATGCGGGACAATGCGGGACAAAATATTAAAATGCGGGACTTTTGCGAGATAAAATGTTAGAATGCAGGACAGTCCCGCATAAAGCGGGACGAATGGTCACCCTACCCTAGCGAGTGGCGGAAATGTAAGTATATTTGAATTGCTTCACGTCTGCAATCTGCAAAGTATGTACATAATACATACCTAGATGCATCTTAAACAAGAAACACCAATCAGTTTTCAAAATGACCACCTCTGGCCAATACATAGTTCTTAAGTCTTTGCGGCTACTCGTAAACAGAATTGCGAAAGTGTTCTTGAAAAGATTTTTAATACTGAGGAGGCTTTCAACTTCCAGAACGCGGAATGTGTACTACAAGCTCAATAAAATCTCGTGGAAAATCGCCTACGATCGAAAGGGGCTAGCCTGCTTCTTCTTAAAAAAAAAAAAAAACACAGAACAAGACTAAATGTCCCAATTACACTGTGTCTTACAAACATCCATGCCCTGACCGGGATTCGAACCCGGGACCTTTGGCTCGTGAAGCAGGAGCGCTACCTCTACGCTACCAAGGCCGACAATTATAGTTTCATGAGGTGGGAGCTATAGTGATACCGTTAAGCTTAATTTTTACGAGAAAGGGGTAAAAACGTCGGCCAGAGTCTACTAGAAAACTATGTCGTCTACAGCTCTGACCTCAATCCCCTGGACTACAAATTGTGGTCCGTGCTTCAGGATATAACCTGCAAGTCTTCAGGATATAACCTTCGAACCCAGCCCCCATGGTTAGGAGTCAGACGTGCTGACCACTACTCCGGATGATTTCTTGTTTAAAATGCATCTATCTATTATGTACAAAAAGAAAATTAAAAGTTCTTTAAGTATCTATTGGAATTTCATTTAAAACTTTGTTTTTATTGTACGACTAGGTAAAGTTGAGTTTTTTAAATAAGTCTGTTTAGTGACAAATGAACCAATAAACAATCAACTTATCTTACATGCCTTGCAAGGTGAGAAAGAATCACCTTGCAAGGCATGTAAGAGACAAAAATATAGAAATAAGTTGGTTGATGCTTCATTAATTTGTCATTGAATAGATTTCTTTAAAATACTGAATTGTATATTCTTTTGTGTAATTTTTGTATAATTATATAAAATTAATATATTTTCTCAATTTTCAGGGGCAAAAATAATTTTAACATGTAGAGATTTGAAAAAAGGGAGAGATGCAGTGAAATCAGTAAGACAAATAGTGCCAAACGCAATTATTGACTTAAGAGTTTTGGACATGTCATGTCTTCAGACTATAAGAGACTTTGTAAGAAGTATAGGTCCTTATCCTAAGGTCGATGTCCTTGTTAATAATGCTGGTATAATGTTTTATCCTTATGAAATCACTCATGAGGGTTTTGAGACTCATTTCGTCACAAACTACCTAGGTAAAGTTACGATGAAACATAATATATAACATGTAGAATAGTAATTCTCGAACTATTTGTGCGACCTTTTACTTAATGAGCTTTTGCGATCTCCAAATCAATTTTTGGTACGGCCTAACAAAAGTGGGTATCAGGTAACAGCTCATGAGGGTATTTTTCAATATAATTACTCTGGGAACTGATGCATTTGACCAATGCCGAATTAATCGGTGAACAGAAGGGCATTTTCTTTACGGCCGAACTGTCATAACGGCCAGTAATAGAATTCAGCCGATTCAAACCGGCAGAACCGTATCTTAATTATTTTTTTTTTGGTTCGGCGAACGAATTGAGGTCCCTACATAACGTTTTGACTATTTTTAGCATGATGTCTGTCGGTCTGTCTGTCCGTCTGTCTGCCCGTCCGTCTGTCTGTGTACACGTGCAGAGCAAATTCGGCTAAAAGGATTTTTGTGAAACTATAAATATTTCGCAAAAATTTATTTTACAAAAGTTGCTATAAAATCAATAACTAACAACTTTTATTTGAGACATTTTTTGATAAAACAAAAATTTTTTGAAGCATTTTTCGAAAGTTTTTCTAAGTATCTATTTTTCATACTAATATGTAACGTTTCCATGGTCATGATAAGTTATTTCTACTCTGCTGCTAGAATTTATTTTATGCAAGTACTTTGTGATGGCGGTCGGTTCTGTGGGGGCCACAGCTGATATTTATTGCTGTTTTTGACCAATATATTTAAAGTTTTTATGTTTTTATAAACCTTTTTTGTTTAATTCAGTGGTGTTGATAAAGAGATAATAAGCGGCTCGCTAAAAAGAGAGAAATACCGGTCTATACATGTGTTCGACTCACATTAGATGCATTCACAGGTGAAAAATCCGAGACAGCTAATAGCACGACGCAAGATCGCATTGTAAGTTCTGAACGACAAACATTCAGTCAGATCACAATTATAATCACAAAAGCATACTGCCATATTTCATTTATACATACGAGCCCTGTCCACTATCAGTTGGCCCAGGTACGAAATTTTTACTTGTTGGTAGCTTATGAAATCTAGGTTTATTTTCAATTAAACATTTTAGAGATTTACGATTAATATTTACAACTATTAAAGTAAATTAATAAGAAAAAAATAATATTTCCATTGGAAAGCCATTATCTAGGAAACCTATTTCAGAAGTTACCACTGGGTAACGTCACCTTTCATTTTTATAACGGTATTAATTCTTCTAGGCATAGTATCTACAAGGTCTTGGCATTGTCGAGGAGTAAAATTATCCCATATTTCTTGAAGCTTTAGTCTTAATTCTGGAATTGTTCTAGCCGGTGTTATACGCAATCGCTTTTTCATTTCGTGCCAAAGTGGGGGATGAGTCTATGCTACTTGAAACTCACTCTAAAAGTGGAATAGAATGATTACGGAACCATTTCAAAGATTTTTTTTGACGTATGGCAAGCGGCTCCATCTTGTTGAAAAATAAAATCCTCCCCAGAGATTAATGCATGTTCCATAGTTGGTAGCAGAGTCTCCTCTAAAATACTTAAATATTTGGCTGTGTTAACAATGCCATCGATAAAGTGAAGTTTTCCTACACCTCTTGCAGACATTGAACCCCACACCATGACAGATACTAGAAATTTCACCTTCCTTTTCAAGCAATCGGGATGATATGCTTCATGTTTCTGACGAACAACTCTGCTCCGGTTGTCCCCTACACAGACTTCAAACCTAGACTCATCGCTCTATTGCACGCTGTTCCACTTATCAAAATTCCATATTTTATGCTCTCTTGTCCATTTCAACCTGTTTTTCTTTTGCTTAGACGTCAACAATAGTTTTTCCTTGGCCTAAGAAAGTTTTATAAATTTCTGTAAATATACATTTAAGAGTCCGATTAAAAAAATATTACCTTATAGGTTCAAAATCCTAATTTTTTAGCTTCCTTATGACATGTAGACCTTGAAACACGTCTTCCAACAACATCGCTCCACAGTACACTCAATTGACTGTAGTTAGCACGTCTGTTATCCTTAATAATTCTTTTCAATGCACGTTTGTCATTGTCCGTCAGTATAGTTTTCTTCACGTACTGGGGCTTTGCGGCAACTAAACTACTTGTTTTGTACAATTTTACAATATTTCTAATAATGTATCCTGACAAACCTAATAATTTTCCGATTCCGGAATTGGTTTTTCCTGTTTTTGCTAAGTTCACAATGATACGCAAAATGATTAACCGAATTTTTTCATTAATAGCTTTGCCTCTGCCCATGTTTTAAAATTATTTAGACTTAACACTTTTAATATATCACATTCAATAAACAAACTTTGTTTTCCAACGCCTACTACGCATAGCTACCGCAAAAACCCAATTATTTTATATACAGTACAAGAATACATGAACTCAAAAAATACGTTTGTTTTACGAATATTATTTTTATAATCACAAATTAAATATTACGGAATAAATTTTGACCCCTTTGCTTCTAATATGATTATATTGCCAAAAAATATACAAAGCAGCATTTACTTTTACTTATTATTTAATAATTTCTAAAGAAACTGAAAATTTCATAGCTGGGCCAACTGAAAGTGGACAGGGATCGTATACTCTATTCAAAATCAAGAAGTAGTAATCATGCAATGTTCACGTGATAATTTTGTCGAACTCTCTTCGTTCGTTGGCCGTTAAATTTAGGCAAGAGCCAATAGGGCAGCGACTTCAATCTTTCACGTGATTTTATTACTATTTCTCTATTTCTACATTTCGAACAGGGTATAGCTATTTCTTATAATAACTATAAAATTCATAAAACTTATAATAAACTTAAAATTACTATAAACCTTTATTATAAACTCTTGACAATGACTTAATTGTCGAAATAAATATACTAGTATTGAGTGAGATCGAATCCAATTAATGGAACTTAACGAGCATTTGTTTTATATCTTTATTACATAATGTTTCACCCTAAAATTATGGATACTTTTGTTTAACATATTCTTTTTACTTTAGGTCATTTTCTACTTACCCACTTGTTATTACCGAAGTTGAAGGCATCGGAAAACGGAAGAATAATAAACGTATCAGCCCAAGCTTATGTAGCAGGAAATATTAATCTAAATGATATTAATTTAAAAAATTTAGGGAGCCAACAAATTGTTTCTGCTTTTACACAAAGTAAACTGGCTCTAGTATTGATGGCTAGATACATGTCTAAACTATTGGAAGGTAAACTATTACTTGTCTGTACAGGCAAATATTTACCTTACAAAAGAAAAACCTGTAAAGAATTCTTACATTCTTCACGTGACGGATGTTCAAAAGATGTTGAGAACTTTAAATCTGTATTTATCTGCCCTTATCTGTCTAAATTTTGTAATACATAATCTTCTTATGTCTACACAGGTATTCCACTTAAAAATTAATTTGTTAACACTATTTTCAAAGAATAGACAAGAAATTTTCCGCATCCATTTTTCACATACCGGCGCTGTCCTCGAAGGGTGTGTGTCTCAATTTCTTTTTCTTTTAAACTTCTGATCTCTGGTGAATACGGTGGATGGAGCAGCAATTCCCAATGCAGTTTATCGATAGTACTCTTAGTCTGGCGAGCAGTATGACACCTTGCCATTGTCTTTTTGCAGAAGTGGCTTCATCTCCAGCATCTCGGGAACGCTTAAGTAAAGCACTTGATTCAAAAGTCCTTTAAGAGGATTAGATAATACACGGCATATATACAGCCTTGCAGAGCCACAGTAAGGGGGGGCGGAGGGGGCGACGGCCCCTAGCGCACTAAGGAAAAGGGCGCTGATGAGCTTGGCTGAAGGGGCGCCACATTGCGAAGGCGAAGACCTTTTTTTTTGCTCATCATTTGTATTTTGGGAGGTGAGAACCTTATTTTTGCTTATCACTTACATTTATTTGCCAAGGGCGCCAAAACACGGTTTTGCCCCTAGCGCAAGTTTTCCTTACTGCGGCTCTGCAGTCTTGGCCAAACGTATAGAGTACCCTGCGTTTTATTGACTTTTAGGATTATTGCAGGAAAAATGATAAATAATATAATACGTACAGCTTTTAATGACAACTTTAATCAAAATTATTAATATTTTGTGGTACCTCCTCGTGCTTTAATTACCGCACGTACCCTTTTAAGCATACTGTCCATAAGTTTTTTACGTACATCGGATTGTACATTGAACCATTCGTCCACAAAAATTTTCTTTAATTCTTCTTTTGATTTGTGGCACATTGTTTTTGGGAAACCATTCATTTGTTGTTTTGGCTTTGTGACAGGGGGTATTATTTTGTTGAAAAACATATTCTGGATTGTCCTCATCAAATAATTTTAATATTGATGGCTCTAAAATTTCATTAAGCATGGTAATATAACGAGCAGAATAATGCGTCCCTCGCCCAAAAAGATTTCGCCTAAGCCACTGGCGGACAGGCACCTCCAGATTATGATGCTACCACCACCAAATTTGACCGTAGGGATGATGCTGTCAAGATGAAAAGCTTCACCCGGCCTACGACTACAAAAATGGCTCCAGGTTGTCAAAAAAGCAGATCCACAAAAGAAAAACACAAACCTTAATTTCGTAAATTTATAGTAAATTAAATTTTATATTGTTAGTGCAATAATTGCTTAGAAATTTAGTTTTCTGTTAAATTCGTAAGTACATTAAACCATTATAATGCTTACTTCTATATTGGAGTCATCCGATCAAATGATTTTCGCTCCTTCATCAGGAGTTCAATTTAAATGTTTTTTTGGCCCAAGGCCAAGGCGAAGTTTTTTGTGTCGCTCAGTCAACAGTGGTTTTTTGGCGAGCTCTTCTTTCATGCAAATTAGATTCCACTACACGTCTTCTAATTGTTCTAGAAGAAACTTTAACTTTAATTGAGCGTTTATGAAGAACACTTCTCTTTATAAAACGATCATCTCTGGAAGTGGTTGCACGTTTTCTTCCGGTCTTTGGTCTGTTTTCATAAGTATCAGTTTCTTGGAACCTTTTGATGGTAATTTTCACGACTATTCTTGAACACTCCATTTTTTTTGAAATTTTCATGTGCGACTGTTTTTGTGAATGTAACAATACATTTTGACTTAAAGATTCTCAACAATGTTTGAATATTATCGTACTTATGAAATGCATAATTATAATTTTAAATTGTAATTTGGCTGATCCAACAAATAGAAGAAATTAACTGTAAACAAACTGTTTTCTAGATACGAAAATAACAATAAATGCAGTTGATCCTGGATTGGTCCGTAATACTGGCCATATGGACAGATCAAATTTGAAGACTTCTTTACCTGTTAGACTATCAGTGTGGCCTTGGATGTGGTTGTTCCTAAAATCCCCGAAACAGGGCTGCCAAACTATTATTTATTTAGCTGTCGATCCAACTTTGAATTTCACAAGTGGGAAATTCTTCAGGTAAAAATTGCAAAGATGTGTTTGGCACTAAATGCAGTTAATTTGATTTTATTGTAATTGGACATGTGTTAAAAATTTATTTATTATTTTTCAGTAACTGTGAAGCAAAGGATTTGGCTGAAAATTGTAAGGATGAAAAAATCGATGCAAAATTATACAAACTTTCATGTTTATTAGCTAACATATCTCCACTACCAACAAACATTTCATAAAATATTATTTTGTACCCATTATTTATGTACAATAAAATCTTATAAAATAAATAACAACCACACTTACTTCTTCACTAAGAATTTAACCTTGTCCATTTTTCACTAACTGCCCATAACCACTTCATAGTATGTTCATCGTTTGCTTGAGTTGCTGGTTTCGTTTCTTTACAGTCAGCGTAGTATTTGCCAGTTGTTTTCTCGAGACTAGGATCTATGGCGGCGTAGATTGATGTTTGAGCGCCTTGCCGTGGAGATTTGATGAACATCCAGACTAAAGGTTTAAGGAAAATTCCAGAGAATTTGCTGTTGAAGAAACTCATGTGTCTTATTATTTCCGTGTCAACAATTCCAGGGTGAACTGCATTAACTGTTACTCCGGTACCTAGAACAATTTTTATTTTCAGTATAACTACGTAACAAGATAACCAAAGTGAAGATCTACAAGACAATTTTCCGACCATTTCATTTTTAGCTATTGTTTGACTGAGAAACAAATTAGCATTTAATATTGGAAAGGGAAATAATCTGGAAAATATAGGGTCTAGTTAAAAGGAAGGTGAATGTAGAATTTTAGTGAAATATTAGTTGGAATAAAAGATATAACGAGCTTAGTATTGTATAAATGCAAGACCAATAAGCAAGGTAACTCGGATACCTTGCAAGGGAAAATGAAGCAAGCTACAGTCCGGCTATCTTAAGCTGACTGGTTTCATACATATATGTATGAGGAGGTAATGTTCAAAACGTGATTTGTCGCACAAAATTCAAAATTGAGATATTGATATCAGTATCTTCCTCTTTGTTACAATCAAATCATTAAATTAATCTAAAACCTGTTTTATCTACGACCATCAAATAATAAATGCATTATGTGTCCAACCGTAAATACATAATGCTGTTATATTGAAACATGTGTGCTCACTCGTCAAAAATTAACGTTTTTTTACACTTTTTATTTAGTAAGTTATTTAATTAGTTAAAATGTTTAGTGCTCAGCAATGATCGTTATTTGAACATTCAGAACACAACCCCTCTTTAAAACTAGAATATTATTTATAAGAATAAATAAAACAATACATACAGTCTGTTCCAAACGGTTAGGCGGAACTAGATTTTGCAATCTAGTTACTTTCATCGTTTAAATCGTGCTTTTCGATCGTTTTGTTTAAGCTTTGTAAATCATACTTACAATAAACATTTTTTGGTTAAGGTTAATATCATTTTAAAATGTAATTTTCTTTATATTTTGATTTTTTGTGTCATTCTTAATACAAATTTCCCATTTATTTATTTTTTTGTCAATAAAAAAATTGTATTTTAGAATAGGTATAATCTGTCTCACTTTGTAATACGAAACTAAATCTGGTTACTTTAGTGACTGTTGTGGTGTAAATAGACTTTTGTAGAATCATGTGAACTTGTAAATCTGGCTTTTAAAAGTATGGTTAAGTTTCATCATATTGAGGTTATTACTAAATTGACATGTCAAAATTGTGATTGACATGTCAAATATTTTGAATGTATATATTAATATTTATTTCATCAAACTTTCGATTATTACTCGTATAATAGTAAATAATATTATGATTATCAATGAAATATCGTGATAAAATATAAAAAACATAAATACATATTATATAATAATAATTTATCATTTTATTCTGCTGCTCTTAAAATCTAATTCTTGTTTTTCAAAATTTAATAACATATTTAAAAAAAAAAATATTCATTTTTTGAATGTAAATCCCAAATTTTTCTCTGCAAATCTTTCCGAAACATGTAGTCTGTGGTTCTATCTGTTTTCTTATTATTACCTTTTCCCATGTTCGTCGGTCTTAAATTTTCTACACCTTCATTTAAAATTTTTCTTACTTCTCCTTCAGAAATCTAAAGAAATTGAAATGGGTTAATTATTTTATATTTCACAACAAAAAGGACACTAAGATTTACTGAAAAAATATCTGCCACAAGGTCTATAATTTCGCTTCTTTTTAATTTTGTTCCATTTTTTTCTAAAAGTTTTCCATAAGCGTTATATATGTGTTTTTTTGTATATTTATCTAATTGTTGTCTCTTATGTATATTTTCTGATGTTATGTTCTTATTTAGGTTGTATAAAAATACTTTTCAATTAAAAAAATAAATTGACATATAATTTAATGTCAAATATGAATTGTCAAATGTTTTGAAAGGTGCCATTTCAGCAGTACCACACTAAGATGATATTTTAAATAGACAACATAAAAAATGAAATTTTCCTCTTAGTTTCGTATTACAAATTGAGACAGATAATATTATCTGTCTCATTTTGTAATACGAAACTAACAGGGAAACTTCATTTTTTATGTTGTATATTGAAAATATCACCTTAGGGTGGTAACACCTTTCAAAATATTTGACAATTCATAATTGACATTAAATTACGTATATGTCAACTTACTAACACAAATTGTATAAAACACAAATTGACAAGCATTTGAAATATATTTTATGCAACCAGAACAGAAAATATGAATAAGCGAATTAAGATGAAATAAATATTTGTATACAATTCAAAATATTTGACATGTCAATCACAAATTTGACAGGTCAATTTGGTATCTGACATGTAGTTTTTGAGTGAATATAACCTCAGTATAATGCAACTTCACTAAAGATGTAAAAGCCAGATTTACAAGTTTACATGGTTTCAAAAAAGTCTATTTACACCACAACAGTCACCAAAGTAACCAGATTTAGTTTCGTATTACAAATTGAGACAGATTATATATATTGTTTACTATTAGAATATTTTCGTATATTTTTTACTATGTAGTAAAATATGTAGCCAATTGTGCTATTTAATAAATATATTATTATTATTATTATTATTATTACAATAAGTAAAAAAATTTTGACATATGTCATTCGTTTCCATGGTTTCATTGTTGGAATTTTAAATTTTGACATTCCAACATGAAAAATGAAATAACCCAAGCAAGGTCCCTTCTCGTGACAACCTAAAAGACTTTCACTGTCAAAAAACTGTCACTTTCTTAAAATGTCGATCCATTTGACATATGTCATAATGAAAAATTATATCTTAATTATAATGATCATAACCGACAGATCTAAAGTCAGTTTTACAGCGTAAGGAATATTTTTAATTGACATTTAAAGTCAGTAATACACTATAAAAGTAACCAAAATAACAAGATCTGGTTTATCCTTACAAAAGTGAACAGCATATATAGGCTATTCCAAACGATTAGGTGGAACTATGGTCTATTTCAAAGTAGAAAAATGTGTGTAAGAAGATAGGAGCAGTTTGTTCTTGCTTCGGATTGGTTTAGATCGTCATCCCTATTACACTATTAAAATATTATTTTTAGTCCAAGTTGACAGATGTTCAGTGTCGTACATTGGAAATATATATTATTTATATTATTTAATTTGTTTCATATATTTTGTTATTATTTACATATTTAGACTTTTATTTATATTCTTGACGTAGATTTTATGGAGAAAATTCTCCATGTAATTTGTTTTTACGCAGTTATATATATTTTAGGTTATCTGACATATAAATATTTTTTGACACTCAACAATTAACAGATCAAGATAGAGGACTAATGTGAGGCCAAAAGACAGAGCAGCTGATTGTGCCCAACGAAGAAGTTATTGATATAATTTTTAGACCTTCATATATACATATATTTTATAAATTGAATTTATGTCGTATAAATGACGTAAGTGCATTATCTGCCTTGTTTATTTCAATATATTATTAAACTTTTTTATATTAAAAAAAAATCACTTGCTAACCCAGTTGCTACGCCCATGCCCTAGTTGTAACTTATTTTAAATTTCCCGCTATACTGTATTTGATCAGTGTAAATCGTACTAGGTTTGCAGCGCTATCTACTTTTTTCTACTTTGAAATAGACCATAGATCTAGTTACTTTCATCGTTTGAATCGTGCTTTTTGGCTACTATGTTTAAGCTTTGTAAATCATACTTACAATAAACATTTTTTGATTAAGGTTAATATAATTTTTAAATGTCATTTTCTTTTTATTTTGATTTTTTGTGTCATTCTTAATACAAATTTCATATTTATTTATTTTTTTATCATTAAAATATAAACAAAAGTATTTTATTTTTGACATATGTATGTCATTCGTTTCCATGGTTTCACTGTTGGCATTTTAAACTTTGACATTCCAACGTGAAAAATGAAATAACCCAAACAAGGTCCCTTCTTGTGACAACCTAAAAGAACGAAATAGACCGGGAGCTCATGACAGTTTATGGTCTCCGATTTCATACAGCATGCCTTTTGGAGGAGAGAATATTTACCCTGTGACAACAAAGAAAGGAGGGTACTAAACCCCTGCACGCTTTCCGGTTATATGGAAAACTGCATTTCCACTTGCACAAAATTTTGTGTTTTTCTCTGCTTTAATAATGCTTGCCCTTTTATCAAAAGAAAGTTAAAACAAATTTAAAGTATCAAAAATTACAGGCATGCGATTAGCAGGAACCCAAAGGGCTTAAACGGTCACGTGATCTTGTAATAAAAAAATCAGGTGTGGCCACCACAGAACCGACCGCCATCATAAAGTACTTGTATAAAATACATTCTAGCAGCAGAGTAGAAATAACTTGGCCTAATATTTTCTAACAGAGATATTATTTATCATGACCATGGAAACATTACATATAAGTATGAAAAAATTGAGACTTGAGAAAAATTTACTAAAACTTTTCAAAATTTTTCGTTTTATCAAAAAAGTTATTAGGTATTGCATTTATAGTAACTTTTGTTACATAAATTTTTTCGAAATATTTTTCTGTTGCTAAATATTCGCAAAAATCTTAAAATCGACACGAGTAATATTTGAATGTCATGAATGTCACTTAATAATAAATGCAAACATGAACCATAAAATAGCCTACGCATACACTGTTTTCGTGACAACTAAAAAAAACGAAACTCCCGTTTAGTTCCTCTTAAACCAAATAAATGAACAATAAGTAAATCAAAGCCAGTGGTCGCATAGATATAAATTTATAACGTCAAACCCACAGGTTTTGAATTTTTAATAACATAATATAAAATAAGATAGTAGCACTTCATTTTTTCTTTTAATTGCATCATCCTTACTAAATTTCTGGTTATGCTACTGTTTCTTATCTACAAGGGCAGCAGAAAAAATATATTAAAAACTATTTAAAACATAAATAATGACTTTTATTTACTTATTTTTTTTAGATAATGAAGCGAGGTCACTTACCTTCTAATTTCTTCGCTAATTCTTTTGTAAACAATAAGTTAGCTAATTTGCTTTGACTGTACGCACTACCCTTATCATAACTGTTTTCACTATTCAAATCTTCTTTATTTATCCTTCCTCTTACGTGCGCTAAACTGGACACATTTACAATCCTACTTGGTGCTGAACGCTAAAATAAAAACAATTTATAACAAATATTTACACAAGTGCGTAATTTTAATTTTTATAGTACGGAAAATTACCTTTAAATAATCTAGGAGCAAATTTGTGAGTAGGAAATGTCCAAAATGATTAACACCAATTTGCATTTCAAAACCTTCTTCCGTTTTTGTGTATGGACATCGCATTACTCCAGCATTATTAATTAGAATATCTAAACGTGATTGTTCATTTTTAAATTTATTCACAAAATCTCTTACTGATTGTAGTGAAGCCAAATCACATGGTCTGCAGTATATGTATTTATTTTCAGTTTCTAAAACAATTTCTTCTCTCGCCTAAAATAATTAATATTATGTAGATATT
Organism: Liopterus haemorrhoidalis; assembly: GCA_963971575.1. Taxonomy (NCBI): domain Eukaryota; kingdom Metazoa; phylum Arthropoda; class Insecta; order Coleoptera; family Dytiscidae; genus Liopterus; species Liopterus haemorrhoidalis. The sequence continues at coordinate 41,795,538 of OZ020617.1, forward strand.
TTATTTTATATTCAGTTATTAGACACAGTAAGTTCTCCTATTGCTTGTGTTTTTAAAATATGATTTTACTCCAAGACAAATAATGTACTATGAGGGAATGTAAACATTACTGCATAATTATAAATTTAATCATACGCGATTCTAACCACTAGATTGAGTTTCGCTGACCCGTGGGCAAATGCACCAACCTCTCGCGGTACCGGAGACTCGAATTTGTTTGCAGAGCCGGTCTTAAGTTTTATGGAGCTGGGTACAAAAATGAATACGGGGCCGAAAAAATGTAATTGACTTAAATACATAAAACATCGCCAGCGCGAGCCAGTGATACCCGCGGCAAAATATTTGTATATGGCAAGTTATTCTGTCATTATTTTTAGGTACAGTCAGATCAATTCTATAAAAATTTACTGTGTAGTAACATTACTACAAGATAAAATATTATAAAAAGTATAATGCCTTTCATTCATGACAGTAACTGACCTTGCTCAAAGAGACACATTTAGTTACTATTTTCATAGTAACTGAGTTACAGAATTGGTCTGATTATATAGGCTTACCATACGTCCCGGTTTGAGCGGGACTGTCCCGGTTTAAAGGTATGGTCCCGGCGTCCCGACCAGTTTGTCATTTTGTCCCGGATATTTGGTAAAAATTAAAAAATGCCGAATATACACGCAGTACAAAAAGTGTAGCCTCGGAAAATGGCGATTAGACAACTAATTAAAAATAACAAAGAATTTTTGAAAGAAATTTCACGCTAGTGATAAATGTTTATTATATAACTTTAATAATAAGTTATGTTCAATTAAGAGTAATTAAAAATTATTACTATGTATAGCTTGTTTCTTTGATTGAAGTGGAACTAGATTTTGAATTTTAATAATTGTTAACGTTTGATTGAAGCTTTTGATCATTTTGTTTAATAAAACCAACTTCTAACATTAAAGAATTTGCTCGTGGCAACTTAAGTAAATTAAAATTACATTTGATTCCGCTTAAAGCTTTGTAATAGCCTAAAATTTTTATTTTTTGTTAACCACTTTTCAATCATATGTAAGTACTTAGCGTAGAAGGCGTTACTTTCTGTTTTGAGCAAAATCTCAAAATAGTCTCGGTTTGAGAAAAAATATTATGGTAAGTCAAACAATATACCTTATTTTTATGTTGTGTTTCTAACGAGATTTGCCATGCTTTATTTTTCTCATAAGATCTGTTGCACGATCTTGCATATTGCGAGATTTATCGCGAACACATTGTTAGCAGGAAAACTTACTATGTGTTCCAGGAGCAAGCTAATAATTTTATATTTAGTAAAACTTGATGTGAGGTGTAAATTCTCAGGGTTTCGTAGGTATTTAGCAAGTGAGAGGACAATTTTTTTGCCATAATCGTTTCAAATATAACACTTTTTTAAAAAATCATTTAAATCGTTCGTCACTCTATAGTCTGTTTGTTTGGTTTAAGCGAAAATAGATATTTTGAAGAGATAAGTGAGGCTTTTGATCATTTATTTTTGGCAAAAGCCCACTTCAAACCTTAAAAATAGAGCTCATGACAACTTAGAAAAATGAAAATTCCAGTTAGTTCCGCTTAAAAGTTTGGAATAGCCTATAAGTGTTAAGAACATTCATTTAATAATCTAATATAAATTTAAAAATACAAAAAATCCCATATTCTTCAAAAAAATATTTAATCAAAAATTCTAAAAACATTATTCTGATTCAAAATGTGCATTATTATTTCTTTTTTTTTTTTGTTAGATTTTTAAATCAACCTCTCTAAGATCAAAAATCATACCAATATTAAAAGATTTTTGAAAATTAATTACTGTTGGTTAATATATCGCGCATATTTATTATTTAAAAAAAAAAAATTTTTGTTCATCTCACGCATTAAGAGCTTATACTTTATATTCAACTTGAAATTTAAAAAAAGTATTCATATATTTAAAAAATACATACGAGAAATGGTAGTGCCGTAAATAGCAAGGGGCATTGACACAGTGTACAGCACGAAAGGGGTCCGGAAAATGATCAAATATGAGGCCAAAACGGGCTGTGCGTTTTTTTTATTTTGCTCGTCTGATTTTTTGGATTACTTTTTTTTGTTTTGGCTCCTTAGATTATTTGTATTTCTTTTTTTTTATGTTTGTAAATTTAATCGGGCCGACCCTAAGCACAGAAATTGAACCTTACAGCTTTATATAGGTTCCGTAACATAGCTTGATACTTGAAACGTGAATAAACACTGAACTTGTAGCCATGGGGAATGACAACATTTCTACAACTCGCCTTATCTCTGTTGTATATTGGATGCCGTTCTTTTCTGTGCATTCCACGTATCAAGCTACATTCTGGGACCTGTATGTATTTTTCGAGGTTGAATTTTTTTCTATGGTTCAGGATTGTTTCTATATGGGATTTAAAGAGCTGTACATTAACGTAAAATTTCTAGGTCCAGATATTTAGTCAGAATTTATATCGCATTAACAGACAAACACTATGAGTGACAAGTGCAAAGATTTCTTGGTTATACCTACGACACCTTAAAAAGATAAATAACATGTATGCCTAATTCTAGCAAGCGTTTAACACGTTGTATGCGGGTTCGAGCATGTCTTTAAGGACATAGCAACGAAATCAAATTTAAAAAATCTATCGATACTGCTGGCCTACCAAGAACAGTTCTCGTTTCCCACATACAATGTGATTGTTTGTTTAATATATTACAGTTTCGCATCTTTTCATATCTCGACAAGCCATATAAACTTTAGCACCTCGTTTCGCTAGGTCCCTTGCAGTTTCTTTACCAATTCCTGTGTTCGCACCAGTAATTATCACAACCTTATCTTTAATTTGAACATGACTATCGTACATGGTACCTCCCAAGTAATCCCTACAAAAATTAATTTAATATATAATTTATTTTATATAACATCTTATTTACTTACTTTACCAAATATGCCCCTCCTATAAAAGTAGCTATAGAACTAGCTATTATAACTGGTTTTGAAAATTTTATCACCATTTTCGCTGTTAAATATTTTAACCTAAAACTAAAATGAGATCTGTCAATTATATGTTGACATTTGAAGAAACAGTGACTTCAAAACAATGGCATTCGTATTCATTAAAGTTTATTTATTTTAATGGTTCACATAAATTTTAATTTAAAGCTTAATCGATCATATATTGAAAGTATTATTGCGTATTTATTTAGTTTGATTAATTGTTACGTAATTAGGATATTTTTATTGTCAAAATGTCAATACGTTTAAATAAAGCCGCCAGAGCCGGCTGAAAACTTTGCGAGATCCTGTGTAAGTGAGCGCTGACTGTACTTCTTTAACCATTTTGTATTGTGTATTATACGAGCTCGGGGCCATGGACGATTGAACCCTCCAAAATTCAGCCCTTATTCACAAAGTTCAATTACTTGATTAAATAAAAATTGAAGTGAAGTGTGAAATTTCACACATTTCAGGACTTCACAGGTATTTAATCAGTGAAAGAACAAAATGTTTTTAGTAAAAATAACGGAAAATAACGTTTTAAGATTTTCATTTAATGCCCTACATTATAGTAGAAAAATTAAAATAAATAAATACAAACAAAAAAAAGGTTAATTTAAAAAAAGAAACAATAATTATAAGCGTACTATTTTGTCTTACATCAATTTGCAATATTGGTTCAGATTTTAAACCTGAACTCTGGGAGATAAAGTTGAGGAACAAAAGTTTTTTGACCCGTTTGCCATAAAGCATTTTTCGTAAAGAATTATTTTATCAGAAAAAAAAATGTCTTGATCTGAAGAACAATGACTTGATCAGAAAAAACATGATTTAAACCAGAGTAATATTTTAAATAATTTCGCAGACCGGAACTATGTTTTCCATAATTTCATGAACCGGAGCACCGTACCGCGGTTCATATTTGTTGCGGTACATTTCAAACACTGGGGTTCTAGTCTGTAAACTTTTCGATAGTTGAGAAGTGACGGCGGATAAGTACAGTAGTACATATCCGTCAGTTTACACATAACGAAAAGGTTATTAAAGCACAATACGTGCTTATTTTATTAAAATGGAAATAAATACTGGCGACTTTTAGAAAGTTTACACTTGTCGAGTTGCATAACAGAATTATCTCGTGAAAAATGCAATGAACAGATTCACACAATATCAGTTACTTTTTTGCCGTAACTCAAATCATATTCCCACCCCTTCCTCCTGTCCATAACCAAATATTTTCCCAATTTGGACTTAATATTAACTTTCCCTCCTTTTTTCTTAGGAAAAATAAAAAACTAAGATGCATATTTTTGTCCTTTCTTGAATGACAGCAAAAAATACCACAATTTGTTCTGCTTTTATAGTTTTTCCCAATTTCTGTCGACAATGTAACAAAAATTCAACACTAAAATATACGTAATAAGTTCAACTGTACTGCAGTACAATAATTTGGACACCATTTAGCGTAGTGTAACGCAATGGTGGCTGAGACAGAGTGGCGCTGGGACAGTGTCCTCCTAAAAATTTAATAAGGAAACTGAATTTAAAATCTTATTTATACTTTAAAATTTCATTAAACTAGCTAAATATATCTGCGTATATCTATTTTTATTATTTATAAATCAAAGATTTTTTATATAATTGTTAGATTTTAAAAGTTTAGAAAACAACGCTCAGGAGGACATTATACGTTAGTGTCCCGGTACAGTATTGCCACATGTGATTTCTAATGTATTTATCTACGCAAGTAATAGAAATGAACTAGAAAGGTTAACAGCGGTGAGTTGTTAGTGTGAATGTGTTGGTGAATTTAGGCCGGCGGCCTTAACTTAGCGTTCTTTTGATTTGATTATACTCAGACGTGAAACTGGATACAGTGCGTTATAATAAAACTAACGTGCTTAACTATGAAACTATATTATTAATAAAAAATATTGGTCCTCATTGGCCAAAATTGAATATTTCACCATCGAACAAAAATAGAAATAGAACATTAATAGAGAGTTCAGTAAAAAACAATGGTAATAATTTAGAATGGGGCACCAAAAGCTACAATTTTTTTAACGACCGATGATTGCAGCGGCGGATTTAGGTCAGTTAAGGTCCCAGGCGCTGTAAGAATATTGGGCCCCTCAATTAGAAAAAAGTGTAAAGTTAGTTTTTTGCGGGGCTCTTTAGAGGTCGGGGCACCGGGCGCGCGCCCGGTGCACCCGCCGTTAAATCCGCCTTAAGACTAAATCCGATTAAGACTAAAACAAGCGGATTTTAGCCTTGATTTACTTTTGGCAAAAACTGGAGCAACTTTATTTAATTTCCAACATCTTTCTGAATTCACATACAACATCATACCGAATTCCAATGAAATCTGTTCATAAATAAGCGAGTTAAAGACATTTCTTAAATTTGGAGGCCTCCGGAGGCCTCTGTGCATTATATATCTAACTTTCCTGCACCTACGTTTAAAGACTACCTAATTCTACACACAGGTGCAAAATCTCAACGATATCGGTCCATAAATAAGCAAGAAATAGCCGTGCTCTACTTTCGGCCGAAACTGGAGTAATTTTTTTTAACTTTTTAGCATCCCTCTACATCACAGATGTAATTTTGTGACCTTATAAGAAATTTAAATAAAATCTGCTCGTAAAATAAGCAAGTTATGGATAATTTTTAAATTTGCGGGCCTCCGGAGGCCCCCGAGTTTTATATATTTAACTTTCGTGCACCTAGGTTTAAAGATTACATAATTCTACACCCCGGTGCAAAATATCAACGATATCGGTTCATAAATAAGCGAGTAATAGTCGTGCTCTACTTTCGGTCGAAACTGGAGCAGATTTTTTTTTGCAAAGTCCGAATTTGGCACTTTTAAGAATACAGGCAGAAGCATCTTCAAGTCCTGATTCCAGAAGTGTGATGTTTTTGAATATCGGTTCATAAATAAGGAAGTTATAGCCATTTGAACTAGTTTTCAATTAATCTGATCTTAATCCGCGAACTAGACCACGGATTAAGTGAAAACTAGTTCAAATGTCTATAATTCCCTTATTTATGAACCGATTTTCAAAAAAATCACACTTCTGGAATCAGGACATCAAGATGCTTCTGTTTGTACCCATAAAAGTGCCAAATTCGGACTTTGCAAAAAAAATCTGCTCCAGTTTCGACCGAAAGTAGAGCACGACTATTACTCGCGTATTTATGGACCGATATCGTTGAGATTTTGCACCGGGATGTAAAATTAGGTAATCTTTAAACGTAGGTGCTCGAAAATGAAATATGTGGTGCACACGGGCTTCTAGAGGCCCACAAAGTTGAAAATGAGTATAACTTCCGTATATATTGACTGATTTGGATGAGATTTACTATCGGGGATCGAAAGTAGAGTTTTAATGTTAAACGTTAAAATTTGTCAAAATGATGCACCAGTTTTTGCTAAAACATGAGCAGGGCTGTAAATTGCTTATTTATGGACCGATATCGCTGGGAATCGTAAATTAGGTAATTTTTAAGCACAGATGTAGGAAAATAGAATATGAACAGAACAAGGGCCTTAGGAGGCCCTCAACTTCGAAATGCGTCTGTAACTCTTATTTTTTGACTGATTTGAATGAGATTTACTATTGGGGCTCAAAAGTAGAGTCTTACTAATCAGTGGCGGATTTAGGTCAGTTAAGGCTCCTGGCGCAGTAAGAATATTGGGCCCCTCAATTAGAAAAAAGTGTAAAGTTAGGTTTTTGCGGGGCCCTTTAGAGATCGGGGCCCTGGGCGCGCGCCCGGTGCGCCCGCCGTTAAATCCGCCTCTGCATGATTGAGCTATTTGTAGCTCGGAGCTTAATAATATATATATATATAATAAAAATACATGGAAGTATAATTTGAAAGTGAAATATTTTTATTTTTTTAATGTCATTATGGTCAACTTAGGTTTTTAAATTTTTTTACCAACTTACACATCGCGTTTTTTGAGAAAAATCGTGTTTCCTCTACCTTAATACATTGTGTATATGAATTCTAAATATGTTTCACAGGCCAGATTGAGGGCCGGATATTTAAAAATCACAGAGGACGGGTGGGTGAAATTCTGAAAATTATTTTAGAACGTGGGGAAGAAATTCTGAAAATCAATTACGGACACGGGAGTGGAGAAATTCCGAAAATCTTTGCAGGAAGGGAGGAGGGTGGTTTAAAAAAAAAATAAGGGGTAGAAATTTCATGCGAGCCATTTGAAACTTATTGTTAGGCCAGTATCGGCCCGCGGGCTGTAGGCTGAACACTGCAACATATTGATCAAATAGTGTCCCCCCAAATATGTTACCCACCAGCCGCTACTGGTGGAACGTGTTATTCCTCAATTCATTTTACATTATCCTGTCGAAAGTTCCTACAGTATAAAATGCATAAAAATGATTTTGACAGTGTAAAAGTGAGCGTCGGCAAGTTACAGAAACAAAAAACAAAATGATATTAATAGTAAATTTTTATTCAAATATTAAAAAATATTAATAATACATTTTTAAAGCGTATTTGTAGAAATAAATATTCAATATATATTATGTAACTTTTTTATTCCCTTTTAATTCCTGTTGAATATCCTCCAATGTCTTTCCCTTTGTCTCAATCACAAAGAAGAATGCAGTAATAACATTTATAAAACAAAGAAAACCGAATAACAAAAATGGATAATACATTCCCCATTCTGAAATTACATGAAATACTTTTAAAGTAATAGCAATATTAGCGGCATAATAAATACACATAATACATAGTGCTTTTCCCTTTATGCTTGCTGAAAACATTTCTCCGAGCATTAGAGTTGGAGCTGTTCCTAATCCAAAACCAAAAACAACAACGTAAGTTAACATTATCATAACAGGCATCCAATCTAAGTGGGATAGATCGTAGGCTGTTTCTTCTTTTAAGTAAAAATAAATTCCGCCTATTGTTAAAATGATTGCACAGAAGAAACTAGAAAGAATAATCAATGGTTTTCTTCCATATTTATCAACTAAAACTGACCCAGATATTGTTACAACAAGTTGTATTGATAAATATAAAATTGTTGACAATACAGGGCTTATACTACTATTTGATTTTATAAAAACTGTTTGTGTATATATCCCCCAAGCTGAAATACCACTAACTTGTTGCATTGTTCTGATACCTAACATAATAAACAAAGCTTTTCTATTGCTATCAATTGTCATAATATCTTTTAATGTCCCTGTTTCGGACATTTGACGTTTGACATCACTTTCTAGAACTATAAGATCCTTGGTAACGTCGTATCGTCGAAGGAAGTATAGTGATTTTCTTGCTTCTTCAATCTTGCCTTTCATGAGAAGATAGTAAGGTGATTCAGGCATCCAGATGAATGTTGCTACTAGTATAATTGGTGTTATTGAACTTATCCAAGCTGTGGTTTGGATGGAGAGGTACGGGCCAATTGCATTGATTGTCAGCATACCTAAAACAATTAGGATTAACAATATTCATTAGACCATTTACAAAGTGAGCAGAATAGGATGGTTGGGATGTTAACTAAATGATTAGCATGAGGACAATAAAATAAATGTTTGAAAGGATGATGAAACAACTAAAAGGTATATCAAGAGTAAAATGGAAGGATACTGTGTCTTCCTGCAGGATTAACCACAGGGAGTAAACCGCCATCACAAGCCTTCGTATAGTCCACTGTTGGTGGACCCATGGACACCTCCTTCTAGGTAAAGGGCCAGATTTGTTGGAAATTCACATTTTAACTCAATAAGCGTTTACGTTTAGTCAGTCAGGTTTACCCGAGTGATCTAAGTACTCCCGATCCATTCATAAAGTCAGTCGAATAGTACATAATAGCTTATTTCTAGTCCATCCGAGTTATATGTCAGGGCACTTAGAGAATTTCTGAACAATCCGATGACTAGCATGTTTCCTGGGATTAATTTTGTAGTAGGGGTTAGCGCGAATAAATATGAATTTTATTTTGCAACAAGTACATTTTCTTTGAATTTTAGGCTTTTATCCATTATTGTTTGCACCATACATAATATAATTTCAACTTCTTCAACAAGAAATCTTTTAGCCCATTCTACAAGTGGTAATAAACTAATATTAAAGGAAAACGCAGTAGTAGTGGCAATCAACGGCAGGAATTTGACAGTTTCATTTAGCGCAACCGCCACCAGACGTCACCACTTAACTTCAGATTTAATATTGCTTACGAAAATGTTAAAAATATCTGAGCAATCCGATCTAATCTTGTGACGTCATCAGATCAATCTGAGCAAACTTATGGATTAATTAAACGTAAATGCCTATGTGTGTGTACAGTTCGAGAATATCAGGGAGAGGTTGGGCCTGTGCTATGCTCTATCATTTGCTTTGATAGACTGATACTTTTTCTGAGAAAATCGAACTTACTGTTTTATGTGTGAAGCCTTGTATCTTATTTTAATGTGTTTTATTTTTAATTTTATGTGATATTTAATGGTGATTTGTCCCAATACAACTCGTTACTATCACCCTGAATCTGTACAATTTTTAAAATAGGCTTTTATCCTTTTTATTTGTGTTTGTCCGTGCAAGGTTTCTTTTATTGAGTATGTTGAATATTGTATTTATTTATTGTTCAATTTATTCTTTTAAATAACCCTAGTCATTTAGATGGACTCTGTTAGCAGCAAATAGCTATCGTTGCTGTTTTAATTTTAGCTAACTAACGAAGGATACTGTTGAGGAAGATTTGAAATCATTAAAGATGTAGAAATGGAAAGCACTACCATAGGATAAAATGAGTTGGAGATAAGTATTTGAGCAGACCAAAACTCTGCTAGGGTTAATGCAGTGCCTTTCAACCAAACATTTATCGCGGGTACTTACGAAACTCTACAAATAAGAGACATATGGTTACAGCAGACATGATACGTGATGAGAATGACAGAAGATAGAATAACTAAGAAAATTTGGTAGGAAAGACTAGCAATTATGTTCTCGAAAAGACAATCATGTTGAGATCAGTTAACAGGTCTAATTGATATTAGGTACACAATATCTCAATATATAAATGGGAACAATTGATACTTAACAAAACAATATGGAATTGGATGAGACAAATGTCGACTCGATTGGCATTATCAAAAAAGAGAGATATTTACCTAAAAGCATCATAACGGAAAGTGTACATCCTAACACTCCCCTAACTTTTGGTTCAGTAACTTCTCCCACATACATCGGAAAAAGAATGAACAAGAATCCATCACCAAGTCCTGCTATAAATCTTCCCAAACAGAACATCCAAACATTGCTCGCAAGTGCAATAATAATCCATCCAATAAATAAAGGTGGAGCAATTAGTAATATACCCATCTTTCGGCCTATTAAATCTGCCAGTAGCGCTGCTATTGGAGCCCCAATGATATCTCCGATAGGTTGCATAATGGCGATGTAAGATGCATCATCTGCTGTTATGTTGTTGTATAGATGACTTTCTCCGAGAATTATTGGGATGGATGGTGATGGCCAAGCGAAATGAAGACCAGAAGCCCATGATGATATACTGGCTGTAATTAAACAACAATATAAAACATGAAACCTTAAAACAGTATGTAGAGATATTGTGGTCAAATTGCACATCACAACGCGTTTTATAAGTGTACATCATTCGTTAGTAGTGGACTGTCAAAATTTTCCGGCTCTGAAAAATTACACTAAATTGTCCTATATGATCCATTGATCCAAGATTTGGTCCAATTGGGACCGACTAACCAGGAAATTGTCCGGTGACCCGGCGGTCCAGTTCACCACTGTTATTCGTTTACAATATCATTCGTTTATTTACATAAATATGGCGCGTTTATGGAAAGAATGAAAACTCTCACATAAATATTAAAGTCGGCCGTGAAACTACGTGGCACACTAAGGCGCAGTTGCACAGTTACCACTTAAGTATGAGTTTAGCTAAACCTTAAGCTTCAGCTTAAACCAAATACTTAAGCGCCAGATGTTGCACAGTCAAAAATATAAAAATACTTAGCTAAGACAACTGATGTGATAAATTCACAAAATTGGTAATATGGAAAATTAATATTTGGCGGGGAAATTTTGAAATTCAATATAAACATAACTGTCAATGTTATTTGTCAATGTCATTTGTCAAGTAGTTTATTATACAAATAATGCAAATTTTACCAGCAATGGAAAATACGGTAAACGAAACGTAAAAATAAATGTACGACGAACTTATCAGAAGAGTTGGTCTTCTATAAACTTTATTTAAAAAATATAAATACATTGTTGTGTGTAAAAAATTAAAATAAATGTTGTGGAAGAAAAAAAAAATCTCCTTGGATGAACGTACAAGATGAATTTAACAATGTAAGCGGTCACTCTTACAGAGAAGCAGAATATTAAAATATATATATATAAAAGAAAACTTAAAAATGTACAAGAAAAAAAAAAAAAAATGCTGACAATAAGTATTCACTGAAAGTGACTGGAGGTGGTTCAGTGGCAGAATGCTCAGAGAAAGAGTTAGAATTAATAAATTTTAAATTACGGACAGGTCATAGACAAGATATTTACATTTATAAACAATTTTATTATTTATACTTTATAAATTAGAAAAATAAACATTTATTATTGTTCCTAACTTGAATGTTGTCATTATATCTTCTGTTTTGATTTATTACTGTGTTAGGTACATCGTTTTAAAAATTAACATCTGTTTCTAGATCTGGATTAAGATTGCTCAATTAATTGCTCCCAGAACTCAAGAAAACCGTGCGATATAGCAAAAGTCTTGGCGTACATTACACTGTTCCATTTGAATATTAGGCATTTTAATATATTGATGACGCAAGGTACAAATTGCGATATTTCTCGATATTTTTCCTATATCTGTTGAAGCTGTAGATTTATGGCAACCAGTAAACTCCCTTACCATTAACATACTTCCAATAATATAATATCGTAGGATTTGTATTGAAGTGAATGCGTGGTTCCTGTAAATATTATTTCATAAAATATTAGATATTTGTGTACCAAGGCACTGACTTACCTATTAGTAGGATGGGTAATTAAATGTTTAATATGATATAATATTGAATTACAACTTTATTTACTTAATATTACTATTTCCTCGAAATCTATTGTAAATTTTTTCATCATCCCATTGATTAATATAATCATACCGGTGCATATAGACGGGTATGCGGCGAAATATATTAATATATAACATTTTAATTCAATCAAATTAATCTGATCAATTTTAATATGACACATAACCTGTCCTATTTGACAGTTTATTTTGGCTTAAACCAAACAAATCTACCGCTTAAGTATTTTCCTGTTTAAGCTTAAGTTTAAACCAAAAACTGAAACTGTGCAACAACTAAACCATAAACTAAAACTTAAGCCTAAATAAAAACTTAAGCCTAAATAAAAACTTAAGCGGTTACTGTGCAACTGGGCCTAAGATTCTTAGAGAAGGTGCCGTGAGGTATTCATCCTTCACATCAGTAATGAAAACACCAAGTATCTCATTGTTAGTAGAACACAACGACCTACTTATCCTGATAAATAGGATCGCCAACACGGGCATATTTTTTACCAGATCAGGTCCAATGGACGAGGTTCTTCAGTTCGCTACGAAATTGATCCGTCGAGCTCAATTATTCATTGTGCCCACTAACATAAAATAAAAATTCCTCGCTTATAGCGGAGCAGCCCGCCGCTGAACTAGATCTCTACATTTGTTTTGAGCAAGATTCTCAATTTTTTAGGAATATGGCTCGTATGGATTAAATCTGTAATCTTTCAAGCGGTCTTTTCTCTGAATTGTGTCCTTGGCTGGTAATCAAGTGCGAATTTTGGAGACCGAATGCTTATGGCAAATTTTAAATGTGGACGAATCTGTAGAAAGCTTTTATTAATGGAACGACTAACTTGATTTGACCAGTTCAAATTGTTCATTTGTTCTGCATTGGCGAAAGTTTTGTTCTACATAGATAGTGAGGGAATTATTTAGAACAGTGTGTAGGTTGGCATATTTGGAAGAGTTTAGTGCAAGTATCTACAACCAGTTTAGTAAATAGGCAGGCGCAACAGGCGCATAGGCACAGGACCCAGGATGAAAGTAACCCGGAAAATTGCCAAATAGAACTAGGCAGTTTTTTTTCGTTGGGTCTTTGGATTCTTTTTCTTGTCGTATTTCCTTTTTATAACTCGTTAGACGTCAGACTTTTATTTCCTCGGACTCTTTGGATTTCTTTTTTGTTTGTTTGTCCAAATCATAAAACTAAAACTTTGTACAGGGCACATCAAAAGATAGTTACGGTACTATTTAAAGCTATAGTACCATCATATCCTTTGGAGATCTATTTTTAGCAGTGGATAAATTCGACTTATAGATGATGATTTAAATTTAAAAATATAGGGAAAGAAACTATTGCAAAGCTTGTAAAAACTCTTAACAATGACATAACTCTAGAAATACTAGTATCGAGTGACATGTAACAAATGTGGAACTACTCAGTATTTGTCATTATATTGTCACGTGGATGGTTTGGGTGGAATACACCCCCTGGTTTTACCAATAAAATTTATTAGAGAATTATAAATTACATTGTCATTTGATGTAATTCTCCATGGGGTCTGGGGGAAGTTCACCTTGTGCTGACCGGGATTGCCTTGAACCTTCCTCCTGGCGGGGGTTGCCCATTAGGAAGTCGAGGAATCTGGTGAAGTGTTCTCCCGTTCACCTGGGGAATGCTACTTGATCTACCTAGAAAGTAGTCGTATATGGAGTCGGACTTGTGGTCGTCACCGTGATGAGTTGGATAGGTTTCACTGCGTGGCTTCCATAACACATCCATTTACTTATGCCTCCGATTAACCTAGTTCCGCTATTCATTCATCATGGCAAATATTATCTAATTACGAAAATAGCGTTACCCATTACGTAATCGGCTTATGCATGTTAGAAAAATAGTTTATTAATCAAGCAGCTGTACGTCAAAATGTCTAGATGTCGCAATCCTGACCTGGGGTTATCTTTGTGATAATATCTTTATTAAATTATTTTATCTTATCCTTCCAAATGCGGCTCCTCAATCCACTTAGGTCGCTTGCCATATCGACATGAACTATTTATTCGATCTTCTAGCTGATCTTCGTTCTATAGGAGTTGTGACGTAAGTTTTGATGGATGTATGCCCATTCCCAATTCCCAATACTGTATCTATTTTGTCTTATTAATTTTAAATTGTTTACTACTTTTCGTTTCCTGTACTATATTTTATATTGTATCATCGTCATTTTATATATTAATTAAAACCTTCTAATCTAAGCCAAAGTTATCTAAACTTTACCCTCCGCTCTTGCAAAGTAAGCTTCTCTGCCGTGTAGTTTAGCATTGTTTGCATTATTTTGACTCTGAATACACGTGTAGGAAGAAGATCGATGTTGACACATAGCTCGAGATTAAATGAAAACAAAGAACTCGTGTTAATGAACTTGTTGCTATGGAAACAAGCAATCTAATTGACTAGGATGCTAAAATGACAGAGAAATTAATGTTTACAAGGCCATTAAGAGATCAATCTGCAATGTAAAAGAAAATTTGCAGTGACGTCGTTAAAGACTATAATTGATTTATAATTTTTAACATTCTCGAAAGATAACTGAAGTGAAATATAGAAAGAAGACTGTATTTTATCCGGCAGTGGAAAGGCTTCACAAATATGATGAAGTCTGCCGAAAGAAATTCTAGTGAATATTGACATATAACAGGCATGGCAAACTTTAAACAAGGGTACCAACACGTATTAAGATTATTGATGGAGCCTATAGGTACTGGTTAAAATGCACCCATCGCATATGGATAATAAATATCGCCATACTTTCAAATGCACTCGGGCACGTAGAAAGGTTGTCGGTATTTGTCGGCGCATGTAGCATGCATTGATAAGTTAACAGGAATCTTTGAAACATTCGGCCCAATTCTGTAAGCAAGTTACTACGAAAAAGTTACGATAAAAGTTGCTAAATACAAGGTCAGTAACTATTTTAGTAACTTTCACGAAATTCGTATTCTGTAAGAGAAAAGTTGCTATGAAATTAGTAACTAGTTGCTAAGAAAGTTATTATGGATAACAACTAACAGAAAGCAGTTGATACACTTAGTAACTTCAAAATAACTTGTTAAAATCGTGTAAAATCGCAATTTCTCTGTTTAATAATGAATTATTTCAAGCATTTTACAATGAAGGGCAACATAGAGACAATAATTATAGAAGGATTTTTATTTTATTTTCTGTATAGCACAAAATTCTTCGAGTTCTTTATTTCAATTTCTATTTTTTTGTTGTTTATTTACATTTGTTTTATAATAGTATAACAGTACAATATTTTTTAAATGTATTAACTACGACTGTCAATAGAAGCCGCGCACACAAGGGGGTGGTCGACGAGTTCAGACCCCCTCCCCCAAGGATTTGAAAAATCAAATACTTATTAAATAAAAACTAAGCGATTGCAAATAAGAATCACTTTTTTTATTACTAAAAATTTAATTATAATCAAAATTAAATAAATATATAAACCCAGTCCTCTCCATAAAAACACAACAATACATTTGTATTATATTACAGATATTTTTTCGAAATGGACCCTTCCCAGATCAATGTTTTATGTGCACGCCTGTTCAATGGCTATCCGAACTTCTTTAATTGTATTTCACCCAATTTATTTAAATTTGGACTATAACTTGCACCACCACATAGAAAACAGTAGCCACATAGCACATCACCACAGCACCACCACTCGTTCCTGTCAATTATTTTTTAAACACTCGTATCACCGACCATGACCGGGTTATTTTCCAGGAAATTCAACAGAATTTCCATTTGTTTGCAATTCTTTTTCTGATTTTGTTTATAAAACATTTTTCGTTTAACCTCAGAAACTCACAACATAGCTGTCAAACTCAATTAAAAACGAATACCTCGCCTGCGCAGAACGTAATCTGCTTCTAGCTTCACGGTTCTTTGTAGCAACGTTACTAAATATAACTTGTTATAAGAACGTTGCTTGTGCTTATGCTTGGAGAATACCAATTGTTTGGCGATTGATAAGAAAGTTACTATAAAAGTTATTTCGTAGCAACGTTACTCAGTAGCAACTAACCTAGTAACTTTTTACAGAATCGGGCCGATTATTTACCAGCTTTCAAGAAGCTGGCAGTCACTTTTTTGATATTTTGCTGATTTTTTTAAAATTTAATTTGTAATGGCAAAGTTTAGTGGATATATTTGGAAACAGAATTTCATTCTGTTTCTAACTGGTGTAAACTATTCACACACCTCCTCAGACTGATGATGACCACATTTTCGTGGCCGAAACGTCTCCATTTTATTAATTCATAATATATATTTTATAATTTGACGATCAACAGAGAAGTTTTATTTATACATACTCACGTCAAGATCCAATTAATCTTTTATATATATATATACAGTACCTAGACAAAATATTATAACCACTTACAAAAACAACTGTTTATTAAAAATTCCGACATATAATCATATGCTACTTTATTTATTTCTTTAACATATCGTGTATTTATTAAAAGATAAGCTATTTTAAACATATTCAACTCTGTATTTTTATTCTGAGACTGATTTGCAAGAACAAAAAGTATCGATTTTGTCCTGGCCAGGTAATTCGCCGGATATCAATCCTATCGAAAATGTTTGGAACCTCCTGAAAAGACTTGTTTATGATTTAAATAATACTAATAAACAAGTTTTAATAGATAATATTAAAAAAGTATGGCATGGCTCTCCAGAAATTGAAAATTGTATTAGGGCATGAATTGAGAGTATGCCTCGAAGAATTGCGGCAATAATAAAAGCAAAAGGGGGCAACACAAAATATTAAAAAACATTTTAATAAAATACAAAATAAAAATAAAATTGGTGTATTACTATTATGTTGATTTTGTGTAAAACAATGAATTTTAAAAAAATCATAAGTGGTTATAATATTTTGTCTAGGTACTGTATATATATATATATATATATATATATATATATATATATATATATATATATATATATATATATATATATATATATATATATACAGTTACTCCCAAAATAGAGCATACAAAAATTTGACAAAGATACTTTTTAATAAAACGTGACTATAAAACAGATTTTTTTAAAACTAATTAATTTTTATCTATAAAATATACCTTGCAGATCCAAAATAATTAGAAATAGTATAAAGTATAGTTATATTTGTTAAAAATTTGAGGAAAACTAAAAATAATAATTTTTTAGAGACACAAATTAAGCGTACTAGTTAATTTTGATTGATTAAAGACCTGTCTTTTCCTGAAATTATATTGCATAGGTTTTATCTTGCAACAGATGGTTTTTTCATTAGTTTAGTTTGCATTAGGCCACATTCAAGTACAGTGATTTTGTTTCTATTATTATGGAAAATAAACATAAACAGACTGACGAATCTACACGAAAACTAATAATTAAATTATCCGCCCGGGGTCATACAATGCGTAAAATAGGTGATATAATAAACCGAAGACATTCCACAATTCAAAAAATAATAAATAAATTTAAATATGAAGGTACTATCAAAAACAAAACGGGCAGAGGCAGAATTTTTTTTTTATCAACTGTGGATGAAAGATTTATTTTGCGAAAAATCAAGCAAGATCCTAAAATTAG
The DNA here is from genome assembly GCA_963971575.1 of Liopterus haemorrhoidalis. Taxonomy (NCBI): domain Eukaryota; kingdom Metazoa; phylum Arthropoda; class Insecta; order Coleoptera; family Dytiscidae; genus Liopterus; species Liopterus haemorrhoidalis. The sequence goes on from OZ020617.1 coordinate 41,813,295, forward strand.
TGTACCCCAGTTAACGTCAGAATTGTCACAAAGATTAAATAAACAAATTTCAGTAGAAACAGTCCGCCGAGTACTCCGGAAAAATAACTGCAATGGTCGAATTGCACGCAAGAAACCATTGATTGCAAAAACGAATAAAAAGAAACGTTTAGAATTTGCAAAAATGTATGTAAACAGACCAATTAGCTTCTGGAATAGTTATTTTTTCTGACGAGACGATTTTTTTTTTTTTTCTTGGGTCGGATGGCAGGCGAAGTGTTTGGCAGAAGCCCAATACAGAATTTAAAAAAATTAATACTGTTCCGACAGTAAAACACGGAGGTGGATCAGTTATGTTGTGGGGTGCTATGGGCTCAAACGGCCCAGGTAATTTTGAATTTATAGAAGGGATCATGGATAAATGGAAATATCTAAACATCTTGAAAAATAATCTTACGGCTACTGCAGAAAAATTAGATATGCCACCAGTTCATTATTTTCAACAAGATAACGATCCCAAACATACTGCGCTTATTGTAAAGGAATGGCTGTTATACAATGCACCAAAATTACTCAAAACACCGCCACAATCGCCTGATCTCAATCCAATTGAAAATTTATGGAGAGAATTAAAAGTTCGGATAAAAACAAATTAATTTTTTAATGAAAATGATTTTAAAACGAAACTTCAAGAAGAATGGAATAATATACCAGCAGAAGTTTGTGGAAAATTAGTGCAGTCTATGCCAAATCGCCTTCAAGCAGTAATAGAAGCAAAAGGTGACGCGACAAAATATTAATTTAAATTAACTGATTGTTTTCTAATTATTTTATTAGTATTACTACTTTTTGTACGCTCAATTTTGTGTCTCTGAAAATGTATATATTTTTTGTTTTCTTTAACAAATGTTTATTAAATATTATTTAATTTTATACCATTTATGATAGTTTTATATCTCTAAAATGTATTTTAGAAATAAAAAATAATTGGTTTAAATAATCTGTTTTATAGGCATCTTTACCTAAGAGGTATATTTCTAAAACTTTTGTACGCTCAATTTTGTGAGTAACTGTATGTATATATATTTAATGTATTTATTTATTTAAATGGGGAATAAACAGAGACGTGAGTCTTCTTAGAAATTCCCACAGGCTACAAATGATATAATGTATACATATTTACATCAAAATAAAAAAAATAACTAAAATTATTTATTTATTTATTTTTTTTTAATATACATTATACGCTAAATTACAATTTATTTTACTTCTGACTTAAACTGAGCAAAGGTAATAAAGAAAATATCACAGCCATTAAAGTACTGATAAAATAACAACATGATTCTGTTGAGGGGTGAATTCATTCCTGCATTAGTTGTTCTATTATTGATATAGTATGTATGGTTTTGCCTAGCACTCTTTTGGGGTATATTGAAGGTGATCAACTGAAAAATATTGGGGCAGTCGATAATCTGATTGACTATTTTATAGACACAGTGCATATCGATTTGTACACGCCGTTTTGTCAAACTCACTAAATCATAGCGGGCAAGACGAGCATCATATGTAAGTGACATATTGTTTCTAAAATATTTAAAATCCAAATATTTAGTGAATCGTCTCTGCGCTGATTCTAGTCTGTCAATGTAAATGCCAGGGCTTCGAACCGGAACTGAACCGAAAACCGAAATCCGAAAACCGAAAAAAACCGTTATTTTTGTCGGAACGAAAACCGGAACTGAACCGAAAAAAAATATCGGTTTATATCGGTTCAGATAATGGTTATGTGAGCGAATATAAATTACATTTTATTTAAGATTATTTTTTAAACTGATGAGCAGAAAAAATCGTAATTTTTCTGACAAGTATAAAAGAAATTGCGATTCTATTATTTCAGGGGAGGGGGGAACGCCCAACCCCCCCCCCCCCCGCAGCGGCCTTGGTATGATTATTACAAAATAAAGAATAAAATGTTCTTCCAAATTATAGTAGAAAATAAATTTCTAATACAAATAAAAGCATTTAAAAATTTATCACTCGGAACTGAACCGAAAACCGAAAAAAACCGTTATTTTTGCTGGAACGAAAACCGGAACCGAACTGATATATATTTTTTTAATTGAACCGGAACGAGAATCGAAACGAAAAAAATAACGGTTCAAAGCCCTGTAATAAATTTTAAAAAACATTTTAAAATTTTTATATTTATAAATGCTGTGCACTGTCGGGGTTCATTTATTGTTTATACATTTATTGTTAAAATACAGAACTACGCAAGAGCAATTTAGTTCCGCGTAAACGTTTAGAATAGCCTATAATGCTAATACTGGTTAGCAAAATTATTATAAATTTAAAAAATTATTTTTAATTTTTTTATATTTAAATTGCTGTGCATTGTCGTGGACCATTTATTGTTTACGCAATACAGAACTACGTAAAAAAATCCACATTAAAATTCTCATTAGCGAAACTAATTAAGAGGATTAATTTCTTTACTTAATCCTTTATTGAATAATTTTGGTCGACACTAGGTCACTAATCTTTCCAAATATTTCTCGTTTACAATCGTAAACGTAGCAACACATGTTTACCAGTGCATTTTTTGTATAAAATACCCTTAAATTAATAACTACCTTAAGCGCTAGTAGCCATAAATGCTGTGTGTACACATTTTTACCAGTTTTATAAAAAGTAAAATTTGAAAAAGTGCAATAGTGATGAAACAAGTTGAGTGTCTATTGAAGGGTTAAGAAGGGACGTCCTATACTGACTCGACATCCCTTGGGAGCTAATAGCCAAAGATGCTGCACACCATTTTCTCAAAATTCAAAAAATTCCGTGGATTTAAATTTTTTTGTAAGTATTATACAGGTAAATTTTATGTTTTTTCGATTGAATATTTTTAGTAGCTCGAAGTATGTATGTTCTATGGGCGCTAATAGCCGAAAATGCTACACACCATTTTCTTAAATTTACAAAAATTCTGTGTATTTTTTGTAAGTATTGTGAATTTTTTGAATGTTTTTACGTCTCAATATTTTTAACAGCTCTAAGTTTGTATGTTCTTTGGGCGCTAATAGCCTAAACTGCTGTACACCATTATTTCAAATTTCAAAAAATTCTGTGAATTTTAAGATTTTTGTAAATATTGTGCAGGAAAATGGTTTTGAAAATGTTTTTTCGATTCAATATTTTTAACAGCTCTAAGTTTTATGTTCTTTGGGTGCTAATAGCCAAAGATGCTGCACACTATTTTTACAAATTTCAAAAAATTATGTTGATTTTAATTTTTTTGTAAGTAAATTTTTGGAATGTTTTTACGTTTCAATATTTTTAACAGCTGTAAGTATGTATATGTTCTTTGGGCGCTAATAGCCTAAAGTGCTGTACACCATTTTTTCAAATTTAAAAAATTCTGTGGATTTTAAGTATTGTGAAGGTAAATTTTTGGAGTGTTTTTTCCATTCAATATTTTTAGTAGCTCTAAGTAAGTTTGTATGTTCTTTGGGAGCTAGTGGCCAACGATGCAGCAAACTATTTTTTCAAATTTTTAAAAAATCTGGATTTTAAATATTGTTCTACATCATTTTTCCAGTTACAGAAAAATTAATGCGATCTTTTTACGCCAAGATTTGTTAGTATATAATAAGTGATTTTTTTTGGCACATTTTTTTGTCAAGAAATTTCTCAAAAAAATGGATTTTTTGATATATTTTTTTAATCAGTACCTCAGATTTTATTATATACTTCTTCGAAAATATTTCTATATTTTTTTGGAATATTTTTCGATTCAATATTTTTAACACAATAGTGAATCTATACGTCTTTTGGGCGATAATAGCCTAAGCTGCTGTACATCATTTTTACCAGTTACTGAAAAATATGTGATTTTTGTACGTCAGGTTTTGTAAGTATATTATTAAGTGATTTTTTTTGGCACATTTTTTATCTAGAAATTTCTCAAAAAAATGGATTTTTTGTTATTTTTTTGAATCTGTGCCTCAGATTTTATTTAGTTTTTTTTTTTATTTTTATGGCCATTACTGCTTTGGCAATTAGCCAGGACAATTATTTTTTGAAAAATTGCATGCCTGAACGGGATTCGAACCCGAGACCTTAGCAACGCAGAGCATATGTGTTACCACTACGCTACGCCGGGCGGCTTTTTTGTAATTGACAACGTACTTAATTAAAATTTAAAATTATTTTTCAATAATATATATTGCTATATTTTTTTGGAATATTTTTCAATTAAATATTTTTAATACAATTAAGTAAATCTATACGTCATTCGGGTGCTAATAGCCTAAATTGCTGTATAAGTTGCTTAGTATGACATGCTCCCTAAGAACCTAAAAAGAGGGATCTATGGATGCTGGGCAACACCTTAAAAAACACAAAATATCCACGATTGCATATTGCCAGGGTTGGGGATGCAAATGTATGTATTCAGCTCCATTGATCCTTAGTATAAAGTGCTCCCTAGGAACCTATAATGAAGGATCTGTGGGTGCTTTTCAACACCTTAAAAAACACAAAATATCCACGATTACATATTGCCAGGGTTGGGGATGCAATCACCTGTATTCTGCTCCATTGATCCTTAGTATAAAGTGCTGCCTAGGAACCTAAAATGAGGGATCTGTGGATGCTTGGCCACACGATTGCATATTGTCAGGATTAGGGTTGCAATCGCGTGTATTCAGTTCCATTGATCCTTAGTATAAAGCAGGGCTTCGAACCGGAACTGAACCGAAAACCGAAAAAAAACCGTTATTTTTGCCGGAACGAAAACCGGAACCGAACCGATATATAATTTTTTAATTGAACCGGAACGAAAACCGAAAAGAAAAACATAACGGTTCGAAGCCCTGGTAAATACCATACTGGGGACACCATATTGTACTCGCATATTCTAAACGAGGAATGACGAGAGTTTTGAAGAGATGAATGAGCCTAGCGGGTTGGCGAAATACTTTGCAAGATGGATATTCGTATATATTTGAAGGTATATTATTTGATTACGAATTTTGTGGTGGCAGTCGGTTCTGTGGTGGATGCAGCTCATTTTGTTAGTAGAAATCGATAAAATAGATATAAATTTTCCCTCTTCTTTAATTATATCATAGTTTCATAATGTGGGGAGCTACGATATATAAATATGAAATGTCACGGTTGGCTGATTTATTTATTTCATTTGTACTTACTCTGTACATCCCTCACATTATGGGTTCCAAGACTTGCGAGCGGATCAAGTTTGGACCCCCCCCTTATGAGTCCGCTAGCTGGTTGCTATGATTCTTGGAAGGATTTAAAGGTTGTTCAATTAAACTCAACATTTTAGCTAACCTACTTTAATTACGATTAAGGTTTAAATATTTACACTAATAACAATAGACTTACAATTACGTCGATACAGCTAAATCCAAAAGAGACACACATTCGCACCCACTAGACACACTTTACATCAATCACTAATTTAACCACTACATGTTTCTAAATATTATCTCTCCACTTTTTAGCTGGTCACTACACTAACGTTCATACGGAATTACATTGTTACTTTATTTCGACTCGCCCAAACACTCTAAATGTCTCTAACCCATGTCTCTTAAAAACCAACTCCAAAACATGGTCTTAACCATACTACGGCTTAAGCTGAACTCTAAACATGACTTAACATTATGAAGGTTTACAATCTACTGCCCTTAACACATGACTGCCCTCGAATGCTTACTTCGCCCAACTGTTAAATGTCATTTAACACCTCTTGACTATCGGTCTTCTACTATCTTAAAATTCATAATTTATTGGTGATAACTCAGATAAATATCCCATTAGAAAATAGCCGAATCATAATATTTATATCTCAGACAGAATTTAATTATTATTTATGTGCTTATGGTTGACGTATATTTTTTTAACACAATAATTTACGATTCACTTTTCATGTTACATTGACAAAACTGTCAAGTTGCAATAATAAACAATCTACCATTATCTTAAATGCCCTTTCTAAGAAATAGATTATTTTTGTGTCGTTTAACAGATTAAATATTTTACTCTAATTAAATGATTATAATGAATTTATTTATGAAATTTTATTTATGAAATAATACCAAAATTACCTCCCTTACAATAAAGGCGGCGCCAGACATGCGGAATTCGCCAAATACCGAATAGCCGAGGTGCTCGGCGTGGTGTTTGCCAAATACTCGTCAAATAGCGAGCACTTTGTCGTCAAATGGCGAGCACTTTGTCGTCAAATGGCGAACACCTTGAAACAGATATGCGTACTTTGCCGAGCATCGAGTAACTCTGGGTACAACGAATATTTGAACAATTCAATGGATAGCGACTCTGAAATCGGTATTAGTTCGGCTGCTTTTATGGTCATGTTTTGTGGCAATAAGTGATTAGGTCTGTTCTTTCGCTACCTTTCGTCTACGGTTTGCGGCAGCTTCAATATTTTCTGTTCGTTTGAATTGGTAGTTTGTCTTAAATTCTTACAGCTGCAGCAATAAATTTGACGCCGCGTCAATACAGCCGCGTCTTGCAGTAAGACGCAAGGTAGCGAAAAGAACAGACCTATTAAATAAAAAAAAAAACTGCCGAGAAGCAGAAGATGGTGGATGCTAACACTTAACCAAAGCAGAAAAATATTGTTAGAAGTAATTTTCTCTTTTAAAATACCTTTTTAAATTAATTTTAGCTTTTCACTAATAATTTGTAGATAATACTACTATTATTTATTTATGTATTTAGTTAATAGATAATTTCAAAAATCTATGAAATATAATAAAATAACAATGAGTGAAATACAAATGAATATAAATTTAATGAAACAGTATGTTGTATAATAATAATGAATAATTAGGTTGATTATGATATGAATTTCGTTTTCAAGTAATTATCGGTAGTTATTTACCTAGTTTTAATGCTCGCGAAAGGACGAATGTGTAGATGCAGGTTCAAAACACAATTCGACGAGTAATTGCTTCCTTTGATGTGGCATACAAGACCGACAAGATACGGGATATGGCGACACATCCCCAGTACTCGGGATTCTGCGAACACTTGCCCGTGAATCGCCGAATACCGAATTTTTGGTGCCGCCCTAACATTAGATGTATAAATTAAATGATTTTCAATTATAATATTTATAAAAAAGTTTCAGAACGTGTCCCGTTTCTACAAAAAGTACAGGAACGTCGTTTCGTTGAATCCCGGAACACTCCTGGTGTCAAGTGTCAGCACATTAGTAGGCTTTTTATTTGGCTAAAAGCATTTTGTGCTTATTCAATACATTTAATATTAATAGATGACCCAATTAATCGGTATATGTCAATTTCCTTATTTTCTACTTTATTCTATTCTATATTTTATTTGGCTTAGGTCAGTGGACCATTCTACCAGCGCATAGCATTGTTGGATCAGGTGATATTTAAAGTTTAAATTTTATAGTATTAAGAAATCCTACGATAAGTGTGCAGATGTCGGGGGTGGGATGTCTTCGAGAATTTTTTTCCATAGGGAATGGCAGATGCTTGGTGAGATCCTGGTACAGCTTCGTAGACTGGGCTGAACAATTCGGGCAGTTAAATAGAATATGAGTCATGTCGCCGAGTTCAGCGCAGGTGCATAGATCTAATTCTAGTACTTTTATTTTATGCTGATGTGTGTATGTACGGCAATGGTTAAAACGCATTCGAGTAAGGGTCGAAACAGACATTTTTGCAATATTCAAATTATAAAACCATGGTTTTCGTGGAATGTGGTGTTAAATCGAATGTATGTGGGCTCCTCTTACTTGTGCTGTTTCGTTCCATTCCTCTTGTCATTTGCGGGACAATGCTTAACTTATGAGCGGGAACAGATCGAAGTATTATACCGTGTCGATAAGTTGAGGTCCAGGTTTGGTGGCTCCAGTCTTTGCCAGCTGGTCAGCGATTTCATTGCCATAAATTCCGCAATGGCTAGGTATCCACACAAGCGGTACTTCAATTCCAGATATCTTCATTGAATTTATGAGCGTTTTGATGAGAAGTATTGTCATATTCGTGTTGAAGATTCCTGTTTATTGATAGACTGCAGTGAACTGAGTGAGTCTGTGAGAATAACGGCTTTCCTTATGTTAAGTGTGGGAATTAATGAGAGAGAGTGTCGAATAGCCAGAAGTTCGGCAGACATAATCTGAAGAAAAGGGAATGTTTTCTGTGAAAGTCCATAGAGGGAACGAAAATACCGTAGCCAGTGCAGTCAGAGGTGAGATTCTTTGAGGCATCGGTGTAAATGTAGATGTAATTAGGGAATTTATTTCTGAGGACTTCATTTAACAAGACATTATGCGAAACAGGGCTATTAGTTTTCTCAAGTCCTATGTTTACTTGGATTGAGGGAGGATTAAACTGTGCTTGGTATAGTGTTAGATAGCAAGGAAGTGTGTGCTGCTGATTCTATGGAGATACGGTAGTAGGTAACTGTTTAAGGATTAGAGGAGGAGGTTTAGCACTCCGCCTTTGAAGATGCGATAATTCATGTAATGTATGGATGAGGTTATTGTTTGTACGAGAGGCCTGTTGAAGGATTTGTTTCGATATCGGACGTAATGCTCTAAGATGGAGTGGGTTCTATTAGGAGAGTATTTGTTGGTGTTGACCCAATAGCACCCAGGTATTTTCTACTTTTATACTGGTACTTTTGTTAGTTACTTATTAACAGAGTGCGGCTAAGTCAGATCATAATTCGTTTTATTCCTATTTAATTGGAATAAACTCATTCTTCTTCTTAATTTAATAGGGTTAAAACATGTTTAGATTGAGCTATCTCTACTTTTACAAATTATTACGAGATTAAAAAACCCTCTATAAATTATTTAATTTGATATTTCTCTACCCTGTTTATAATTTATCATTAATTAAATCTAATTCATTTTAAAAAATAAATTTCAACCAAAACTCTTGTTTTAATTACGCTATAATCAATTTTAATCTAATATTCTTCCTCAATTCATCTTTCATATCCCAATACGTCTTACGTTGTTTACTTACAACTCAAAGAGTTTCCTAAGATTAATAATATCGCTAATTTAATTATTGCAGCACCGCGGTTTTATAATCATCAATCCAGATTATTCTTAGTCAGAGTGACTAGTATTATACAGAGCATTCATAAATGATTGAAAGATGTTTGAATTTCCCGCTCGTTAGATTAATCGTAAAGGTTGGTACTTATTAGAGGTTGCACATTGGGAACAAGCAAAAGCAAATTAATGAGGAACAATGACAAAATCCTTGTTTGTTACGTACACCCGGTCGAACAAATGCTTCAATAATAATTTTATTGTGCAGATCTGTTAAAGTCTGGCTTTATACGTATTTTGTTACATACTTTTTGCTGGCAAGTGTTCAAAGAGATATGTCAAGTTTATAGGTAGTAAGTGCTCCCGATAGCCCCCTAATATTATTATCGTACTATCAGTTGTTTCAGCTATTTCAGCTGCTTCGCTACCGGAAATAAAACGTCGTAGCAGGTTTTTGGTACACGTATTTACGTCTGCATAAATACACCTAGTGTGTAAGAAGCCAAAAGTAGCGCGGTAGTAATGTGTTGTCTACGCTGGCTAAGAAAAGTAAATTTTATATTTTTTATTGATGGACCGCATAAAATCGTTCGGCGGGCCTCATTCCTCACACGGGCCAACGGGCCAGCCTGCTCTACACTATAGCTATTAAATTAACTTCCTGTAAATGCCCTTTGCCTGATGAATTTATTTTTTGATCAGATTGCCTGTTTGGTTCAATATATCACTTGCTGTGTGGTTCAGAATCTGGACTACTCATAATTTGAATATTGTCTATATCACAATTTTCATTTTTAGAAAAAAACTGTCAGAAGTAGAGAGTATGCTTCGGCTCGAGTATTTTGGTTTTTTTCTTGATCACCACCTGTATTTACACGTTTACTCATGATGGTTATCATTTATTACACTATTTTATTTCTTTCTTTTATATTCACACAATTTCTAGGAGGGTTGTCTCTTATATTTCGGGATTGCGCTAAACTAGTGCTGCCATCTACCAGGTCTACAAGTATGAAATGCGGATTTTTTTAAAAAATAAAACACATTAAACTCAAAAGGACAGTAAAAGTTTATTTATTCAAAGTATGCTCCATTAGAAGTTATACATTTTTCCCATCTTTCAGGCAATTTGTGAATACCTCGCCAGTAGAACTCTTCCCCTTTCCCCGTAAACCATTCATCTAGCCATTCTTTCACATTTTCATATGAACAAAAGTGCTGCTCGGCAAGTGCGTGACCCATCGATGCGAACAAATGGTAATCTGAAGGGGTCAAGTCTGGTGAGTAAGCGGCATGGGGTAGCACTTCCCACTTGAGTGCTTCCAATGTGTTACAAACTGCTTTTGCCTTATGTGATGGAGCGTTATCGTGAAGAAGGATTACCTTGTGCTGTCTTCTTTCGTATTCTGGTCGTTTTATGAGCAGCGAATGGTTCAATTCGATCAGTTGTTGTTGGTTAGCGTTGGGTATTAACTGTTTCATCAGGTTTTAACAATTCATAATAGACCACACCCTTTTGGTCCCATCAAGTACAGAGCATTGTTTTTTTGCCAAAGCGATTCGGTCTTGCAGTTGATGTGGATGGTGAGCCTGGGTTCACCCATGATTTTTTGCGTTTAGGATTTTCAAAATAAATCCATTTTTCATCTCCAGTAATGATACGATGCAAAAAAGACTTTCTTTTGTATCGTGCAAGCAAAATTTCACAAGTGTTTTTGCGTTTTTCCATCTGTCTCTCATTCAATGCATGTGGAATCCATCTGTCGACTTTCTGGATCTTACCCATCTCTCGTAGGCGATTGGAAACAGCTTGTTGACTAACGCCTAACTGCTCTGCTAGTTGTTTTTGTGATTGACTATCGTCTTCCTGTAGCAATGTTTCCAATTTTGTATCTTCATATTTTTTTGGAGGTTTTCCATGTTCTTTGTCTGTAAGATCAAAGTCACCGTATCTTGCGATGGAGCATATTCACCATAAGCTTCTCGAAGCAGCCGGTATGATTCAGCAGCCGTTTTTTTTCAAATGAAAACAAAACAGTAGCACTGTCCGCGAATGATCTTTATTTGGCACAAAAATGACATTTTTAACACAATAAACAAAACTATATGATCACTTTTCAAATTATAACCTATACGAATTTGACACTTAATGATAACTTAACAAAACGCCATATGTGTTGAAACTTTGAACTATACACCCTGTTTGCGCGGCGAGTTTGAAAAAAATCCGCATTTCATACTTGTAGACCTGGTATTGTAAAGTTTGACATATTTGACGGTATACGTTCTTAGAACGTTTTGACGTACGAGCGCTATTCGTGTTGTTTACAGTAACTTGAAAAAAATCAACTCGGGTAGAAATAGAATTAAATCGTGAACATTTTCGAGCGATTATTTTTTGCAACTTTCGATGTAGATTAACCCAACAACAGTGCATCGATGAACTTAATTCGACTTTTGGCAATGAAGCACCATCAAGGACTACTGTTTATCAAAGGTTAGCCTTCAATCCTGGCCGTAGTTCGTTTAAGGATGAATTTTGTGAATGTCGTCCAAAATCGGTTCCGGAATACATTAATGCTGTGCGTGATCTAATATTGCAAGATCGTCATGTGCCTTATCGTGAGATTGAGGTATCCTTGCGCATTAGTGGGACCAGCATACATTCACTATTACATGAACATTTGACCGTCAAAAAGATTTGTTCGCGTTGGATCCCACATAATTTGACAATTGGAGTGGAAAATGCCTGAATTGGAGTGGAAAAAGTGCTTCGAAAATTGGTTCAAACGCATGCAAAAGTATATTGATCTTCATGGAGAATATTTTGAAAAACAATAAAGCCACTTTTGTTGATAAATAATTGTTTTTGATCTCAAATCCCGAAATATAAAAGGCATCCCTCGTACTGTATCAATAACTCGTATAAATTGATACAGAAATATATTTTTTTAAGTACATCGGAAATTACAAAAACATTTATTATTGCTAATTGTTAATTGCACCTAATATTAAGTGAGGGTTATTGGTTGAAGTGAACCTGAATAATGAAGTTTATTCGAATTGATGTGGCGTGTTACTGAAATTGCTACCAGGATAGTCAGGCCTACGTTGTTAAACTTATCTTATAATTTATAACTATTCTTTCACACTTGTCTTGCCGATATACTGAGTATTTTCTATTCATTAAATAAATTGCTTGATACGTGAATGTGAAAATTTCAAGATGTAATACAGGTGTCTCAAAAGAAATTTTATATTTATTTAGCTTACTGCGTGAACGCAACGTATCCGAGGGGCGCGAGGGTTATGTCAATCGGTAGCCTGGCTCTTGGGAATGACCGCGCGTTATGCGTGCGAGAGTTTTACAAAAACGGTGATTCGGCGACTGTAGCGCGTAGAAAATTCTGCAGTATTCGAGGTTTTCGCCACTTAAATGATGCGCCAAGCATTCCTCTCATTCGACATTGGGTTAAAAAGTTTTAAGAGACTGGTACAACGTTGGATAAATCAAAATCCGGGCGACCTAGGTCATCAAGAACGGTAGAAAACGTGGAGAATGTTAATCAGTCTGTTCGTGACGACCCGAACCTTTTAATTCGGAAGCGCGCAAGTGCTTTAAATGTGCATAGATCATCATTACATCGCATTATGCACAAAGACCTAAAGCTGCACCCCTACAAAATTCAATAGGTGCAAGAATTAAAGCCCCAAGATGCCAGTCAGAGGCTTAATTTCGTAAATCAGGTGATTGAGCGATTTTCAACGTTTACCAACATTTTGTTTTCGGATGAAGCTCATTTTCATCTCAATGGCCACGTAAATAAGCAGAACTGCCGCTACTGGAGTGCAACGAATCCGAAACGCAAACATCAGAAACCCCTACATTCGCCTAAAGTGACCGTATGGGCTGCAATGTCGGCGCGAGGAATTATCGGCCCTTACTTTTTTGAAGACGAAAGGGGGCGTGCAGTTACAGTGAATTCAGAGCGTTATGTGGAGATGTTAGACAACTTCTTGGTACCTGAACTGCAAAACTTTCCTGGCTATAACCAAAGAACATGGTTCCAACAGGACGGAGCAACTTCACACGCGTCCAATATGTCTCTGCCACGTGTTCGTGAAATTTTCTGAGGCAACATAAATTGGCCTCCACGCAGTCCAGATTTAACCCCTATGGACTTTTTCCTATGGGGTTATCTTAAATCTAAAGTTTACGCCAATAAACCGACTTCACTGGCGCATTTGAAAGAAAATATCCGTCACGAAATGGCAGCCATCCCTGAGTCCACCTGCCGAGACGTCATAAGTAATTTTACTGTTTGATTAAATGAGTGCCGACAACGCGAGGGTCTATATTTAGACGATATTATTTTTAAGAAATAAATCCCCAAAAAGTGTATTTTAATAATTAATAAACACTTTTTCTATATACGGCTTACTTTTTTTTTAATCGATCCACTAAATATAAAATTTCTTTTGAGACACCTTGTAGTATGAATAACTTATTATTTACTATAAGCTAATTTAATTATTTGCATTGAAACACGTTGGAAATATCGCATATTACCCTTGTATTATTGTTTTTTTTACATGAACAAAAATTTGAATAATCAACATCAAGAGAAATAAATAACAGAAACTACATTAAAAAATAAATAAAAATGGCTTACCTGTCAATACTGCCAAATACTGTGGCCACTGCTTACTTTTGACAGTGCTGTATCTGGAGTGTCTAATTATTTTATCAATTTGTACAACTGTCATTTTGCAAAACAATTATTATTAATATTCATATAATATATCTTAGTTTATTAAATGTTTAAACACTACGCCACATTATTTAAAACTAAATCTGCAGCAGCTTGCTGTTTAGTTATTATAGATAAAAGCCGAGGTGAACTTTTGGTAATTAAATATATCTGTATTTGTTTTATTCATATAAGTAAATAAATTTTAAAATTAGGAAATTCTTATACAAATAATAAATTTTGTTATGTCTGATATTAAGATTTATGTATTTTTATTACGGGTTTAATGTTTATTTTACTGACGTAAACTAAAAAGTGTTCCTAGCAAACTAGTTATTGTTTTATTAAAAATGTTTTAATTAAATAAGTTTGGAAACTTTAATATTATAAGTTTTGTTAGTAAATATCACATCGTAATATATACAAGCGCGTGCACTACTTGATCATATGCAATTCATTAAAAGACTTTTGACGGTAGTAGTAATTTATTTTGCCATGAACATCAATTTATAGAAAATGAAAAAATCTGACACGTTTCAATTCATATAATTTAAGATGATCGTGTGTGTTGCTTCATAAATTAAAGCCTGGTTTATAATAACTCCATAACATAACACATATCTATAGAACAATGGATTTGACCCTTCAAAACATCTGTAATAAACAGAACAAAGAAAGTGCATTTTTAGGATGACCAAAAAACCCTTATACCGTCATTTTGTCGTCTGTCTGTCTGTCTGTCTGTTCGGTAAAAATTGTAGCCAAACGGCTAAACCTAGAGAGTTGAAATTTGGCATGCTTATACAACTCTTTGACCTGCACATAGGAAAAATACTAAAATATCTAAAAAACATACCCTCCTAAAAATATAAACAAATATGTGCTCATCGAAAACAAAAATATTTTTTTAAAATTATGGGCTAGGGTATCAAATGAAAGCCCTTAGTACGTGGATTAACGATCAAATTTTTATTTTTGAAAAATAAATTATTTTGATGCGATTTTTGCCAAAATTGTGTAAAAAAAATTTTGTCCCACACCCTGTAGCCCAGATGGTTTAAACTAAAAATCTAAAAAAATTCTAAATAATGTATATTGGTGTGCACCGAAATAGTACAACAGGAATTTTTGATCAGATTATGTTTTCGGAAAATAACGCATTTTTTGTGGTTTTTGGTTCACAATGTACAAAAGTTATACCAATGTAAGACACTCACATGCAAGGCGTACGATGGCGTTATTGGTTAGAGCACTGGTGTCGTAAGCTAAAACTCGCTGGTTAACGAAGGGTTTCGAGTTCGAGTACTGAGTGAATTTTATTTTTTCGGTTTTTTTTTTTGCATTTTTATTATGTTGAAATTATTTTGTCAAAATTCTAGTTATATTTTGACAAATGTTGTATTTAATTTTTAAGAGCGTAAATTTAATAATTATCTTATTATGTGATTAACAGACGATAAATTATTTTAAAAATATCGTTCATTTTGCCGTGATTACTACAAAGTAAAATTTGTCCTACACACTCAGCATACCGCCTTCACTTATTATATACCTGCGAAACCCTGAAATGTGTGAATATTCACACTTCAATCAATTTTTTATGCTTATGTATCCATAACATATCTATTATAAATCAAGCTTAACTTTTATGCGGAGCATAGGATTTGTAATAATGCTCGCTATTTGATTCTGTACTACTCTAGCACTTTTGTTTCTTGCCAAGTTTTGTTTGAATCCCTTAAAAGGATCCTGCACTGTTTACGTAAGGGAATTATTGAATTTATATAATTTTAGTTTTCCAAAATAAAATATTACGCCGAATCTTTGGTCCCAGTCAAATTAATTGAGAATCTGTAAGAATAAAGACATCCGAAAACTGTAAGCAAGGCCAGTAGTACCACATAAGAACTGAGAGGTAGACGATTAGAGTGGATATGACACGTGATGAAGCTATGGGAGGACAGAACGGATAAGAAGATATGGGATGGAAGATTGAATACCCGTCGAACAGTGGGAAAACCTTGCAAAAGATTGAGTGGTCAGCTAACCGAAGATCTAACAAGTATTGGTATAAATGACACATAGAAAGACCTGACAATTACCAGATCAAGATGGAGGGCTTATATGAGTAAGGCCAAAAGTCAACCCGACTGACAGTGTCCAAAGAAGAAGAAGAATACGTCTGTAAAGGACTATTTTTAATTTCGTGATACAATTCGCACTCGATTGAAAAGATCTCATTTACACACTAATTGGATTGGGTTGGGATCATCTGAATGTAATATAGTAATTATATGCCAGCCAATTGTAATATTTTGTTTACAACTATGTCATTAAAAAATTAGTAAATTTAATTTAAAAACACGAAAATTCCGAGTGTCAATTATTAAACTTCAGAACTGACGTCACAAAATAACTACCGAACCACAGAATATCTCCGAACCATCAGCTGATTGCAGGGCCGGCCCGAGGAAAAGCGGGGCCCGGTGCAAAATGCTCGTGCGAGGCCTACTTCTTCTAAGAAAAAACAGTCAAAATATTTGTATTTTGCAATATTGCACTTATTATTTGTACATATTAGTTACACTAATAATTTATGAATAATTATAATTAATATTTAACAAAATAATATAAATAGCTAAAAAGATCTATAAATACCTATTTCATAACGACCATTGCCCATAGAAAACCTATTGTTATGAAATCTTATTCTGAAAACAGTACTGAAATCATGACGCGACCCAGATGCCCATAGAACGTTTTAGACCGTATGCAAAAGTACCTTATTGAGATGGGGATATAATTTCAAACTGTTTAATCGGTATGAAGAAAAAAGTTTGTTTAAATTGACTAGGATGGACTGGAGCCAATGAAATAAACCATGTACAAAGAGATTTTCGTATTGTGCCATTGTCCCAGTTGGTGGTAGAATTGAGGTAGACCAAAGCTTAGGTGGGTTGATTGTGTAACACAGGGTGTTCGGTCTATCGGTGCACACAACAGAAGGACAATAACGCAAAATCGGAAGGAATGGCGGAAGACGATTGAGACGGCTATGTCCTTCAAGGGCCTTGAAGGCCGTACCAGTAATGATGATTAATTCCTTTTGGCATGTTAAGTATCACAAATTATTTTAAAAACACAAATGTCGGTACTGGCTGCATTGTTTATATATATTTAGTAGAAATAAGTCCAAATCATTTCATATTTTGTATAGAGGTAAACTGCAACTATGAAAAGAACCGATTTATAATTCTAGATTTATAGTCATTCTATAAATAAACCAGTGGCGAAGGGAGACCTCCGCTAGACTTGCCCTCCCACAAAAAAAATAAATAAAAAATAAAAAAAAATACATATATTTCTTTTTTTTAATTTAAAAGAAGATTTAGGTAAATATTCAAAAATACATCAAATTATGTCCTATACAAATTTTTGCCCAAGGCTTGGTTTACTAATTACGAATTTTTTAAAATTTTAAAGTTTAATAACTTCCGTTTCCGGTTTAGGATTTTAATAAAAAACAATAGGGTTCTTCCCAATTATTAGAAGAATTTTTTAGTACCAGAACGAACTCTTTAAGTTAAACCGTTTTTGAGTTATCGTGTATACACACAGACACACACACACACAGACACACACACACACACACAGACAAACACACACATACGGACGGCACTTCGAAAATAGGTTTTTTGGATTCCCTGGACCATGAAACGTGGTCATCAGTCAAAATCTCGACATCGAAAATTTTCGCGATTACAATACTTGCCCCTTATATATTAAGGTCGGGCAAGTAAAAAAAATAAAATATCGGATCGCGCGGATCGCACCGTTCGCACCGCCTTCTGGCCGGACCTGGCTGATTGTAATCTACACAAAGCTTAAAATATAGGCTATTCCAAACATTTAGGCGGAACTAGATTTTGAAATCTAGTAATTTTTTGTCTATTAATTTGGACTTTTGGTCATTTTGTTTAAGCTTTGTAAATCATACTCACATTCCAAATTCTAGATTAAATATGGTGACCAGACGTACTCTTTTTAACAGTATTATACTCTTTTTTGAGTATTATTATTTTTTTTGCTCATCACTTCTATTTTGGAAGTGAGGACCTTTTTTTTTGCTCATTACGTCGATATTGGGAGTGAAGACTTTTTTTTTTGCTCGTTACTAGTATTTTTGAGTGATGACCTCTGTTTTTTGCTCATGCTCATGCTTTTTTTAGTATACTCTCTTTCTGTAAAAAAAAATCTGGTCAGCCTAATATTAAACTGATTGTCATTTGAATTTTTTATCATTCTTCATAAAATGATAAAACTAAATTGCTCTAGGTAAAATATTGTATTTAGTAGCTATTATCTGTCTCATTTTGTAATACGTAACTAACAGGTAAAGTTCATTTTTACTTGCCCGACCTTAATATATAAGGGGCAAGTATTGTAATCGCGAAAATTTTCGATGTCGAGATTTTGACTGATGACCACGTTTCATGGTCCAGGGACTCCAAAAAACCTATTTTCGAAGTGCCGTTCGTATGTGTGTGTGTGTGTGTGTGTGTGTGTCTGTGTGTATACACGATAACTCAAGAACGGTTCAACTTAGAGAATTCGTTCTGGTACTAAAAAATTCTCCTATTAAATGGGAAGAACCCTATTGTTTTTTATGAAGATCGGTTGACTAAAAATGGGAGTTTACTCGTGTCGATTTAAGATATGTAGCAACAGAAAAATATTTCGAAAAAATTTATTGAACAAAAGTTGCTATAAATGCAATAACTAATAACTTTTATTTGAGACGTTTTTTGATAAAACGAAAAATCTCGTTTTTTTTTTGTAAAATTGTTTAAAATTTTTCACAATTTTTTCATGTAACGTTTTCATGGTTATGATAATTAATTCGTAACTAGTAAACCAAGCCTTGGACAAAAATTTGTATAGAACATAATTTGATGTATTTTTGAAGATTTATCTAAATATTAAAAAAAAAAAATTAAATTAATTTTTTTTTTTATGGGAGGGCAAGTCTAGCGTAGGTTTCCCTTCGCCACTGGTTTATGTTGTATATTGACAATACATTTATAATATTATCATAGTATTTGTTCACACGGATACGCCAAAGTCTGTTTACACCACAACAGTCACCAAAGTAACCAGATCTAGTTTCGTATTACAAATTGAGACGGATTATAGTTATCTGGTAACATTACTGACCTAGGTATTTGAGTCACTGTGTTGTCTAATGGTTTATACATGTGTAATCCCTTTAACTCTTGTTTTTTCTAAATTTGTTTATATATTTTATGAATTTAGGGACTGAATACTATGTAGAGTTATCTAATTAATTTAAACATGATGTACAGTGAATCGATAATGAATGTACATTACCATCATTGTTCTAATTCCTGATATGATCACATACCACAACGTCTTAGTATTCGCAGATATGTAAACAATGGCATTACTATCTGCCGAACATTAATTTACCAGGAATCTAAAAACCACAAATACCATTAGCACAGATTTAATTAGTTTAACGAATTAAATTAGCACAAATTCTCAAAGCACCAAAAATATTTAAACAAATTTGGCAAAAAGAGAACAGATAGTGTAGTAATGATAAGAATAATCATTTTCCCAGAATAAACTGCAAGTATAATTTCAGATATATGAAAGAACTAAATAAAATACCTAAAAGATTGAGAGCTGGGGTCTCAATAAGAGAAACTGTCTAAACATAGCGTGATAAAGAATACGTGGGTATTTTTAACTTGAACATAATATCTTGATGCTCTTAATTACAAGGTGTCTCAAAAGAAATTTTATATTTAGTGGATCGATTAAAAAAAAAGTAAGCCGTATATAGAAAAAATGTTTATTAATTATTATTACTATATGTAAATATGTATTTAAACTTAATAGTGAAATAAATTATTATTATTATTATTATTATTATTATTATTAAAATACACTTATTGGGGATTTATTTCTTAAAAATAATATCGTCTAAATGTAGACCCTCGCGTTCTCGGCACTCATTTAATCGAACAGTAAAATTACTTATGACGTCTCGGCAGGTGGACTCAGGGATGGCTGCCATTTCGTGACGGATATTTTCTTTCAAATGCGCCAGTGAAGTCGGTTTATTGGCGTAAACTTTAGATTTAAGATAACCCCATAGGAAAAAGTCCATAGGGGTTAAATCTGGACTGCGTGGAGGCCAATTTATGTCACCTCTCCGGGAGATCAATTTGCCTGAGAAAATTTCACGAACACGTGGCAGAGACATATTGGACGTGTGTGAAGTTGCTCCGTCCTGTTGGAACCATGTTCTTTGGTTATAGCCAGGAAAGTTTTGCAGTTCAGGTACCAAGAAGTTGTCTAACATCTCCACATAACGCTCTGAATTCACTGTAACTGCACGCCCCCTTTCGTCTTCAAAAAAGTAAGGGCCGATAATTTTTTGCGCCGACATCGCAGCCCATACGGTCACTTTAGGCGAATGTAGGGGTTTCTGATGTTTGGGTTTCGGATTCGTTGCACTCCAGTAGCGGCAGTTCTACTTATTTACGTGGCCATTAAGATGAAAATGAGCTTTATCCGAAAACAAAATGTTGGTAAAAGTTGAAAATCGCTCAATCACCTGATTTACGAAATTAAGCCTCTGACTGGCATCTTGGGGCTTTAATTCTTGCACCAATTGAATTTTGTAGGGGTGCAGCTTTAGGTCTTTGTGCATAATGCGATGTAATGATGATCTATGCACATTTAAAGCACTTGCGCGCTTCCGAATTGAAAGGTTCGGGTCGTCACGAACAAACTGATTAACATTCTCCACGTTTTATACCGTTCTTGATGACCTAGGTCGCCCGAATTTTGATTTATCCAGCGTTGTACCAGTCTCTTCAAACTTTTTAACCCAATGTCGAATGAGAGGAATGCTTGGCGCATCATTTAAGTGGCGAAAACCTCGAATACTGCTGTATTTTCTACGCGCTACAGTCGCCGAATCACCGTTTTTGTAAAACTCTCGCACGCATAACGCGCGGTCTGCTCCCGAGAAACGCTCCATAGCGACTAAATTCCCAAGAGCCAGGCTACCGATTGACATAACCTCCGCGCCCCTCGGATACGTTGCGTTCACGCAGTAAGCTAAATAAATATAAAATTTCTTTTGAGACACCTTGTACAATGGTGAATGCAAACATAATAAAATGAAAATAAAATGGTAACAACTGGGCTAGCTGAATACATCCGCAAGAGTGGAGAACCATTCAAAATATGATAAGAAAGGCAATAAATGCAGGCCCGGATTCTAGCGTAAGCGGGACAAGCGACCGCTTCAGGCCCATTGAAGTCTGAGGGGCCCACACTTCTAACCAACCGACATAATTTTTTGCTTGTATTTCAGGAGATGATGACCTTTTTTTTGCTCTTCACTTGGATTTGGGAGGTGAGGACCTTTTTTTTGTTTTTTGCACCTGTTCACTTGGATTTGGAAAGTGAGGACCTTTTTTTTCTCTTCACTTAAATTTGGGAGGTGAGGATCTTTATTTTTTTTTTGCTCTTCGCCTAGATTTGTGAAGTGATTTTTTTTTTTTCGTAAAATATGATAATAGTTTGTTGTGGTTTTGCGTTTAAAGTCAAGAAAATTTTTTTAGTGGCCCACTTTTCTTTTGCGGTTCAGGCCCCTCTAACCCTAAATCCGGCCCTGAATAAATGGCAATAATTATTATGGTACTAACTTAACACACACCTGCACAACAGGTGAATATGTTTATAAAACAAGGAACCTATGAAATAAAAAAATATAAATAGAGCAACATAATAAATAATAATAACATTTTAACAACCGGTTTCCGAAAACCGCCTAAAATTTTAGAAATCGGAAACTGGTGGAAACCAGCTAGGTGGCACCACTGTCTGAGACGATCTGTTCATTTTGCTGTCCAGCTAAATCTATACTCTTTTTGTTATTTTGGGCGGATAGTCCAAATTTCGCTCCATAGAGTAAAACGGAAATAACTTATGTATTAAGGAGATATTGGTATCTTTATAAATATTTATGCCGACCAGATTCTAGTAAGCTGTATCGTGACAATTTGTTCGATTTCAATTTTGCGTCTGATCTTTTGACTGCTGCGTAAAAAGCCACAGTTGTTGTGCTCCAGAAATTTTAACTAATCCTCTTGACTGCAGATATCGATGATATTTATTAATGATAAAGATATAGTAGAAAATAATTCTAAAAATGAAAATCGCTGCAACTAAGGCAAAAAAAAAAGAATGAGGATAATGGAAACTATGTAGCCTGTTTCTTTGGTTTAAGCGGAACTAGATTTTGAACTCTAGTGACTTTTACTGTTTAAGTGAGGCTTTTGATCATTTTGTTTAGCAAAAGTCCAATTCAAATCTTAAAAGGAGAGCTCATGACAACTTACAAAAATGAAAATTCCAATTAATTCCGCTTACACGATAGAATAGCCTATAGTTAGAGATTCATGGAAAAACGCATTTTCAGAATTGTTTTCCCGGTAAGAAGTTGAATAAATTAATATTCAAACTTGAGATATACAAAGAATCCTTTTCTGTGAGAAAATCAATGCAAAACCAATTAAAAAATGTCATTCATGACCTTTTAAAAACATTTTATATGAACAAAATGTACACTTGTATTACCTAACAATCCTAAAAGGGAATTAAAGATAAAGACAGCAGACGTTTAACAACTCAATTCAAAAGTCATACTTTTATAAAGATTTAACATATCAAACATTATTTATTTACTAGGTTATTACCCGTTAACAATGACGGATTTATAATATAAAAATTTCAATTATTTATATGTGTATTTGGTCTTATTTTTTGACGTATCTTAATTTCTTTGCCGGGCAGCGAATCACGGGACAGGATATCGCCAGTTAGCCAATCACGGGAGAGAGTGTCACCTGTCAGCCAATCAAAAGATAGGGTGTCCCCAGTTAGCCAATTGATGTCACAGTGTTACCGACACTACATACAGACACTTGCTAATTATGTAGTTAGATTATTTATTCATAAACTTTTTAGGATGTGAAAACGATTCATTTTTACTCAGTACATTACATTTTTATTGTTAAAACTAAAAATAATTTAAGACGTTCATTTACGCCTACGATACCCTAGACATTTTTGTATGTAATTATATTCGTAGATTCTTAGAAACTAAATCTGGAAAATATTGTTCATATCGGTCAAAGGATATAGGATTGTCTAGAGTTTCTTGTTAGTACCTACAAAACCCTAGATATTTCTGTATGTAATTATATTCGTAGATACTTAGAGAATAAATCTGCAAAATACTGTTATATACTATGTCAAAATACGTATCGGTCAAAGGATATAGGAGTATCCTAGGGACCTATGGGTTATTTTATCGGCAGATTTTTAAATAACATATCTGCAAAATATTTTTCATATCGATCAGAGGATATAGAAGTGTCTAGACTTTCTTGTTTCTACCTACGAAACTCTAGACCAGGGGTGGGGAACCTTTTTACCACGGAAGGCCAATTTTTATTTCGAAGACAGTAATAAGGCCGCAAAATATTTACCGTCTTTCCTGGAATAGTTCTCCACATGCAATATATACCTACCCACCTGTATTTTATAGACGTACAACAAATAAAAATAAGGACAATAAATGATAATTTATTAAATTGTTATTTAAATGTAATTTTATTAATATTCATAGTTCATCATATTATTTAATTAAACAATATGTATATTCATTCAAGAAAAATAATTATGACTTATATTATTCAACAAAAACAAAAATTATGACTGAATTATGATATCAGATTAGAGGACCATTTAAAGATCCAGATAACTAATTTAATGGGACTTTTGGGTTTGTTTTTGCGTCGTAACACGTAACTTAAGTTGATCTTGTAAATCAATATCAGTTGTTTGAGTCCTTAATTGGGTCTTAATTTGTGTGAGATATGAAAAAGTTGATTCGCAACAATAAGTAGTTCCAAAGCAAGAAAGCAGTCGACGAGCTTGTTGACGTAAACGTGAGTATTCAATTGCATTTTTCCAAATATCCACGGGATCTTTCTTTGTATCAAAAAGAGACTTTATTATGTTATCTTCATCTAGCTCCAACAATTCCATCTGTAGTACGCTGGGTGCCTCTGAGACATCAACCAGATGTGGCTCAAAAGCTAATTTCATTGCTAGAGTATGTTCTTCAAAATCAGAAAACCTTTCAGCATATTCTGCAATTAATAAATTCAAAACAGCTGTATAATCCTTAAATGCTTCAGATGATGCAGATTCGTGTTCATCTAATAATTTTTTTAGTTGCGGGAAATGTTCTTTAGATATTTATCGAAAGAAGAGAGTTTTGAAAAATGCTAACTTTTTTCGAAATTTCTGGATTTTTTGCCACATATATATGTTTTGTTTTACCTAGCAAAGAAATATTTAAATCATTTTGCTTTACCATAATATCACACAAAAATCCAGCATTACTGCAAAATTCCTCATCTAATAATTCGCATTGCTGTTTTTGTTCCTCATAAAATCTCACGATTTGTTCTTGCAAAGATAAAACTTTGACCAGAACTTGTCCTCTTGATAGCCAGCGAACTTTACAATGATACGGTAAATCTACACTGTACGTATCATCATCTGACATAAGCAAGTTTCGAAATTGACGACATCGTGATGCATTTGTTCGAATAAAATTAACTATTGCAATAATTTTCTCTAAAGTATTGCTTAAAATAGTGGATTTAGCACAAAGATTTTGCTATATAAAAGTTATGATAAGGCCGCAAAGAAGATTTCAAAAGCCGCGTGTTCCCCACCCCTGCTCTAGACATTTCTCTACGTTGTTTTATCCGCAGATTCTTAGAGAATATAGCTGCAAAATATTTTTCATTACGATCAAAGAATATAGGAGTGTCTAGAGTTTCTTATTTATGTCTACGAAACCTTAGACATTTCTGTATGTTAAATTGTCCGCAAATTCTTAGAGAATAAATCTGCAAAATATTGTTCATATCGGTCAAAGGATATAGGAGTCTCTTGTTTAGGCCTTTGAAACCTTTGAAACGTAATTATATTCGTAGATTCTTAGAGAATAAATCTGCAAAATATTGTTCATATCGGTCAAAGGATATAGGATTGTCTGCCAATCACAAGAATCTTAGGAAAAATTGACGTCACAATGTTACCGACACTACTTACAGACACTTGCTAATTATATAAGTCAGATATTCGTGAATTTATTTTAATCCCACGGAACCCTGGATGACTAGAAAGATCCTTGAAACTACCTAGATATTTCGATATATCTTTCCAAACATTTCCCTTCATTGCCCAAAATCGCTTATCAGAAAATCCTTTTTACACAATGCAGCTAAAACATTGAATGCACAGTGTACTTTCCGAGCTGTAGCTATAAATAAACCATTTTTACCCAATGAATAACTTACCCAGGTTTGGAATGCATTTTACTACAAGAAACTGAAGATCACTAATTACGTAAACTACCAATATCAAGAGAGTAAAGTCTCGTTAATAATAGGTCCATAACATAAACGCATCACCTATGCAAAGGCGAATCAATGGTGTATCACTGTTCAGCTTGTAGTATGAACATCTGTTTATAATAAAAAGAAAATATACTCCATTAATACATCTTTATGCTTATGTCTTGAACTTGTGCTATGGATCTATTATAAATGAGGCTTAACTTATAGACAAGGGACTGGACGACGAACAATAAAACAATACTTAATACAAAATATCAAATTTAATTTGAGCACTTATACAATACACATATTTGATATGTAAAAAAACGTGTCGTACATACTACATAGTAGAAAAAATTCACAATATTCTAAATTATAAGTACCAGCTTAATAAAGTAAAACACAGTAAATAATAATTTCTTTTAACTTAATCACAACGATCGACAAATCGCATTAAAATACAGATACACACATTTGAAGACTGGATAAATCAGTATATATAAAGCATACATATACACAAGGGAGTTTGACAATAGATTTGTCAGTTGATCGTTGTATATCCCCTTTTAGTCTTAAGTGTCCTTATTAAATTTAAGTAATGAAATGGCAACAATAACTAATTTACGTAATAACAATTCGCGCCTACACGTACCTTTCATATAAAAATATTATAGTTAATATAAATAATACAAATAAATACTAAACTACTAGCTTATTGTAAAAACAATTGTCCTATCTATATACAAAAATTCTACAACGAATTTACTGCCTCTCAATACTCTTATTCCCACTTTGTCCTTTCAAATTTTGTTGGATCTCCTCAAGAGATTTGCCCTTCGTTTCAGGGACACAGTAGTGAGAGAACAAAGAACTTAACAAACAACAAATGGCAAAAACAGCAAAGGGTACGTACATACCAAAACTATCAGCCATGGCTTGATAAAATTTAGCAATAGTTGAAATCAAAATGGCGTAGTAAATATTTAAAATAAACAAAGCTTTTCCTTTGATACTAGCAGAGAAAAGTTCGCCTAACATTAAATTTGGAACTGTTCCCAAACCAACACTGAAGAGAACAACATATACCAACATACCAGCTAATGGTAGCCAACTGATTGATGAAATATCATAATCTGTCATCTCTTTCAGGTAAAAGTAAATTGCAGTTATTGCCAAAACAAAAGTACTACCAAGACAAGAGATCAATAAGATTGGTTTCCTTCCAAATTTATCAATGAAAAATGATCCACCAAAAGTAAACAGAATTTGTGTGATGGTATAAATAATAACACTCATATTAGCTGAAATATCTCCACCAGCTTGCATAAAAATTGTATGAGTATTCAAACCAAAAGCTGAAACACCACTGAACTGTTGTGCACTTCTAAGTCCAAACATAATAAGCAAAGCTTTCAAATTGCTCTTGATGGTAAAAACATTTTTAAAAGTTCCTGGTTCTGACAATTGTCTTTCTACATCAGCAGTGAGTTTATTAAGTTCAGCATCAACATTATGCATCCTCCTTAAGAACTGTAGACTCTTCCTTGCTTCTTCAGTTTTTCCTTTCATGATCAAATAGTATGGTGTTTCTGGCATCCAACAGAAAATTGAGAGAAGTAAAACTGGGAAAACAATGCACACAAAAGCTGAGATTGCAATGGAGTAATAAGGTCCAATACAGTTTATAAACAAAATTCCAGAAATAAAAGACACAGAAACAGATGATCCCAGTACTCCTCTAATCTTTGGTTCGGAAACTTCTCCAATATACATTGGAACAACGATGAAAACTGCTCCTTCTGATAACCCAGCGATGAATCTTGCAAGGTAGAACATCCATGCTTGATGAGCTGTTCCAATTATTATCCATGATATGATGTGGGGTACTGCTATAAGTAGTACTGTTGGTTTTCTTCCTAATACACCAGCCAATAGGGCAGTTAGTGGTGCACCGATGATGTTACCAACTGGACCGATGACGGGGATATAAGAAGCTTCTTCGCGGGTGATGTTGATGTGGAAGTCATCTGATAATAAGATTGGTGTTGAGGGAGATGGCCAGGCGAAGTGGGTACCACACGCAAAAGCTGCGATTGTTGCTGAAAATAAAAATGTACTTTAGTTTTCTGAACAAAATATTGCAATCATAAATGTACATTGAATTATACATGTAAGCAACCAAATATACAGCCATGTATATGTGATTGCCTACGTTCTGGTTTGCAGGCGAGTTTGTCTATTATTAAAATTTATAGACTGTGCAAACATTTATTGTCGTGACTAAATATAACATAATATGGCGTTTGAAAGGAATTATCACATTTGCGATACTAATAATATCTCAGGTAAAAAGAATGAAAAGAGGACCAAATATTGGACCTTTTGTTCAAGCGTTGTAAGCTTTGTCAAGGGTACAATATAGGTATAACTTGTAGTGTTAACGGTTGGTAAAAGCGCGTTATAACAAAACTAAAAATTATTGATATTACTGCATTTATAATGCACGTATATAATCTATCTATTAAGAGTCAAATTTGTTCGGATTATTTCGCCCAATCTAATTATCGTACAGAGATGATTGAGGGATTTATGAAAAGGTTGCAAGATGTAGTTGTTATAACGTAGGTACGGTTTAGGTAAAATAATTCGGTCAAAGTGGAAATACTGGGCTTAAGAGCAATAACAAACACACTTTTCCCATCGAGAGATTTCCCATCGAAATCTCTAAATCTCTTTTTGTTGTTTGGGGCTCCTTAGGTAAAATTGACAAAGTTAGTAAGGGGTCCAAAGAATATTCTGCGTGGGGCTCAAAGAGTTATGCCACTGGTAGAAGTGCAATGTCTGAGCATGGTTAGATAAAACATTGAGTTTGTATCGCTAAGTTATTTGATTCGAATTTTATGCCTTTTTTTTTATTCCTACGGTGATTTTTAAAATGGAGCCAGCGACGTAGAGAGACGGGAAAGTCGGTACAAATTATCGCAGGGCCCGGAACTGGATTATTATTATTTTTGATTTTTTTTTTTTTTTTTTTTGCATATCTGTACCCAATTTTATTAATCATGTTTTTGCTGCATGATTTCTTATTTTCGTTATCGGTATTTGTACTTAATAATAATGGAAAGAATATTGTTTAGATGTCCGGGACCTACACCCGACTACACATTTTGTTTATATATTTCGCTGCCAGCAGTCATGAGTATTTTGAGCTCCTTTTGGTGTTTCTGTCGGTAGCTTCCGCGTGAACATTGGGCACGTCACTTAAACATATCTCATATACTACATTAGAGAAAAAAATAAAAACCTATTTTCTTATCTACGCGTAGTATTTTATTTATCATCGAGCCCGTAATTATCGTTTTCCGGAGAGTTAGGCGGAATTATTATTTGCCGTGGGCCATGGCCGGGAATTATTGTTTAACTGGGGACCGGGCTTAATCTCGACGCCCCTTTTTTTTCCATGGGAAATCTTTTAGAGATACCGAGGGTATCTCTTCGGTAGTGTCGGACTCTCCGATAGGCCTAGCGACTAAAACCCCTGCTTTGTCCCTTTTCTCCGTCAAGGTACTATCGCTAGACATGACTTCTCGACGGTGGGCTAGATTAGTTGCTCCTTTCGTCCCTTACTTCTTGATGCATCCTTTCATCGTACTCTTTCTTCGTCATGATGGATCGTATCATCCGTCGGACCTCTTCCCAGTTGCTCCTCGAGCTGAGCATTTTTTCTGTTATGTTCTCTGGCGACAGCTTTGCTTGTAATATGGTCTCCGTCAGTCTCCGGTGTTCGGACCATCTTGCGCAGTCGAACAGCGTGTGTTCAGCCGTGTTGACTGCGCCGCAGTAGAGACAGAAGTCGTCCGGTTCCTTTTCCATTCTTTTAGTTAAAGCTCTGAAGGATCCGTGTGCCGTCAGAGCTTGCGTTAAATGGAAATCGAGAATCCTGTGCTTGCATGCTGTCCATTCTTCGATGTTGGGAATCAGGAGCTTGGTCCATTGTCCTTTCTCCGTGTTCGCATCTCATTCAGCCTTCCATCTGGCTAGAGAGCGAGCCCTGGCCTAGACTCCCCTCCCCAACAGCTTTGAAAATGTCCCTTCTCGCGTCGACATGTAGCATATCTGTGTGAAATTTTGTTTCAAACTTGAAGAGACGGCAACAAAAACATTAGAAATTTTAGGAACAGCTTTTGGAGAAGATGCTTTAAGTCAAACTGCGTGTCTTAAGTATTTCGGGCATTTTAAATATGGTAGAAATTCAATCGAAGATAATGGGATCGAGATGGTAATTTCAAAAACCGACGAAAAGACTCCCACATCGCGAATTCAGGTTCATGTATTAATCCGTACTAATCGACGACTGACTGTTAGAGAAATTGTGAAACAAATAGGGAGATTACGAAATATCATAAGGGTCTTGTTAAGACATTTTATCCAAATCCAACAGTTGACAATCACGACAATGCATCAGCTCACTCTTCCCTTATGGCTCGTTTGGCCAAGAACAAAGCCACTCTCGTTTCCAATCCTCAATAGTCACTTGACTTGGTCCCCTGTGGCTTTTCTTATTCCAAAATCTAAAGAGTTCGTTACAAGAATGCTATTTTTGAACGACTCAAGAGATTAAAAAGCAGAAGTGATTTAAAAGCTACAAAATGTGGCTACAAAATATGTTTCCAGAAGTAAAAAAATAACTTCAAATTATTTATTAAGTTTTATAACTCTATGCCCTCGAAATGTAGAAATAGTAATAAAATCACGTGAAAGCTTGAAGTCACTACCCTATTGGTTGTCGCATAAATATAGCGACTCAACAGTCAACGAACGACGAATGATCGACGAAATTATCACGTGAACATTGCGTGATTACAATCTCTTCATTCTCAATAATGTATAGTCCGCGAATTTTTCGATCAAATCTCGTATATCCCAAACATGCACCAATCGAGTATGAGTATGAAATTTTTAATTAAATTCCAGTTAAAATTTTCTTCAAAATATGTTTTTCTAGAAGTTCCTAAATTAATTTTCCATATAAATCAGATTTAAGTAAACTATAAATTATAAACATGTTGTCGAGAAGTGATTCCTTTATTTTATATAGTATTTGACCCCAAATGTCACTAAATCGTGAGAAATATATTCAAAATAAACTTTTGGCAAACTACATTGGCACCACGATAGTTTGTACACAAACCTTGAAAAATGAAGAGAGATAGAAAGCGGAACAAAGAAATAGAGAGTTATTAGAAACAGAAAATAACTTCAAAAATTTATTTAATTTTAAGAGTTAACCTAATTCTTTAGTTAATTTATAACTGGTTTTAAAATAAACTATATAATAAAATATGTGTGTTTTAACTAACAAATATTTAAGTCTTTTAGATAATACACAATTAGTTATTTAATGCGCATACATATATTCATTTCCTAAATTTTGTGCAATTTTGATTTAAAAAACATGTTTAAACTTGTTACCGAAGTTAGTCAGACATTCAAAATGTTTATTTATTATTAAAATTGTCCTGTCATTACATATTTGAGGGTAGAAAAAACTTATGACGTTTTATTACGTCACTTATGAGATCATATCTTCAGCTGCTGTTTCATGACGTCATTGTTTAAAAATACTTAGTTTATTTAACACAATTTTGGCTATAATAATAAATATGGTTTCCGGTCTTTTTCTCCTTATTTAACCAAATATCATAATGTGACGGACGTTCAAAAAATGTTGAACATATCGTCATAAAATCCTTACTTGTCATTGCTGATCTGATTTTTTCTGTACATGATTCTGGTAAGTCTATACATTTATTCCATTTATATTTTAATTTATTAATTGACAAGGAAATTTTCCGAATTCAGTTTTGGATTATCGTTTTCACATCATCCAGCGAATTATGATGCATCTACATTAACGGGAATTAAGATATTATTATTATATAAGCGCGTACAAACCAAAATCAACTGTTCGCAAACCGGTAGCGAACTCATCGAATACGAGGGTTGTCTTTTATATTTCGTGATTTGAGATCAAAAACAATTATTTATCAACAAAAGTGACTTTATTGTTTTTTTAAATATTGTCCATGAAGGTCAATACTCTTTTGCATGCGTTTGAACCAATTTTCAAAGCACTTTTTCCACTCCGATTGAGGCTTTTCCCACGGAGATTGTCAAATTATGTAAGATTCAACGGGAACAAATCTTTTTGACGGTCAAATGTTCATGCTATAATGAATGTATGCTGGTCCCATTAATGCTCAAGGATACCTCAATCTCACGATAAGTCACATGACGATCTTGCAGTATCAGTTCATGCACAGCATCAATGTTTTCCGGAACAACAACCGATTTTGGACGACTTCACGAAATTTTTCCTTAAGCGAAATATGGTAACGCGAACGACCGTATACAGCTCTTTTTTAATGCATTATGCTTTATCGACTGTAGGTAGTGCGTTGTTTAAATGAAACAGACATATAAAACGCATTAGCTATTTCACTTTATATAACCTAAAAAATACTGTCATACATATTTCAACAAATTTTAATATTAAAATTAAGTAAGAAATCACGATCTCGCTGATGGCATGTTCGTAAAAAATCACAAATACTTTTTTTTCCATCGTAGTTGGTGTGAAAAAACATAGATGTCACAACATACGTTACTCATTGATTTTCAGAGCTGTAAACACTTTCGTTAAACGTTAAAACTATCTACTAATTTTATAAACAGTACATAGTCTATAATCAACTAATTTAAGAGCTGTGAATGCAGCTATACAAGAACTTGCATATCTTTTTCACTTCTACTATCAAGATTGTATCGCGCTGATACAATCTCTCATAAATATATAATATTGTACATAAATATACAAGCCTCTTATAAATATACTTGTGTTAAAATATATTTGAATTATTTGTCAACATAATACAGGTGTAAATATCAACAACGATTACTAGTAATGTATTTTTAAAAATGTTTATAGTACTACAGGTGTCAACAAAATTAAAAATTCTAAGTATTAAAGACTATGTTGCCAAAATTTATAAATATAATAATAACAAAGATTTTTTTAATTTTTGAATTTGTTTACTAGTGTATACACGTGTCTTACGAATGGTACTTTGACTTTTGTTTTTAAGTTCAGTCCAATAATAAAATATTATTGTCATTCTTGAATTGTCTACAAGTTCTCGGAGGTTAGTTCCCGGGTTATGTTTGTTGAATCTGTAAACTTGAGCAAAAAGCCATCGTGTGAATTTTTCATAGATAATGGCAGCCAACTACAGATTTCTCACTACATAGCCCAGATATACAGGAGAATGTTTGGTATTTCCTTAAAGTATGAAAATAGATGCAATGCCTTTACTAAACTGAATTTTAGGAAATTTGAACAACTGCAAGACGTGTGTACAAACAAAGTAATCTATATTAATAAAATTGGAGGCTGTTGTTTTATTTTTCGGCCCCATATTTGATTTTTATACGTTTCAGATGATTATAAGACAATAAAAAAATTGATGTGAAGTGTGAATTTTCACAAATTGCAGGGTTTCGCAGGTATATAATAAGTGAAGGCTGAGTGTGTAGGACAAATTTTGCTTTGCAGTAATCACGGCAAAATGAACGATATTTTTAAAATAATTTATCGTCTCTTAATCTAAGAGCTTAAGAACAAATATTATGTTAAAATATCTTTTTGTTAATTTTAATTCGAATACCTAATACCATTATTTAGGTTTATAAATATGTGCAATTATATAGCAAGGTTCATTAAGATTTTGAAAATTGCGCCAATGGCTTCCATTGGTTGTTTTAAGTTATATGCTACGCCCCTTTGGTTTCGTATACATGACACATAGAATGAAAATATAATTCCAACGGTTATTAAATTTACGCTCTTAAAAATTAAATGCAACATTTGCCAAAATATAATTAGAATTTTGACAAAATAATGTAAACAAAATAAAAAATGAAAAAAAAAAAACAAAAAATAAAATTGTCTCCTCTGCCCGGGAGCAAACCCTAGTTTGTTGCATAGCAAGCGAGCAAGCTAACCATTAGACCAGGATACGCCTTCTAGTATAGTGTGTTACATAATTATAACTTTTGTACATTGTCAACCAAAAAACACAAAAAATGTGTTATTTTCCGAAAACATAATCTGATTAATAATTCCTGTTGTACTATTCCGGTTCACACCAATGTACATTACTTAGATTTTTTTCAGATTTTTAATTTAATCCATCTGGGCTACAGGGTGTGGGAACAGTTTGACTACGACTCCTCCAGCTAGTGAATAACATAAATTGAAATAGTTCTCAAATAATAATGAAGTCACAACAAAAAAAAAAACGAAAGACTAAGCGAATTTCTTTTCCGACCCCACTTTCTATGGCCAGCATAAAGCATTCATACAACGCTTTTAGCTATAACTTGTTAGCTTGTTAATTTAGCGCTTGTATCTCCATAAATTAATAATGATCTATTTTAAGTGTTGTGCTGTGGAAAATTTTCGTCTGTCATTTGCTATATATTTACTATAGGTATGCATTTGATAAGTTAAATATAATTATTAGTTATTTATAATTATTAAGTACACACACGAGTTTATCAATTTATTTTAAATTTTCCCGGGAAAATATGGTGGGCGTTAGACTTTAAACCTCTTTGTTAGAACCGTTCCAAGAATTCCGAATTTGAGTCAGGTTTAAATAGTCTAAATATATGTTTGTGCTTCATAATGCTGCATGTTGCTTTTTTATTATAGTTAGTTTTTTTTGACAAATAGAATAATCAAAAGTAAAACTAGATGAAAGTAATAAATAAATTTTAATTTGCGACAAAAGCAACTATTTAAATATTCACAGTTATTGGCAAAATTAAACTAAACCTATTGACCGAATTGACATATTAAAGAATTAAAAAAACTTGCAAAAAATAGTTCTGTTATATTTCGGATTGAACTAGAATTAACAAAATTAGGTCAGTAATGTAAGTATTTGTCAAATAGTTCGGTAAAGAATGTATCGAATAAAAGTTGTTTTTGGCGCCCAACCTCTGAGGTTATTATACATATAAAATTATAAAATGCTACTCTAGAAAGTAGCTATTTATGCAACTAGTAGCGAAATGGGAGTGTTTTAGATAATAGACGTGAAATTGTCTAATTCGGATATGGATACGCATAATAGGAGATATTACTGTACATTAATTTGGATGTAGAAAAAATGATTAAGGAAGAATGATAAGGCCCGTCACAAGATATTGGTTGAGGAGGAGGAAACTGTGATCTTTGCTGAGTGTAGGACACAAAGAAGAGAAAAAAATGGATATGTAGTAACGCCCGCGTTATCGGAGTTGCTGAACATTGTTTAATCAAAAATAACTTGCGAAGGTCATTAGAGGAATGATGATGACCAATGGACAAAAAGCAGTGGTGAATGGAGGTCTATAACTAGTAAACGTAAAGCAGTAGTCTGGCGTAATGCAGTAGCAAGAACGACAACCATAAAACTGGTAAATATTTGGATAGACATGGAAATAACGAATAACATCAAATTAACTCTTTTCCACTTCCTTTTATTCCCAATAGCTACAACACAGCCGTAAATCCATTGAAGACAAGGATTAACCAACTCTTCCTTTGATACTCTGGACATATATCCAAAAAAGAAGATGGCTTGAAAAGGTTAATCGTGCAAGGAAAAGTAAATGGACATCGGCTGAGAAGCAGATATCCCAAACGCTCAGGAGGTCTATTCTGTAAGCTTCTAGAATATCGTCTTTACAGTAACCTTCTGTCAGTATTCGGTAACTTATCGATAGTGCACTTTTAACTGTGTTTTGTCGCTCTTAAGAGGATACCTAGGAATCCTAGGTGCCCTCTTTGAAAATTGATATTGTTTTTTTGACATTTGTACTTGTTGTTTACATACGTTTGACTATATTTGCAGGTTAATGGGATTTAATTTGTTTTATATATGTGTTTAATATGTTATATATATGGAAATATATATTTCTGTTGTTATTTATGTAAAATATTTTAGTTATGGCGCCGGGATACATATTTTATGAACTGTTAGATGTATTGGAACTGGAGAAGACAAGACGGTTCGGTAATTTAATGAGAATGACAATTTTTTTGTAATTGCTTTTGTGTTATTTAACTTACTTATATTAAACATATAAGTTAATTCTAATAAAATTTATATAATCTAAATAATCCTTTGTATGGTTTTGCACTATTGCATCAATGGTATCTGCAATCCTCTTCATCGATCCCAGTGACGATGTCATGCTAAAGTCAATACTCTTGAAAGAATTCGATATATTTTTGAAATTATTATTAATATTTTGTAAGACTTCTGGAATTTCTATTCAAAATAACCTCCTGTTATAAGTCTATTCTGACTGATCACAATATGTCAAAATTTCAAAATGGTGACACTTATTTATTTCGATAATGCCGAATATAAAACAACATCATATAGGGGACAAGCTTCGGGGACAGTGCAATGTGCTTAGGTGGTACAACATTGTGCAAACGACTGTCGACAAGTTGCAGAATAATTTCCCCAGTCGCTAAATGAGGCCACTATACTCTATTCGAGAAGAACGTGTAGCTCATGTAAACATTCGAATTACGTCACTCTTGTTCTGATTGGACGAAAATACCTTTAAATCACTTTTAATATCTTTTCGTCCAATTGTAGCAAGAGAGGTGGAGGTCTAATATGTATATCAACAGCATTTTTTACGCGAATGGAGTATTCTTGACCACACACAACATAAAACTACATAGCTGCACCAAAATAGGTTTATTATATTTAAAAATAAAAGAATTGTTGTACCTACAAAATTAAAAAATGAAATGTTAGAACGAATACACTATGGACACTTAGGTATTGAAAAATGTAAAAATAGGGCCAGAGAGTGTTTATATTGGAAAGATATAGATAAAGATATAGAAAAGTTTATAAAAAATTGTTTTGTATGTAATAAATATAGACGTGAAAATTTAAAGGAACCTATGATGCCACATGAAATACCTAATGGTCCATGGGAAAAGGTTGGTGTTGACATATTTGAATTGAATAATAAATATTACATACTTGTAGTAGACTATTTTTCAAAATTTGTTGAAATTAATATTTTGAACAAAATTACCAGTTCTAATGTAATTACCAGTTTAAAATCAATTTTTGCGAGACATGGAATTCCTAAATTATTAATATCTGATGGCGGTACTCAATTTACGAGTGCAGAATTTAAAAATTTTACGTTAGAATGGAATTTTGAACATGTTAGGAGTAGTCCTAAATACCCTCAATCAAACGATATGGCGGAGAGGACAATACAGACAGTCAAGCGAGTTTTAAGAAAAACTATTGAAACTAAACAAGACCCGTATTTAGCACTTTTAGAACTACGAAACACGCCACTGTCTGGTTTGGACTCACCCGCTCAGCTTTTGATGAATCGGAAACTAAGAGGTTTGTTGCCTGATTGTAATCATTTTACAAATAAAATTAATGATAAAAATAAAATTGTTAAGAAAAAATTAAAGTCTAAACAATTAAAACAGAAAAAATATTATGATAGAACCGCTAAGAATTTGAAAGATTTAGAAACGGGACAGCCTGTTTTTGTTAAAAGAGATAAGATTTGGGAAAAAGGTGTTATAAAAAATGTTTTAAATAGACCAAGATCATATCAAGTTAGCTTAGAAAATGGGTCCATATTAGAAAGAAACCGACGATTTCTAAATCCGTTTTCAAATTGTAAAGAAGAAATCGTTAAAGTAGAACCAGAGGAAAATGATTACAATGAAGTCGAAAATGAAATTAAAAATAGTTTATTTGAAGATGAAAATAAAATTTTAATTGCAGAGCCACCTTCTGAAACTAGAAATATATCTAGATCAGGAAGAGAAATTAAACCTCCTGATCGACTTGTATTTAAAAGAAAATAGACTTTATTTTGTATAAGGTTTGTTTTTCTAATGTTGTTTTTTTTAGTTGTAAATAATTTGTATATAGTTTGTAAATATAGTTAAAAAAAAAAAAAAAAAAAAAAAATAAATAAAAAAAAAATAAATAAAAAAAAAAAAAAGGATATAATAAATGTTAAGTATGTAAAAGGTATGTTAAGTATAGTATAAATTTATAATTAATGTAACACATAGTATATAAAGTATTATCTTAAGAAAAAGGGAGATGTAATGTATGTACAAGATAAAGGTACGGACCTAGGCAGACGAGCCTAGACCACATCATAGGCAGTTAATAAAGAACTATCAAGCAGTATACATGTGTATCATTTACGTAACCTATTACATGTTACAGGTAACCCCTTTTAAGATTGCAGCGCCAGAGTGGGAAAATCGAAACTAACCAAATAGACAATAACAACTTTTTGACATATGGACAATAATACGTTGTAATCTGACATTTAGAAAGAATTTCTTAATATTTTTGTCTTGATTTGTGTTTTCTTAATAAATATCATACTTATGCCAAACAGATACAAAATCTAAAAATCCAAACAAATATAACACGTGCGTCAGAAAACTAACAAACTTGTCTATTTGGTTAGTTCAACATAATTCCACCAGACAGAGTGTCTCTTATTTTTTATCGACTATTTTCCTATAGTGAAGTGTGAGATTTAATAATAAAAACCATCTTATAAACATGATTCTACCAAACTCTCCTATAGGGTACTTGGTCAAAAACCGAGAGCAGCTAACAACCGACAACAATAGAACAATTTAAGGGATGTTTATGTCTAATATTAAACCAAATAACATTAATGCTGTTGAATTTAAGGCCATTTCCACCCTACTACTCTAGAAATAAGTATGTTGTGTTCCGGTAGGCATTTTCATGAATTTTAAATGCTTTTTAATCCAAATTTCAATTGTTTATATAGTAAAATTTTCAAAAACACCCAAAATTACTCTATGATTTAATTGTTTTCATTGCATTTTTCTGATATATGCACAACACTTGCCCACGTGAACATGTTTTTGTTTACACGTGAACAGCTGATTGTTGCCACGTGGTGACCGTGATTATTTTAGATTTAGAGTATTTTTAGCCAGTTTCAACTCCTGCCAACTGCGAATTTTGACCTGTTTTATAGTTGGATTTATAAAATTACTTGCTTTGACTACATTCACGGACAGTATATAATAATTCCATTTGTTTTGTATAAATAAATATGTTATACTACCTTCTTTCAAGTATTTACTACAAAAAATTACTATATTGCAATTTATTTATGTTTACCAATTTATAAACACATAATTTTTTTTGATTTATTTTTTATTTGTTTGGCAAAAATGTTTGAAATATATATTTTAAAGTATGCACATTTTTTCCATGAAAAATTAATATTTTTATTAGTTATTCCAATGGATTCTTTAAACTTTCCGTACCGGAACAGGGGGTTCCGAAATAATATTCTTAATATTTTGTGAACGAGTATTAATAATATTTATATATTTGGGCATTCTTATATTTTATTCATTATAGCAAAAAGAAGAGTTATTTGGTCATTATCTGCCATAATTATAAATATATCGTATGTTGTGCTTCGGTTGTACCCAGTGTTGGATACAGACGTTTTTCGCCCGGGGGGGGGGGGGGTGACTATTTGAGCCCGGAAAACTAGATGAGTCCGGAAAACTAGATGAGTCCGGGAAACTAAATGAGCCCGAGGGACTACGTAAGTCCGAACGACTACATGAGCCGCGGGGGGGGGGGATGAGACTATAAGCCCAAGGGGGGCTATATAAGTCCGGCGGGACTATATAGCTAAATAAAATCTCAGGGGTTTTTGCTACCCGGGGGAGGGTATCCCTCTCGGGTACCACCATGGGTTCAACACTGGTTGTACCTAGCGTACTAAGTTCGTATAGTCAACGCATTGGTTCGTCCAGTATATACACACCCACTTTTTTTTGTTTCTTAATTTGAAAACATTATTGTTTGTATTGTTTCCTTGATTCATATTAAGGCATACGGTAATATCATAGGGTATTTTTTGTACTCCTTCCGGAACAACAAAGTAAAGGGGCGTAATAAGAATGAAAGACAGTATGATAAGGTTCTATGAAATATCTCGTGGGAAGACCTTAGGCAGTAGATAGATCATTTAATGAGGATGAATGAAGATTCAATGGTAATTATTTGTCAAAAAAAGATTTAACATCAGCGGGAAGACCTCATAAAATATTAATAGTATAGTAAGTTACATATTACTTTTTAAAATTGTAATAAAAGTATGATCATTAGTGAGCTCGTAAATAACAACAAATCTTTATAAATAAACAATAGCCTTTATGGTCAGAGTTGTAAAGAGTGATGTGATTACTATCTCGTTCCTTTAAAATGTAACTGCAAGATAATAAAATGTGGATTTTTTGGACAATTTTTAAAAGTAATATGAGAGTTACTACAAAAGAAGAAGCCGCAATATTTGAGAGCTGTACTCGAATATATATCACATACAATTAGTGCGAGGCAGACGATTACAAGAATTTGATGAGGATAAGGGAACATAAAATTACAAATTAAATCGAAAAAGAAAGAGAGGGCCTTGCAAAAGATTAATAACAAATGGAAGAACTTTAAAATATCAAGCATTATACTCAAAATTCGATTTTAAAGGCATAAAATTACAGTAGATATGACATCAGCATAGGGTGACCATTTTCTTAAGAAGGCAATGCGGGACGGAGCAAAAAAAAGGTCCTCATCCCCCAAAATCCAAGTGAAGAGCAAAAAAAAGGTCTTCACCTCCCAAATCCAAGTGAAGAGAAAAAAAAAAAATCCTCACCTCCCAAATCCAAAATGCGGGACAATGCGGGACAAAATGTTAAAATGCGGGACTTTTGCGGGACGCATCTTAATGCGGGACAAAATGTTAAAATGCGGTACGAATGGTCACCCTACATCAGCACAAAATTGAAAATATAAAAAGGCGAATATGAAAAAAGAAGAAAATATGAAGACATATAATCCGCAAGAAAGATATTGAAGCATTGTTATCGAAGCTGAATCAGATATATGAAATTAAAGACAAACGATTACAGTGGGGAAATGTGATGTGGATGAAAGAATGAGAATGGCAAGGAAGATCTAAGAAGGAAGTTTGGCCATTTATTGGTTACTGTAGTTTTTAAAAAAGATGAAGAAATCATGACAAAAGAACTAAAGAGTATTATGTATAACAAGTAAGGCGAACGCATGACTAAAGGTATATAAGATATCTGAAAAATCTTGATATTTAAGAGAGCAAGAAGTAAGATTTGTGTGAGACCGAAATTCGCAACTGACAACGTTTAAAGAAAAGACAGAGTAGATCGAACTTATTGAGAATGACAGAGAACAGATTGATCTAGACGGAAGATCTAAGTACTCTATCATAAAACCAGGCGCAAATAGCCTTTGTTGCTTCGCCAAAAAATTTAACTAACACTATCATAAAACTCGTGGGAAGACAACTTCAAAGATAGATAGGCTGACGAAAGATCGACAGTGTCGAAGATGAATTTTTCCAAAAAGTCTTTTTATTTATTTATTATTAACATATATTTAATTTATAATAGTATTAA
This sequence comes from Liopterus haemorrhoidalis, assembly GCA_963971575.1. Lineage (NCBI taxonomy): Eukaryota > Metazoa > Arthropoda > Insecta > Coleoptera > Dytiscidae > Liopterus > Liopterus haemorrhoidalis. The sequence continues at coordinate 41,854,254 of OZ020617.1, forward strand.
TAGATTATAATGAAAATAAAATCTAATTTAGTCATAATTTTAACAAATCGCAAATTATATTATTAACATTATCGCAATAAAAATTATTATTAAAATTTTAAATTATTCTATTTTATTAAATGGAATAAAAAATAGTCAACAGAATTATAATTAGTATTAATATTTAATAAATTAAATTAATCTCACATTGTTATATTAATTTAAACAATAGTTTTTAATAACGGAACATAAAATAATTTTATATTAAATATTAATTAAATTACAAAAACAAATAAATTTTATGTAAATAAGTTATTTGATTGTAATTTAGGGTGAATACATTTATAAACAATGTTATATACCAGAGTTAAATTAAATTATGTTTAAAAGATTCAAACATTTTCTATGTAAATTCAATAACTTCACTAAAAATTTCAGTAATAAATAAATTATTAGCACGTATTTATTATTATCAGTCCATAAACATCCTACAGTTAGTTACAATTTCTGGTGCATAGCATAAACGCTTACTGAAGTTTCACTGAGTCGTAGTGTTGAGCACTATCGTACTGTAACTATATTACGTATTGTATTGGAAAATGTCAATTTTACTACGAGTCATTTTGTCCGGACTACACCTCTTAAATGGCTCAATGTATAGCCTATTTCTTTGGTTTTAGAGGAACTAGATTTTGTGGCCACCACAGGACCGACCGCCATCACAAAGTACTTGTTTATTTTATGCTGCTTTATCAAAAAATGTCTCAAATAAAAGTTAGTTATTGCTTTTATAGCAACTTTTGTTAAATATTTTTTTTCGAAATATTTCTCTGTTGTGAAATATTCCCAAAAATCTTAAAACCGACACGAGTAAACTCCCATTTCTAGTTAACCGATTTTTACCAAAAGTTGATCAACTCGTGCCATTTATGTCAAAAGCTTAGATATGAAGTTTCATAAAAATCCTTTTAGCCGAATTTGCTCTGCACGTGTACACATACCGACAGATAGACAGACCGACAGACATCATGCTAAAAATAGTCAAAACATTATGTAGGGACCTCAATTCGTGGAGACCCATCGAAATCTCGAAATGTCAAAATCGGTATGATCACAATACCTCCCTTATATATGTTGGCGGTCGTTAAAAATGTGAATTGTTGATTTTCACATAATTTAGGGTTTCGTAGGTATCCAGTAAGTGAAGACGTCCAACAAATGGATCGAATTCTAAATAACTGAGATATTTTTTTGTAATCGCGTTAAAATGAACAATAATTTCAAAAACCATTTGTCATTTATTAATCGACATTTTCCATTTCTAGAAACACACACATTTTTATATTTTTCCAATAAACTGATTAAAAATTTTGTTTGCAGTATTGCTATTCACACAAAGAAGTATTACTACAATTTTTCAGATTTTTAGATCATTGCTCGTTTATAATAGGTCCATAACCTAAACGCATCGCATATTCATAAGGCGAATCAATGGTGTATCACTGTTCTGCTTATAGTACGAACATTTGTTTATAATAAATAGACAAATTCTCATACATCTTTATGCTTTGCCACGCACTTGTGTTATGGATCTATCATAAATAAGACTTAATAGGGTAAGTATTTTTTCTATATGTGGTGCTGTGGTTCTGCAAAATTTTAACCCTTGTGTACAACTGTTTGGGTACAATTTCTACCGAATTTATTTATTTCTTTAATGTTTGTAGCGTTGTAAACAGGCCAACACTACAACGACAACATGATTACATAATATAATTACATTTGTCCGAAAATTTCAAAAGAAAAAAAAAAAAAATTAAATACAATATTAGCACAAGTCATACAAAGTTGACAGACAGACATACAGACACATGAGTATGACGGTATAAAGATTTATTGGTTATACCTACGAAACCCTAAAAAGAGTAAAGGTTTTAAGAGTAGAACTCCGATACACCCTATCCTTTTCAAAGCTGCCATAATTTCCTTTGTTAACTGCCGACTTCTTCAAAAAAATTATTAAAACCATCACTCAAATTAAGAACAAATTTGTTGAAATTGGTCCAAAAAGAGGCCAATAGTAAAAGAAATATGGAAACTACGGTTTAAAATCAGTTGACCCATTGCAAAAGACAAATAAATCAACTTAAAGAAGATCTAGCTTGAATTTATATACAAGAAGGGCGCTGAAGAAAGGCAAATGTGTTGGAAATAATATCCAGCTGTCGACAACTATCGACGTTAAACGTAAAAATGATTCCATAATTTCACTTAACACTGCTATGATCAATAAAATTATCCTGAGCAACCAACCAATAAATCAAAAACAACCAAATAAATAAATCAAATGAACAAAACCAATTAAAATAATCCAAACGGGTAATGTAACAAACCAGCATTCATGGTTAGATATGAATGTAAAAATTGTCAATGAAAAGTAACAAAAGTAAATAATAAAAAGTAACAAAAGTAAACAAAAGTAATAAATAAATACCTGTTAGAACTGCTAAGTACTGTGGCCAATGCTTGCTTTGTTCAATCTTCCCTTCCATGTCATTCTCGTTAACAGGTTTAGCCGAATTAGTAAACTTCATTTTGGTAGTTAAACTTTTGATCTAAACGATCAGGCGTCTTAAAATGAACTGATAGGAAAACAGTAGAGACATGTCCATTTTATAACTGTACTAAGCAACTGTCCGCCATGTAAAGCTTGAATTTGAATTCTCAAGGATTTCTGAGAGAACCGCGCGCGTCCAGTGACGACAGGGAATTCCTTTATCAATTACAATATGTTGGTACAATTGATTCTTATTTATGTCAGCTGTTTTTATTAATTGTTATGATTTGTTTATATGTTATGCGTCTTTCTACAGAGTTCCTTGTGACTCAGATTAAATAAGTGGTAGTTAAAAGTTTTATTGGTTGACGTACGACATATTAAATATGTATTCCAGTTAAAAATAAATTTATATTATTTTATATGAGCATATTTGTTATGGCCCATATCAAAAGTCGTTTAACATAATAGTTTTCGTGCCTGTATATCAAAAAATTTAGTTACGAACAGTTAACAGTCCCAAATGTTCTAAACAAATTTAAAACTTTCAACTTTCTTAGTTTGTTATTGTTATTGTGTTGTTTTTGTTTTTATGTTATATTTTTGCTGTATCGTAAATAATAAATAAGATATTTTACTTTCAGGTAGCGTCCACCTTAGCCAAAAACTGCATTAATCAAAAAACAATTGTTTCTTCATATTAAACAACTTTTTTTTATAAATATATTTTTGATGTTAACTAAAAAATAACTATATGCAAGAGTTGCGGACATAAATAATGCAACTAAATACAGCTAACCAGTTGCGAAACACGGGTGAAAATCAGAAATTGTGGATTTGCATAGTTTTATCATAAAACAGGGGTCGGCAACGGACTCCGTGGTAAGACGGTTGCCAATGGAGCACAGGGACGTGGGTTCGAATCCCGGCACCTTTTTCGGATTTTTATCTTCAGATATTGTGCAGTCAGCTCTGGGGTTGACTCAGCGTCAAGTATTTAATACTTTAAATAAATACCTGTTTATACAGGGTTAACTTTTTTATTAAATTTTGAAAAATTAGAAATATAAATAGAAATTAATGTGAAGTGTGAATTTTCACACATTTCAGGGTTTCGCAGGTATTTAGTAATTGAATAATGACTATTTGGGATGCCAAAACAGATTTTATGTTAAAATATATTTTTTTTGTTAATTTTAATTCGAATGCCTAATACCATTATGTAGGTTTCTAAATATGTGCAGTATTTTTTTATATAGCAAGGTTCAATAAGATTTTGGAAATTGCGCCTATGGCTTCCATTATTTGTTTTAGTCATAAGCTCCGCCCTTCTGTTCTCGTGTATTTATAGGAATATAAATAGCAGTATAGCAGTAATATATTTAGGCACTAATATGATACACACATTAGAACACATGACATAACATATATTTTATTTATTTTTTTTTACCTGTATCCATGGTATTATATATTTATATTTACGTTATATTTTAAGTTACTTGGGGTGCATTCGAGTTGTACAGAGTAGAGCGAACAGTTGATGGTGACGTCATGAATAGAGCACTAACGGAGCGAGCGTTCTTGTGACGTAATGTTTATAAAATCTAACCCTACAATTTTAGGCGGCGTTTTTACTGTCAGATTAGTTCACGTCAGTCATGAAGCAAAATTATATACCTCGGATTTTCCTTGATTTTTTTTCAATGATGAAGAAATAAAATTAATTAAAAATTAAATAATAATTAATGAATAAGTTTAATGAATTTTTTCCATTTTAATTTTATGCACGGTGTATTTCAATAATTTGTTTGCTGTTTACAGAACGTCACAAATAGATAAAATGGCCGTACTCTGTAGCCATAGACAAATAACAATATTATTTGTCTATTGTTATTTGTCTAAGGCTATTATTTTTATTTTATTTATAATTTAATTTTAAACTTTTATTTTTTCCCGCCGTTCCCCCACTTTTTTACGTCATACTCCATATGCTCGGTCTTAAAACCCCGAACACATAGAGCGCACTCTAAATGCTAGCTCGATCGCAAAACGAATGCAATTGAGTGTACTCCGAGCGTCAAATCGAACACGTTTGAGAGTACAAAACGTGCTCGGAACGCTCGGAGCGTCAAATCGAATGTACCTTTGGTTGTTCCAATAGTATTCAATTTCAACAATTTCCACTGGTTATTAAATTTACGTTTTTAAAAATTAAATGCAATATTTGCCTAAATATAACTAGAATTTTGAAAAAATAATTTAAACAAAATAAAAATGCAAAAAAAAAACAGAAAAAATGAAATTGCCTTGAGACCGGATTGAACTCGAGTTTGCAAATTAGAACGCCAGTGTACTAATAAGCATTACACCATCGAAGCGCTCAGTTTACTGTACTACATAATATCATTAAATATTTTACATGGTCAAGCAAAAAACACAAAAAATGCGTTTTTTTCCAAAAACATAATCTGATCAAAAATTCCTGTTGAACTATTCCGGTTCACACAAATGTACATTACTTGGATTTTTTTCAGATTTTTAATTTAAACCATCTGGGCTACAGGGTGTGGGACAACATTTTTTTTTGTACAATTTTGGCAAAAATTGCGTCAAAATAATTTATTTTGCAAAAACAAAATTTTGATTGTTAATCACGTACTAAGGGCTTTCATTTGATACCCTACTCAGAATTAAAAAAAAATATATATTTGTTTAAATTTTTAGGGGATATGTTTTTTAGATGTTTTGGTATTTTTCCTATGTGCGGGTCAACAAGTTGTATAAGCATGCCAAATTTCAACTCTCTAGGTTTCGCCATTTGGCTACAATTTTTACCGAACAGACAAACAGACAGACAGACGACAAAATGACGGTATAAGGATTTTTATATACTGAATTATTGGTTATACAGTATATTAAAATTTATTAAAATAAAATACATGTAGTTCGATACCGACTGGGTATGCGGCGCATGCCCCGCATACCCAAACAGCACGCCACTGGAAAGTATCTAGCAATGATTCCCAAAAACATCCTGCGTACCGAATACTGACCAATGGTAACATGTCTCTGAATTATTAAATAAACTATTAAACACGGAAATACTCTCTTAATTAAGACCAACGATCCAAAACAGTAACAAAAAAATATTTGTAGAATCCATTATCTCTGAATTACTCAAGGTTACTGTATTAATTATTAATTTTTGTGTGTTTATTATACAACAATCTTTGTGCATTTGGCACATTTATCTAGGAGTTCATCTTTTAAATTTAGACAAATTAACATCCTTAATGGAGCTAAATTTAAACCAGGATGCAAACTAAGATATATATTTCATATTGACTCAAACGATGGCAGCTCCACGTGTTGAGTAAAGTTTCCGCTGGACTATAAACGCGTCAACTTATTTTCTTGCATTTGATTTAGGTTATTGTTTCTAGTCATCTGTTTCATTCAGCAAGGAATCAAATGCTCTTATAAGTCACACTTAGTCACTGTTGCAATAAATAATTTAAAATTGATGAAACATTTATGTAATAAAGTTATGATACGACCTTCTAATGGTAGTTTAGTCTAGTCTATAGTCAAGCTTGTTTCAAAAGATTGCCAATAAATTAATTGTTTCTTTTGGCCATGCACAAATATGATAAAAGATAACCTCAAATATAATAGTATGATCTTATTATTGTCTGTCGAAGTAAACAAAAACCCGGAGTGGGTGTTTACGTAGGGTGACCATTTTCTTAACAAGGCAATGCGGGACAGAGAAAAAAAAAAAGGTCCTCATCTCCCAAATCCAAGTGAAGAGCAAAAAAAGGTCCTCAGTTCCTCACATACAAGTTACAAAATGCGGGACAATGCGGGACTTTGCGTACGAATGGTCACCCTATGTTTACGAAGCTGTCTTCGTTTTCCAAGTGCACTCAATTTCATAAATATGTTAAAAATTTGAACTGTAAATAGTAATAATGAAATAGCTATTATATATTAATATCTATACATATACAATATATTTATAAATACGACCGTTATACTTAAACATATCACACAATACATAAAACATAAATACTAAAATGCAAATAATACATCAACTTTTATCTTAAGAGTACATTGACTAGTTAATATACCCGCTGATTGGTCGGACCGTCGTTTTTTCCGCAGTTTTTGTTTGGTTAACTCATAGAGATATAGACAGAACGTAAACTGGGTTTATAAACGAGGTAAGTGTAGCAAAGTTCGGTGTGGGAATCAAGTAGCCGCCATACAGTGGCGGCGTTAGGCGTCGGCGACTGCCGAAGGCCTCGCGCTTGAGGGGGCCTCGCAAAAATTGTACAAGCTATTGAAAGTTCTCATTTCGCTTTGCTGGGCAAAAATATGTTTATTTGTATATTTGTCGGTTTTATCATTGGATTCTATTATTTCGACTTTAAATAAATAACGTTTTCTAAGTATTAATCTTATTCTATATATTGTGCATAAAAACTTATAAATTCAAAATTCACTGTTTCACTTCTTCAATAATTTTGAAGAAGTATATATTTTGATTTTGTTCTTATTTTTTTGAACTAGGGGAGAAAGATGCTATAATTGTACATATTATTTAACATTTGATATAATTTTACATTTAACATGATATGAATTACATATTATACATTTTTGGTTGAATTTAATTATTATATTTTAGTGTAAAAATTTATGTTTTTTAGATAGTCCAGTATGTTTCTGGTCATAATGGTCTTGTTTTAGAGCTTTTGAGTCTTGTGGTATTCTGTGCATGGTCCGTGCGGGTTGAAAAAGTTGACTGAAAAAGTTGCTGTGTAATCCGGCAATTATGTGTTCGTGGGTATGTTTCGTATGTCCAATTCTCAATCTTGTCATTATGATTTATTCACGTCTGTTGTTTTCGATTGTCTATGACCGAATGTCTTCTTTTATCGTACGTAATTTGTTTTCTGTAGTGTTTACCCACTTGCTGAGTCGGGTCTAGTTAAGCCTGTTTTTTATGGTCTGCTTTATGAGGGTTATGTTCGGGAGAATCTGTAGGACTTCGTCTTCTGTGGGGTTGGATATGGCTGCTGAGTTTGCTGCTTGGTTGTCCACTATGCATGCCTACATGTCCTGAGGTCCAGATGAATACTACAGTTTTACCAAGTGTTGAAATACTGTGCACTTTGTCCTGGATTTTCTAAAAAATGTAGCAACACATTTATATTGACACATATATTTAGTTTACGTATGTACTGTAAATATACTTTGTTGTATATTTTAGAAAACATTTAGATTATAACAAAAATAATAATAAGCTTTTCAACAGGTAAAAGTCTAAACAAACTTGATTTAATTACAGTGAAATACACATGAAATGATACAGGTACTAATTCATTTCTTCTCCTGCAAAACGATTCTTGTTTTTAGCATAGCTACGATTTGTACACCAATGAACAACAATTAACCATTTTAACTAATTTGTATTGTATCTACACAACAAAAACCAACTCTTAGATAAAAACTAAAAAATTGTACTTAACCTTAAATTATGAACACTATAATATATCTAAAACTAGGCACCAAACTGTGAAAATAAAGAATCCAAAGAAATCACACTTTAGAAACATATTTAGAAACAAAAAACAATTGTTTATACATAAACTGAAAGGTTTTGAATCAAAACAGCGCTAAAAAATTCTCTTGTACATACAATACATAAAAATCTTATACATACACACTACATTAGAATCAAATAGAAAACACGCAATGTTTTGACCAAGAACAAGACAACGGTGAAACTGAGGAGTAAAATCCAATACGTTTTGGATACAAGATCATGCTATTAAATCTAATATTATCTTATGATCGTATAAAATTTTGTTTTTCTTTACAGTACAAAAATATTTTCCCATTTTTGCTCATCCTTCCTTTCGATTAAAAATAAAAATATGTCTCATCTGTACATGAAAATATTTACTATGTCTAAATGAATATATTTACCTTCATATTTTTATGAAGAATATTTTTTTTGAAGTTTTATTGAGGTATAAAAATATTGAGAAAAATATTAGTGTTTACAAAAATTTAATTTTTGTTAAATTCTTATGTGAATCATGAAAACTATAATTAATTAAAATTCTCTCTGTCTCTTCTTGGGCTGTTAGTTGAGTTGACGTCCTCTGTGATTTATTTCATATAAGTGATTTTTTTCAGGTTGTAATTGATAACTGATAATTTTCTGGCAGCTGATCTCATCATCTTTATATTAGCCAGGTATTTACCTGGCAAAAGGTATTTACCATTTAAAAGGATACAGTGGAAATCACAGGTCGAGGAATGTTGATTCTTCCATTCCAGATCTTATTTACTATTTCGTTCCCATTTAGTCAATTTTTCATTGCCGTTGATTACTACTAGGAAGTTTTATTAGAAATGTTTATTATTTAAGAAGAGAAAAATATTAATTTTATTGGAAAACGAATTCAATGGTGAAATCACTGCCAATCAGAATTAACTCCTTCTCTTCTCAAGAACTGTAAGTTAGATTGACTTTTGTTCTGATTCACACAAGTTCTCCATCTTGCTATGTCCAGAACCAATAATGTTCAGTTAGCTGATATATATTGTGTTCTTTTGATGATCAATAGATAGCCAATCTTCCTTAATTATTCTTAACAGTTCTGTCCTCTTTAATCAGCATTTAATTTTTTTAATGACGGCTTTGGGGTGTCGATACCTTTGCGCTATCGGGTCCAGCCATCTAATATTTTATCCACTGTATTGATCTACTTCCCATTTTCTGCGTGATACTTGGCTTCTAGTGTTTAATATTTCTATTTATGTAGCATATACATTTACCATTGCATGGGATTACACAGAAAAAACCTCCGTTACACGTCCTCGTATAACCCATTGTTGGTGGACCCATGGATATCTCCTCCAAGAAAAAGAGTATTCTATTTGTATTACGTGTAACACAAATCTGTCTATGTTGCAAATTTAAATTCAGTGTGAGCAATTCGAGAATGTCAGGGAGGTTGTCTGTGCTTGGTCTGTCAGTTGCTTTAGGTGACGACAGGGTACTCATAGACAGGCTGATACTCTTTCTAAGGGTATCGAATTTATTGATTTTTGTGTAGTCTTGCACGTATCTTAGTGTGTTATTTATTGTGTTACATTGTAAAAAAATAACTTATTGTATTATTTATTTTAATCTGTTATATACTATAGTAACTGGCCCCTCCATAGACTCTTACCATCGCCCTGCGCCTGTACATATATTTATATATTTATTTATTTATTTATCTTATCTATCTATCTATCTATCTATCTATCTATCTATCTATCTATATCTATCTATCTATCTATCTATCTATCTATCTATCTATCTATCTATCTATCTATCTATCTATCTATCTATCTATCTATCTATCTATCTATCTATCTATCTATCTATCTATCTATCTATCTATCTATCTATCTATCTATCTATCTATCTATCTATCTATCTATCTATCTATCTATCTATCTATCTATCTATCTATCTATCTATCTATCTATCTATCTATCTATCTATCTATCTATCTATCTATCTATCTATCTATCTATCTATCTATCTATCTATCTATCTATCTATCTATCTATCTATCTATCTATCTATCTATCTATCTATCTATCTATCTATCTATCTATCTATCTATCTATCTATCTATCTATCTATCTATCTATCTATCTATCTATCTATCTATCTATCTATCTATCTATCTATCTATCTATCTATCTATCTATCTATCTATCTATCTATCTATCTATCTATCTATCTATCTATCTATCTATCTATCTATCTATCTATCTATCTATCTATCTATCTATCTATCTATCTATCTATCTATCTATCTATCTATCTATCTATCTATCTATCTATCTATCTATCTATCTATCTATCTATCTATCTATCTATCTATCTATCTATCTATCTATCTATCTATCTATCTATCTATCTATCTATCTATCTATCTATCTATCTATCTATCTATCTATCTATCTATCTATTTATTTGATTTAAGTCGTAAACAGGACGAGCCCAGAAAAACATTAAATTAATTCAAGTACACTGTAATAGCTTACATTGCTAGACAAGTTACAATTTTACAAATGTATTAGACAATTTTACAGATTTATTGTTTTTTTTTTATGTGTAAGGTTAATGAGGTGTAATTGCATTTAAATTATAGTTAGTAATTGTGATCTTGAAGGTTTTGAGAGAATCATGAAAAATATCTAAATCCAAATCAATACAAAAATTATTGGATGTAGATACCAACCGATGAACTGGGGAGTCCTGCATAGAATTTCTTCTGGCAAATGGCTAATGAAAATGATTTTTGTTTCTGAGACTTTTTGTTTTAACAATAAAATTTATTTTATTTAGGAGTAGTATGCAATCTATTTGACCAATTATTAATTTCTTTAGATACAATGAATCGGATAAATTTCTTTTAGTTTGTAGTGTTAGAATTTTGAAGTACGCACATGAAGTATTGTATGAATTTCCAGAAATAGGACATCTGTTGGATATAAATCTTATAAAACAATTGAATTCTTTCTATCCTATGTATATACACATTATACTGTGGATTCCATATGGAGCTACAAAAATTTACTTAGCTTAAAACATACGAGTTATAAAGTAGAATTATGGGTTTGGTGTTTTGAAAATGTTTACATGATCTGATAATGAGTCCTAACATTTTGTACGCTTTTCTACAGACGTTGCTAATATGAGCATCAAATAAAAGTTTGTTATCAAGGATAAATGCCAGATATTTAATACGCGAAACTCTTGATAGGAAGTTAGTGCAAAATGAATAATTGTAGTTTATTAAGCTATAGTTTCTGCTGAAAGATATAATGTTACATTTAGAGTAATTCAACGATAGCTTATTTAATATACAATACGTATGAAAACGTTCTAGGTCGGCTTGAAGTAGCAGGCAATCAGTGAGAACTTTTATAGGTCTATAAATTTTCATATCGTCTACGAACAGAAGGATATTACTATTTTTGAAGCAGGTAATTACATCATTGGTATAGATGACAAAGAAAAAGGGTCCTAAATGATCCTTGTGGCACACCGGAAGTAGAATTGAAAAATTTCGATAGAGACCCATTAACTGATACTGCTTGCGACCTGTTTCTAATATAAGATATAACCCATCTTAGAAAGAAACCATGCACAACGATTTCGTGTATTTTTCTTATTAAGATGCTGTGAATGACTTTATCAAAGGCCTTGCAGAAATCTGTGTAAATGGCGTCCACCTGTATTTTTTTATCCATAGACTCTAATATGTCTGAAGTAAATAGTAAATTAGAATCTACTGAGCGGTTTTTTACGAAACCATTTTGTTGTGGTATAAGGAATTGCTTGACTGTAGAATAAATCTCGTCATATATAATGGTTTCGAAGACTTGCTAAATTGCTGACTTTTTGATTAATGATTTGTCACCAGCTTTATGAATTTATATATTTATTGTTTTATTTATCTGGTCAGGTTTTTGGCTGCAATTCATTAAAATCGGTTCAGCAGTTCCAAAATTATAATAATATTTGTGCACGTGGATAAAACGGAATCCATGTTTTAATTTCATATTTAACGCATTTTCTTGAAATTATCCAAAGTTGATACCTGATTTATACGCTAAACATAATTGAAAGAATTTTTATAATTGGTTCAGTAGTTCCAAAGTTATGACAACTTTTACTGGAAAAGTAATCTTGGGGCAGCTTGAATCTCTCTCCCGTACTTATATGTCTGTCAACATAGTTGTAGATGAGCAAGATGCCACATTATCCAGTAGAATACCTGAATTTCTTAACCCATCAGGATCACCTCCTCACGTTTTTACTTTGAAAATAGGTGCAAACCAATAATGTTGCTGAGGAACATAATTCCGTCAAAATTACTATATTACTACAATTTTACTATTTCAGTTCAAGCACCTCCAATTTCTTGTCAAGATTTGTTTTGCGATGACTATTAATAAGTCGCAGGGTCAAATCCTGCAGATAGCCGGATATTCTCGTATGGGCAACTGTAGGGTGACCAGACGTACTCTTTTTTAGAGTATTATACTCTTTTTTAAGTAATATCCTCTATACTCATTACTCTTACTTTTTATTAAAAAAATCATAATATATTCTTTTTTGCTCGTCATTAGAGAATGAGGACCTTTTTTGTTTTTTTTTTGCCTTATCACTTCTATTTTGGGAGTGAGGACCTCTTCTTTTTGCTCATCACTTATATGTGAGGACATTTTTTTGTTAGTATACTCTTTTTCTGTAACAAAATCTGGCCCATACGATAACTATGTAGCGTGTTTGTGAGTTAGTTCTAGCAACTACCTTTACCTGCTAGCGCTTAAATATAAAACTAAAAACATTGTTTATAAATAGACTCTCAGATATGTAAACTTTAGTTTTATCCTGGGCTTTTGCATGTTGTTCTTCCATTTTCTTCTGTACTGTCACCTAATTGTGAATAGGTATGTTGCAAGTTCCAAACAAATATAAGTCAATACAGCCGGGCGGGGCAGCTGATTTAATATTTATTCTAGTCATACAGATGAGACACTGTTACTCTGCTCCAAAAATTTTCACTAACTAATTGAATATTCAGTGTAGTATTTTGTTTTTTTTTAATTGTGTTTAGTCTTCTTTTCATATTTCACTGTGTTTACAGACAATGAGATATTTATAAGAGACGACAGTATCGATTTTGTCATAACTTGCCAATTAAACTCTTAGAACAAATGTATTTTCTGTTGTGTATTTACAAGTCTTTATTACAAGAAATGTCCAAGCCCTGAGTCATAAAAAATAAAGGAAATATTAATATTTTATAGCATCCTAAACTACAATTAAATCAGATCTAAGAATTATATTAAACAAAAGTGTTCTAAACTAAGTGTGAAGACACGACCTTAGACTATACATAAATGAGGTTAACAAATTGATGGCGCACAGCGAACCAAGCTGGTTGTGTCCAGTACTTGAACCCGCGATCACTCTCCCAATGTGTGGACACTCAACTGATCTATATTAGCTTTATAAGCTTTATAAATACTCACAGAAGCTCTGTAATAAACATCAATACGACACTATTAAAACTTAAAAGCATCTTACGTCAAAAATAATTTTGCATTGGCTCTTGATTAAAGGAAATTTCCATATTATTTATTTTTAAATGTTAATTTTGAACATTTATAAATTGCTCATACAAGGTTTGATCAAAAAATTACTAAAAATTAACGTCATGAAAATGTATTTTTAAGAATTAATTTTAAATATTACCGTATTGTTCGGACTTTGTTACGCAGAAAAATCGACTTAAAATTAGGGTGCGTCTTATGGTCCGAAGGTATGTTATTTAGAAAGTGTGCGATGTTAGTGTGGGATCAATTCAGAGCGCATAGAACAGAATCAACCAAAAAAATATAATAGAAATGAATACAGAGTTAGCTGTCATTTCTGGAGGTTTACAAGTCAACGAAAACCCTTTGATGTGTCGATTAATAAACCATTTAAAATTTTTATGCGGGAAGAGTGGAACAAACGAATGATAAAGGCAAATCATGATGTTACAGCAGCAGGACGTATGAAACGAACGACAATTTCAGAAGTACCTGTGTAAAAAATTCATGGGAAGCTGGAAAAGAAAAGACGATTATAAACTCTTTTGTTTTTTACAAAGTGTATTATTATACAATAAAAATAAGAACCTTCAGCATTAATGAATAATTTGTTTTGTTTTTTCCTTCGCTTTTTCTCTGTATCTTATTTTAGTATTATTGTTTTGCCATAACGATACAAATATATAGATTTATATGTATATGTGTAAATATTGTAATTAGGATAAAATTTATTTTAAGGATACCAATCCTTTGTCATAAGTTGTACAACTGAAGACAAATAAATACTATTATTATTATAAATTCTTTTAAGAAATGCGATATAAGCAACGCATTGGATAGTACCGAAGATGACTTGGTTTTTGAAGAGGGTGACAACAATAGTTGAGACGAAAATAATACGAACTTTTTGAGACTTTTTGTGACATTAACGAGACGAGTGATAGTACAGAGAATGAAGATGAACAGAATGTTGCTGGAACAAGTTATCGTAATAATAAATATTTTCTTATCCTCCGCACCCATAAAGGTGCGTCTTATTATCCATAAGACGCACCTGTCTTCGCACCTTATGTCTTCTATGCAGCTTAAGGTGCGATGACCATATGCCTTATGGTTCGAAAATTACGATAATCTTTTGTACTTGTAGAAACAATTTTGTAGGTACTTTTTGGAATAGCTTTTAGATCAGTTTTATTATTTTTTTTTTTTAATCTTTTCAATATTTGAAAACGGCAACATTTTAACGAACTCGTCAGTTTTGGAATCAAAAGTTAGGTGTGTATGGTGCATAGGGAACGAGAGTAACTTTATTCTTCGCCAATAACTGCCGAAACGTAAGTGAACTCTGAGCCGGTGTATTGTCCGGTGTTGTGATACGTACAACATCCATAATCTATTTTGTCAACTATCAGGCCATGTCTTTCTTATTGACTCATGTAATTACTTCAAAACTACAAGATAAAAATGTATATTTCAGTGGCGGAACTACCATACGCGGGAGGGCCCAAAGCTTTGGGGGGCCCAAAAATTTTGAGAAAATTAGTCGCGTTTTATACTGAAAAATAAAGAATTTACTTTTCACTATAAAACACATATATAAAAAAAAAATAATACTAAAAAATAAACATTTTTTTCATCCTACGTTTAGTAAGACCTCAACAAAACAATAGCGAGATTGTTTAACCATATTCAAAATAGTAATTCAATATTATTATAACGCGATTAAAGGAAGACTGCGAGAATGGCGCTATCAGTTTTTTTTTCTTATTTTTTAAATTTATAAATGGATTTTGAGAAACCGTCGTTATTCTCAACAGATATTGCTTTGCTCAATTTTCAAAACAAAATATTGACACCTGATATGAAGAAAATGATAATATTTTCTAATTCCTGTTCGCAAGAAAATCGGTGCTTTTCAAGTAAATTCTACAAATTTTCAACCAAAACTGGAATTTTAGAAAGATTTTGACTTTGTTATTCACATAATTGGATGCAGTTTATTGCGAACCGTGCTGGTTGTTCTCAAATAAAAAACAAGATTAACTGTATTTAATGCAGTTCTCGATATTGTTATCAATCAAATTGATAATACATTCAGAGGGATGAACGACGTTGTAAATTTGTTTTTATTCATGTCACCTCGAAATTTAATCAACTTGGATGAAACAAAAATTTTTAGTTCTGCCGAAATCTTACAAAAAAAAAAATACAAAGGTGATATTTCGTACAATTTTCCTTTACAAATGGTAATGTTAGCTGGTAGAATGCTTAATGAGGAAATCTCTAAAATATAAACAATGAAAGAATTTGCCGAACTTTTAATAATTAAATATACCTCCCTGTCGGTCAGTTTTCCAGATGTAGTTACTGCAATTTTAGTATTTTTAACAATTCCTGTCACTGTGGCAACGGCAGAACGTTCTTTTTCCAAATTAAAAATAATAAAAAATTATCTACGAAATTCTACTGGAGAAGAACGCTTACATAATTTATCGTTGTTGAGCATTGAGGCTGAAATTGCTCAAGAAGTGGGCATTAAAGATTTAATTAGAGATTTTGCTAATTTAAAATCCAGAAAGAAAGATTTAACATTTTAAATTTATTTATTATTTATATCTAGTTTTATTTTGTTTTGTCTATGTTTCATTTGTTTGAAATTATTGTTTTTCTTTTATATTCATAATAAAATATGTATTATAAAGTAAAATGATTCTTTTTGTAAGAAGAATCCAAGGTTAAATTTCTTCAAAATTATAGGACTCTAGATACGAAAAGAAAAAAATCACATAAGGTTGTGGGACCGAGCGAATTATTTATTTTATTCGGAATATTTTTTATCTTCGAATACTAAGATAATATAAACTCATGTTTTGACGTCTGGTAATATTTACGAGCGGAATATTGCTTGCGCATTGGGGGTTTTATTGGGGTTTTAAGTTTTATTTTTTCTTGAGGTTTTCTCTCAATCTTTCTGGTAATATCAAATGGGTCTTTTCTCAGCGTATAACTTATACAAACTCATTTGCGAGATTTAATTTGCGTTTTAATGGGTTGTTAGCAAGGACGAATCGAGAAACTCCAAGGAGGGAAGGGCCCGGACCTAATTTAGAAAATAAAAACGCAAGATTTTACTTTTACCTTCATGTAATTTACAACATATATACTCTGTATAAGCCTTCTTATTACCCGCGCGCGTATTTTCTTGTATCGACAAGCATCGGTTTCGAACTTTTTCAATCTACTGCTAGCACACTTTGCTCATAACGAAAATGCTTTTATGAAAGTATGGTCCGACAGTTCCTCTGTTTTTTCTTTACGTTAGAAAAAATGAAGGAATATTTAATGAAGTCATATTTTAGTCCAAATCCAAAAAAGGATTACGTAAAAATTACGGATCTTACTCAAAAAACGGGGGGCTAAAAAAACCATCAACCATGGTCATGGTTGATGATTGTTTGTTAGATTTTACTAATGGTGTGGAGCCAGAAATTATTGCAGATCTTTTTCAAGCAGTTGCTGACGACGGTTTGCGATTTATAATAATTCATATAATTGTAAGTAAATGAAAAGTCTAGTAATTATAAAGAAATATACTAATGAAAATCCAGCACGAGTATTCTATTTAGAAATAATAAATATGGATTATGCTTTTTATATTATGAAGGAGTAATTAAAATAATTAAATTGCATAAAAGTATTACAATGTTTTAATAATTACAAAAATGTGAAGAAAAATTTGCAATGCGTAAATGTATTTTTCTTAATTATAGCCCCAGGCAATAAAACCAGATTTTATCAATGAATTTACGTCATAATGTAAGTTATTGGAAAATTATAGAATATCTGAAAGCAGTTTCCTTTTAAATTTGTTTTTTTTTTTGGGTGTAATACAATTTTTAGTAATCATCATCGTCATATCTTAGTCCATTGCTTTACGTTGACCTACCTAAGGTTTTTCCATATTTTTCTGTTCTTATATGTAACTAGTTTCCCACCAAATTTTTAATGTTGTTAGTTCACCTGTTTGGTGACCTTTATTTCTGCTTGCGTCTTTGGGTAAGACTTATTGATGTATCTATCCTCTTGAAAATAGATGCATTCCGAACGTTATTTTTTAATAATTAAGGAATATTTCGGCCTTGAAGTGCGACAGCAATTGGAATACACAGCAAATTCTTGTTTTTAACAAGATGAAGCCACCTATCATACAATATAATAATAATAATAATAATGTTTTATTGGTGCTAATACAATAACAAAGGATTGTTTACACAAGTCAATACAACAGTACAAAAAGATAATACAAATTATAACATCTTAATTTTAAAAAACTAGAAACATTATATCTCTATAATCAGACATGATCTGTAAAATCTATATAAAAAAATTCTTCTACAGAATACAAGCAATTTTTTATTAGTATATTTTTCAATCTTAGTTTGAAATTCTTAATGTCGAGAATTCTTATCGACTGAGGTATATGGTTGTAGAATATTGCAGCCAAATAAGGACCAGTTTTAGATTTCTCAAGCCTAATGTACGGTATAACTAAATTTTCTTTACTTCTTACGTTATGGCTATGTACTGATTTTTTATAGATAATGTTTAAGTTTTCCTTGGCATAAAGCAAACATGTGTATATAAATAAACTATAAAAAGACAAAATTTTTAGTTTTATAAATAGTGGCCTGCAGTGTCCTCGGTAATGAGCATTACTGATTATTCTAATAGCTTGTTTCTGTATCAAAAAAACTCTTTTAGCAGATTTGCATGTTCCCCATAACAAAATGCCGTAAGCGAGCCTAGAGTGAAAAGATGTGAAATATGCTGTCCGAATTGTTTCAGTTGTGACACAGCTTTGTAATTTTCTTAGTGCATAAGTGGCCTTACACAAACTTGTAGCTACATCTTTTACATGTGTATGCCAATTCAACTGATTGTCTATTTTAAAACCAAGAAATTTTACAGGCTTACTGAAGGCATTGTTTACAATTTCATTTCTATTGAGAGAGAGTATTAATTGTTGATTCTTACTTGCATTTAATGTCAATAAATTGCTGCAAAACCAGTCTTTTGTCTTTGACATCGCTAATTCAGATAAAATATCAAGTTCACCAACTCTTGTATGATTGTTTAACACGTTTGTGTCATCTGCATATAACACCATGTCTGTATATTTATCACATACATAAGAAGGAAGGTCATTTATAAAAATGATGAACAGCAGAGGCCCAATGACCGTTCCCTGTCCAATGCCATGATTCTGTTTACGCAGGTCTGAGTTGATGTTATTATAGGTGACATATTGATATCTATCGGATAAATACGACTGGATAAGATGGTTTGCAGTGCCGCGTATGCCATAGTGATGTAATTTCTGAAGCAAAATTTTGTGCGATATTTTGGAAATAAATATCTTATACTTAACCATTTCGGCATTTTTTCCCCGAAAAAGTGATTTGAAGAATTGATAACATTAACAGAAGTCCGGATTTGTCTACACACTTTTAGTTTTCTTTGGGGATACTTTAAGAGAAAGATATACGAAAATAAGTCATCAACAATTACAAAGTTAAAAGCCACTATCGGCGAAGAAATTTTCCTTATATCGCCTGATCTGCTACATTTTCATTTATTGAACTTTGAACTGGAGGATGTGGTTTTTAAAAAGTAAATTTCCCAACTGTGTTCACTGCCTAAAAATCGTGCAAAAATATACTGCGTTTTATTTATTTATTTATTTATTTTTTTAGTTTAAATAAAGCATTTCGACCTTCGACCACCAGCTGGTTATTTGGGCTAACAAGCATATTACAATTTTATAGATCATATTTACATTCTATCATACATACGAGTTTTTTATAATTTGTGTTTTGTTTAAGTATTTTATGATGATATATGTGTTGTTCTCTGATAGGGCGTCTTTTATGTTTTGTGGCACATTGTATTTTGTGCGTTGTGTATTGTATTTTATACATTCTAAAATTAGTGTTGTACTGTTTTTTGTTTATTGTATGTGTCACATATTTCGGGTGTTGTTCTTTGTAATACGAGGGGAAGTCAGTAATTAGGTCATAAACTTATGTTGGGAAGCTGAAAACAGCAGTGAGCTATTTCCAAAAGTGTCATTAGGTGACACCACAATCCAGCTTGATAACACTTAAGTGACAGTTGCCGTGTACGTGCGCAGGCAGTGTTAAAAGGGCGACCGTGCTCGAAAAGTGTACTGCGGAAGAGCAACGTGCTGTTGTGCGCTTTTTGTGGGCAAAAGGACTTCCTGCTAAGGATATCCATAAGGAAATGTATCGTGTTTACAGTGACCAGGCCTACTGACGAGAGGAATATGCTGCATCACGACAATACCAGGCCTCGTTCGGCCCAATCGATCCAAGAGAGAATTGACGAATTAGGGTGGCAACTTCTTGAATATCCAACTTACAGTCCCGACCTAGCCCCAAGTGTCTTTCATCTGTTTGGTCCACTCAAAAAGCAGCAAACGTTTAGCGGGTGATAACGATGTTGAACGAGAGGCACGCATGTTGATGAGACTGCAGCCCAAAAACTTTTATGCAGCAAGCAATGGGGCATTGATAAAGCGATGGGATAAGTGTATTAATGTTGGTGGAGACTTTGTTGGAAAATAAAACTTGTTTTCGGCTAAGTATTTCTTTGAGTATTTTTTAATAGCGTTTTGTGGCTTAATTACTGACTTTCCCTCGTATGTTTTTGTGTGTTGTGTGTATATGTCCTATCCTAAGGCGTGTGACTGCTATTTGGTCTCTTCTGTTTTCGCTTGTTGCCCATCTTCTTGTATATTCCTTTATGTTCCTCAACTGGTTGTTCGACCTGTATCCATACTTATGTTTTTTTTCATTCTTTGTTTATTTCTCGCAGTATTTTTATCATCTGTGGGAAGCGTGATTTACTTATTTATTTAATAAAATATTTCTTTTTGTATTTCCTCTATTAGTTCTTTTATTCTATATAAATTCGTTATAATTTTAAGGTACTTAGTGAATCGGTGCAAATGATAAACTGTTTTTTTCCTTAGACTTAATTTGTTTCAAACTTTGTAAGATGCTGAAGGCTTCTGCAAAAATTATGCTCATTTGGTTAGGTAAATGGTATTTATGCTTATTTTGGTGATCGTTGTCTTATATTTCTGCAGTTCCGGTTTTATCTTCTGTGTTTCATCCAGCTACTTACATATTTGTAGAATGAAGCTTTAGCTACAATTTGCCGCATTTTGATTTACAACATGGCGTCTATAATGTAATTCGTTTATTTAGTTACTTAACAATTTTGTTTACAATTAAAAATATCCTATTAGATAGATAAAAATTCGCTGCAAATTATGATGTATAGATTGTACTAATATTAATTAAGTTTCCTATAAGAACTATACATTTGTGTACTCCCTCACAAAATCAAGGTACATCTCTTAATATAGTCGGGGACTATAACTACATTCTTTGTTAGTTTTCTTGCGTTCCCTGTACATTGCTGAAGATCTGTAAGTACTCTACAAATTTTCATTATGTTTTCCAATCTCCAACATTGTTCAAATATCTTTCAATTAAATTTTCCATTCTAATTAGCTCTTTAGTAAATTGATTCTTTATGATTGTGTGAATTTAAATAATGTGTCAAATGACAGTAGAAAATAATGTCCCTAAAAGATGTGGCACGGTACGGTTCCCTTCTGATTTTCATTAACTCCATTGTAAGTCAACTCCTGGACGTTGCTTTGTAATTAGTATTGGAGCAATTATTTCTGGCGACAGCTTCTCAGGTACAGCAGCCCTGACAAATAATGCTTTTATTTTATAAACACATTTACATATAAAGACATTAAGAAAATATTTGTTGTGAAAAGGATAACAAACATCGAGTCAACAAAATAACAATGGAAGGGAAGTTTACCTACAGAATAGCGACGTCAAGATGTTATAAAATATGATTACTATATGTAGGTATATTAATAATCCAAGGTTATGTATATTCTGTATTATTAAATCATTTTAAAAGTACAATTGTATCAATAAATACTTAAAATGGCACTGAAATTGCTTTCTGAAAAATTGCAATTTTCGAAAATAAGGTTAAGGTCTTTTAATTTACTGTACAAGGTATTTCAAAAAAATTAAAGCAAATAAAGAATGAAAAACGTGGAAGGAAGTGTAATAATAACTTCCAAAAGAAAACCCGATGTAAGAATTTTGTAGAAGCCAGTGGCGGACCGTGCTGTAAAAATGTGTGGTTGTTAACTTTTATAGGGACCAGTTATTTTAAGTTATAGAAGTTAAAAGTTAGTAACTATAAATCTTTTCTTGATAAACATTTATTTACTAAAAAAGTAAAAGGGTACTAATAATGGAATGAATGTGAACTAATTTTTAGGCTGCTGAGTCAAACTTGAAAGCCCGACTTGAAAGTCAAAGAACTACTTAAAAGCAAAAGCCACCACTGGTAAATGCTCTGTTCTTCAGCAATAGTATACCAGTTAGCTTTCAAGAATGATGTTATTTTCTATATTCAAATTCGTATTTTCTTTGAAGAAGAGTAGTAACCAATGATGTTGGCAAAATTTTTGTATTTGCATTTATCCATTGATGTATATGCATTCATCAGCGGCTATGATGTTGGATCCTTTTGGTCAGTGAAGGATATATATAAGTTTTAACAGGACGAAACTAGATTCCCAAACTTTTAGGGGGCTCCAGGGCACAACGTAAAGTATATAATTGTTAAAAAATTTATGAAAATAGTAATGATCCAAAGTGGTATTTGAGCTAAATAAATATTTAGTCTGCTTTTTCAACGTTTCGCAATAAAGTAATAAATAATATATAGACTTTATATATAGTTATTTATTTATTTATTTATTTATTTATTTATTTATTTATTTATTTATTTATTTATTTATTTATTTATTTATTTATTTATTTATTTATTTATTTATTTATTTATTTATTTATTTATTTATTTATTTATTTATTTATTTATTTATTTATTTATTTATTTATTTTATCTACTTTATTAGGTTAATATCTTATTATTACATAACACTTCTGAGTGACAAAATTAAAAAAGTGGTAGAAAGAAAATCAATGCTCCGGAATGAAACAAGAGACAGGAAGGAATGGAAAGACCATGACAACGTTCTCCCGAGAAAAAAAACAAAAGAAATACAAGTGAAATACAAACAAATTTAAACATTAGAGGCATTAAAAACAATTTTAGACGACCGGAGTAACGCAGTGGTAACACATGTGCTCTGCGTTGCGAAGGTCTCGGGTTCGAATCCTGTTCAGGTATGGAAATTTTCTCTAATAAAAATAGTCCTGGCTAATTGCCACAGCAGCAAAGGCCATTAAAATAAAATTAAAAAAAGCAATTTTAGTAATAAAAAAAAATTGACTACTGTGAATTTTCATACATTTCAGGTATTTTAGTCAGTTAATGATGATTATTAGAAGGCCAAACCATGAATGCCTGTCATTACATAACACAATTACAAGTGTTGGTTTTAAATCCTTTAAATCAATAGGCGCAACTAGAAGGTTGCAGTTAGATTTTTTCTACCGTGTATCATATATCTTTAATAATATCATAATATATATTTTAACGCATTTTTTTTTTTTTATATATATAATATATATATATATAATTGCAAATTATCATTCAAATCTAGACCTGGCAACACTGCGGGCGATCTTTTGTCATGCAAGAGCATAACGCCTACAGAGACATTGTTTATATTTCGACTATATGAAAAACTAACAGTTTTCTCTACTGGAAATGGAATCCTAGCAACCAGCCAGTTATTTATTTATTTTCCTAGTCGATATTTGCAAAATAAATTTACGTTCCTCTTCTCTATACATAACACCATGTATATACAAACATATTTTTTAAAATTTTAGCTAAGATATTAAACGAAAATCTTAATACTTAAAATTTAGTCAAAATAAAATGTATTTCAAAAATCAATTACCGTTCCTTAATATGCACTTAAAGAGCTTCCATTTAATATCCAAAATTTAAATAAAAAAAAAATGTATAAATAAATTCAATAACACAAACACTAATATTTTCCAAAAACGAAATCGGACAAAAAATTCCTCTTGTACGTTTCCGGTACATAGTAATAACCATTTTTTTCGACGACACAAAAAAATCAATATTTTGGGAAAAAACAATTTGATCAAAATTTCCTGTTGAGCTATTCCGGTTCCCATCAATGTATATTACTGAGATTTTTTTCAGATTTTTAGTTCAACTTTTCTGAGAGATAGGGTGGGAGACAAAAGTTTTTGCTATTATATTGAAAAAAACAGCATTAAAAAAAGATTTTTCAAAAATAAAAATTTGTTTGTGTATCCACGCATTAAGAGGTTTCATTTGATACCCCACTCAAAATTTAAAAAAATATTTATTTTTCCATTAAATATATACTTGTTTATATTTAATCCGTGCTGTATTTTTTTGAACTATCTGTAGTTTTCCTATATGTGGGTCAAAAAGTTGTACAAGTACGCTAAATTTCAACTTTCTATGTTCAACCGTTTGGCAATTTCTACCGTACAGACAGACACAGAGACAGATAGACACAGAGACAGATAGACACAGAGACAGACAGACACATATGTGACGTTATAAGGGTTTTTGGTGGTCATACCTACAAAACCCTAAAAAACAAGGTACAAAGTGATTTTAAAATTTTGTTATTACATAATTGGAAATCATTCAATTTAAGTGTTAGTTTTTAAAAATTGTAGTCTAAATTAAACGGCGCTAAACAAACGCAGCCAACTATTCGCATAAAAAAAAAAAAAAATCAAATTTAAATTTTACAAATCAACAAATGTTAGAAGTAGTAATTAATACCCAATGACAATTATTTTTTTATATAAATGTAAGTAATTTAAAAAGATCATAATACCAACATAACCTAACATATTTTGTAAAAATCAAATGGCGGGTTATAGTAATTAAGTTCAGGCTTTTTCTAGCGGTGCGTACGATTACACATATGTATATTGCATTACAACAAAGTTTTCAAATCACCCTGTATGTAAACTGTTTTCAGGAGCGTAACGAGCTGAAATGGTGCCCTGGACAAAAAATAATCAAAGTGATGGCAAACAAAAAACAAGGAAAACGAATGAAAGGAAGGGAGCCGAATCCAAAAGATAAAAAAAGGGAACCGAATCAAAAGAATAAATAAAAGGTTGCTCCTTATTGGGTTTGTTAACTTATATTATCCCCTGTTTACAAAATACATGAGACAATAGAAGATAGTTGGTAAATCTGACTGTGTTTGTAAATAAATCAGCAAAAGAATTAAATTTAATCCAGCAATATGTCATTACTGAAGCAAGGTTCATAATAATTATTTATTGCAATGATACAGGTTTATTTCGTACAATTTGATTTAAATTTTCATTGACATTGTATAACAATTTTTATGAATGACAAGGCTATCTCAATCAGGTTTTTAATTTCCCCCAAATGAAATACGTGAATATTGTGTGAAAATGTTAACTATTTATTTGGTTGATTGTAGTTAGTTAAAGGTAGGCGAACTCCTGCTTTGTCCTGTAATTAATTTTAAGGTGTTCCCGCATTAATCACTTTGTCTAGAATAGAGCAGGTAGAGTACAACCTATTTGTACTAACTACCGTTTTTAATATCACTTATTAAAATAATGTCAACACTCAGATCCCAGAAAAATCCAGATAATTAATTAATAAGAAGTGATTAATTGTTATTAATTTGAATAGATAAATTTTATGTATGCTCTGTAATAAAATGCAAGGTGCTATATGAAAGATTGGATATAATAAACTTAAAACTAGAACATAATCCAGAGTTACGGACATGAATTTCAGCTGAAAAGTTTAGTAAAAAAAAGAATAATCTTTTTTTAACTTGTTTGTCTACTCCTGAACATGGTCCTCCTCTTTTCTCTTCCATATTTATTGGTTCTACCTAGCTGGTGCCAATTTCTATTAGTATTTTTTTTATATCGTTCAACTACCTTCTTTGTCGTCCGCCAACAACGTTTGGGAATTCTCTATATTTCTCGTTTCATTTGAAGCATGCAATTCTGCATGCAATATCGTAAATTCTTCAAAAACCAAGAAGTGATAGTACTTTGGAGAAAAATAAGGCAGGAGCGCAACCACGGGAGGGGTCATTGGCTCGAGCCTCTCCAAGCTTTAAAAACAAGTTTTTAAGAGACACATTTTTCTTGAAAAAGAAGGTGAACTCCCCCAAGAAAAATTTTTGGCTTCTGAGCCTTTCCTCATGAACAATTTTGGGTGCGGATGGTGTATTTGACAGTTAATTGTGAACGCAAAACTTACATTAAAAATACACTCGTCGAAAAAAAAAAATAATAATAAATTTATAAAAATGGGCCAGTCTTACGATTATACTTTAAAGGTTTATAGAAAATTATTTAACAGTTTTAATAGGAAACTATAAGTATTTAGAGGTAATACAATGTTTATATAACAAGTCTGCATAAACAAACATTTTTTGTTGAGAAGTAAACAGGCTGTAACAATAAATAATGCCCGCCTTCACGACGACTAAGATATCGCTGGTGACCTGGCAATACCTCCTATTTACAATTTTTAGCGAAAATAAGTTCTTGGTTTGCATTGTAACCCACGTATTAGTGCACAAGTTGTGACAATACTTCTTAAACAAGAAACATATTTAAGGTCTAAACTTCGTACAAAGCATTACCTTTTATTTTTAACTACGCAAAAAGGGCTGACATAAAGCAGTTTTTTACCCCTCCTTTAAATTTCTATTTATGCAGATAGGAGGTATTGCCAGGCCACCCGCGATATCGCATATTAATTAAACGTATTTTAAAACAAACAACTCATCGTTAAACCAAAATTTTGGGCATAGTTAAATGTGTTCAGTATACGTTGCACGAACTGTGCCATTATATGAAGATGACCACAGTATTCGAATATCACTGGCGTTTTGGATGTAGCTAAAACCAGTAGCGTATACAGGACTCATAGTTAGGGGAGGACATATATGATGTTAGCTTAAATTAGGGGCTCGCGGGCAGTATACGGCCCACAACAAAAAAAAATTGTGGCCCCGGAAGTGTTAATGACAATTAGGATAAAAATATATTTAAAAAAATAAAATATACTCTCTTCTTCTTTTTTGTTTATAACAAAAAATTCGAAGAGCCCTTCGTATTTTTGTCTCTGCTTCTTATTTTGTATGAAAAATAGACTGTAACCCAAATGAGTTTGACACCCCTCCTGTTAGACGTTCCCCTCCCCCCATTGATGTCTGTATCAAAAACAAAAAGAGATGATAATTTCATTATTTGTTGGTTAAAAAAATGTGATTGCTAATCCATGTAATAAAAACTTTCATTTAATATCCCTTAAAGTTTTACAACATTTTTTTCTTTGACAAATACATATTTGTTTATATTTCTCGCGGGATATATCTTTGAAGTCTCACAATTTTATCTCATGTGACGGAATAAGGTTTTCTTGATTATGCCTACAAAAACCTAAAAATAACATGAGAAAATTTAGCCTATATATTGTAAAATGCATTAATTATTTTGCTGAACGATTATTTCAAATTTGTTAAATTTTATTTTATTGGACCTTAAGGAGGGGCACGTTCCCCTGGTGCTCTCCACCTCTCACTGAATACGCCGCTGTCTAAAACATTGTTAATTACGATATAAAACGGTCATCAGCGAACTGGTATATAAAGAAGTCTGGATCAAGTCATCTTCGAACCACAAACGCTTGATACAACCGATTTCTTGCCCTAGCTATTCTGCACGCATCTTGACTTTTCCTCAAGTTTTCTCGTAGAAGATCGAAATTTTGCTCTTTCCAAAAAAGGTTCAGAAAACAAGGACTTGTATCCAGAATACTTGTAACTTGTTCGGCAAACCATCGAGTTGAAAGATTGGGGTTCGCTTGCGAGGCTTTTTACTGGACGCAGACTAGCATAGCATACTGTGCACAAATTAATCGAGGTTGAGTTTAAAATCTCCAGATGCCTCCAGAACACTCGTTTTCGACCATCTGGAGATTATAGTAGTAATAATAAATGTAATGTAATAAAAATTGTCTTATTCATTGACTTCTTATCTGACAATTGACCAGTTATTAATAATAAAAAAATAAATAAGACAACAAGTAGACAACATATGGAAAAATACACAACTTAACAAACTAGGAACAACAAAATACGACACAAAGAAATGGCCATTCACGAGAACAAGAAGAGAGCAAACTTCCACTACCAGAATTCCACACAGCTACAAAATGAAGAAGATCCCCATTGTGTAATGACTGCAACACAATTATTATAGTATAACACCTTATTACAGAATGCACCAAATATGACACAATAAGACAGACACACCAAATACCTGACACCCTACAAGAAGCACTTAACAATAAAAACAAAAAAATCCTACATAAATTTCTAACAGATACAAAACTATACAGACAGATACAGGCTACCACCAACATACATAATACCCACACAATGAAATATAATCAACAATATCTTATAAAATGCAATACCGGGTACTAAGAACCCAAGATGTTGATGTACCTTTAACTACTTAAATAAAAATTAATAAATAAATAAATCAGGGGGCGTCATAAAACTTTTTGGACAAAGGCGCCTTATAAGTTAGTGGCGCCCATGAGTGGATTTAAACTTGCTCTCTGCAACGCTTCAAGAAATACTGTTGTGAAAATTTATAATAATATATTTATGCTTTATTTTGCTTATCTATTATTCAAATCGATTTTTATGCAGCGTAATTTTTAAAACTGTTTTTTCTTTTCTTCTGTAATTCGTTCTATTACCCAGTTATTGATATCCAACAGAACCATGTTTACAGTTGGGTACTCTATTAATTTAAATTAATATAAATACTTAATACAATAATTGATTTATCTTAAACGTTTATCTTTCCATTCCTTTAGCAAAAAGTAATGAATTAATTAACTGATAATTAAATACTTAAATTCTTATAAATGTTTGAAAATCTTGAAAATAGTTTTAAAAAAGTCTTTCCATTGACGTTATATTCCAATAAATATCCGTAAATCATAAAACTCAATAAAAAACAGCTTCCAAATGTTAAAAACAATGAACTTCTAAGATCTGTAGAGGTGGGAAAATACCTGTTCTACAACTTATGCAATTTACTATCTGTATTGAAACATATAAACACGACTTCTACGCGGGGAATCCCGCATACCTTGTTTAGCGTAACACGTGCGTTTCGGAAAAAATTTCGTGTTCTATCGTTTTCAGAAAAATCCTTTCTCTGCAAAATTTTATACCATTAGATTTTATTACTGTTATTTTCAATTTTAATTTAGTAAACATTAATGTTTATCTAGAAAATATTATGTTGTTATAATTAACTTTTAGCTTTTGATATTAAAATTTTATATGCAAGTTTAATAAATTTAACGATTCAAAGAAATATTAAAATATTTTAGTTTATGAAGGATATTTTAATAACTCCTTCCCCCCGTCATTCTCTTGATGTTTTTATGAATATCTGAAAAAAAAAAAAATAGGGAATAAAGAGGACTCTCAAAAATTTTAAAATTATTGTTATTTAATAATTTTAAAATAGAATAGTTTTCTGTTGGTATAAGTTTAAGTTTATCTCGTGTCAATTTTAAGTGCAAAGGCCAATTTACGTTATTAAAAATTTGTTGTAATTTCTATATTCAAGATTCCGATTATATATTAATTTTGTAGATTATTAAATAATACATAGGGTCATGTTCATAATATTTTACTAAATATTGCAATTAAGCGTTACTTGTTAAAATAAGAAAGTGTCATACTAACGTTAGTAGTGTTCATAATCTCTATACTTCGATCTTTTAACTATAGTGCGTTCAAAGGTGAGTTTGCAGTATATCTCTTATGGCAAATGGGAGCAGTGTTGCCAAATGTTGTAAAAGTGTCAAATGTGTCAATTATAATAATATGAAAAACTCGTATGATTTACAAAAATCAAGTCCTATAAAACTCAAAATAACACTCAACAAAAACAAATGGTCATTTGTAGAATACTGCGTCTTCACAGATCAGTGCGTTTTAGAGCTGGCAACGTCGACAAGTAAGAAAAGGATAGCGTCATTGTGTAAACCCATTAGAGAGTATGAAAAAGAACTACTCAATATGCTACAACAATAACAATAAATATGAATATTTTAAAAGAATTTAAAGTAAAAATGTAATGGTACCGAACTAATTATCTATATTATTAACTAGTTACCTATATCTTGTTGATATTAACCTTTAACAAAATATATAAAAAGCATAAAGCAATACACATTTGAAGTTCAGTTAAAATATTCTCACCTTTTGAAGATACTGGTTTTATATCGTCATTTGAGATTTTAATTAATATTTCAACACTTTCGTAAATTTAATTATTCAGATTCTATTTTTTTTTTCTTTTATTCTAAAATTTTCTTAGTAATTGATTTCGTAATTCACGCATTTCAGGAACACCCCGCGAATCTCTCATTTATATTATTAAAATCAGTCAGTATTATGGACACATAACTATTTTAATATCATTTAATACAGCCTCTCCGCGCTTCTAAATCTGTACTACTAAATTACAATTTACTAGACACTATTAAGCACTACTGACAATAATTCTATATTATGAACATTAATTTTTAGTAGCGCTTAGTATTCTTGGCTTAGTAGTGCTACACGGCCATACCATCAGAGTAAATAAATTAATATTTTTAATTTTATTTATATGTTTATTATATTTTATTTTATTTTTATATATATATTTTTTTTGTGCTAAATTTGTAAAGTAAATTTAACTTTCAATGGTGGTACAATCACTATTAATTGTAACACCATTTGTTTAGGAAGCTTAAATAATTTTATAAAAGTTTTTCTGTCAAATAAACACATAATTTTTTTTCAAATACTACTTTCTCGGTAAAAATATGACTTTTGATTCAATCTGTTGCATTAATTAAATCTAAATGAGTTAAATGTGCTAAATCTGCCATTACTCAATATCAAAATTATTAACTTTTTTCATAAATGGCTACAGAATGACACATTTCTGTGGCCATACGGCACCTTACCTAAAAATCAGACCGTGAGAAAGAGACTGAAGCTTTAGCTATAATTTGCCGCATCGTACACAAATATGAGTCGGTTGGTTTACAAGATGGCGTAGGGTGACCAGACGTACTCTTTTTTCGGGTATTATACTCTTTTTTGAGTAATATTTTCTATACTTTTACTTTTTATAAAAAAAAAAACCCTAAATATACTATTTTTTGCTGGTTACTTGTTTTTATCACTTCTATTTCGGAAGCGAGGACCTTTTTTTTTGCTCATTACGTCGATTTTGGGAGTGAGGCCCTTTTTTTTGCTTATTACGTCGATTTGGAAGTGAGGACCTTTTTTTTGCTCGTTACTAGTATTTTTGAGTGAGGACCTCTGTTTTTTACTCATCACTTGTATTTTTAGAATGTGACCTTTTTTTTTAGTATACTCTTTTTCTGTAACAAAATCTGGTCAGCCTAAGATGGCGTCTATAATTCAATTTGTTTTTTTTTTAAATTACATGCCTTTTCTAAAATTAAAATTATCCTATTAGTTAGATAAAAATTCACTGCAAATTTTTATGTATAGATTGTATAAATTGTATAGATTAGTAGAGAAAG
Organism: Liopterus haemorrhoidalis; assembly: GCA_963971575.1. Classification (NCBI taxonomy): domain Eukaryota; kingdom Metazoa; phylum Arthropoda; class Insecta; order Coleoptera; family Dytiscidae; genus Liopterus; species Liopterus haemorrhoidalis. Next base: position 41,885,734 of record OZ020617.1, read on the forward strand.
TTGTGAGAACTACGGTTGTGCCCCTTAAAATAATAATATGTGAGATATTTCAAGAATTTTAGTTGGACTGCCCCGTAACTCCCCCAATATATCTCCAATTGATAAACATAATTTAAACATTTTTTGTTATATACGTTTTTGCTGCTAAATCAAATAGATATATTTTAATTAGAAGTTTTTTAGTTAACGTGCCCCCGAAAGCCTTCCTTAGAATTGAAATTTGGAAATGCCTTGTTTGAATCTCAATTTTGTTCTGTTATCGTACCCAGTCGCGCCTAAAATTTTTCTTCGGGGAGGGCTCACATATATAATCTTTCAATTACACGGAAAATGCGCCTCTTAAAACCGTGAAATTTTAATGTGGAGGGGCGGGGATTGTATCAAATTACGTGAAAATACGTCCAGCCGTTTTTATCGCATTTTATACAGACAGATAGAAATTAATTTTTTGGTAGATCATCTTTGGCGCGATAGCCTGACTTATGCCTATTTCCAGGTTCCATGATCATATTTTTAAACTGGGTACATTCAGGCATAATGTGGTCAGCATAACGTCCTCATTTTTTAGCGTATACAGAAAGGCACCTACAGTTTATAGCCGATTGCGAATGGCTAAGTGAAACCCGTAATTTGTATAAATATTTTTACACAAATTATTTAATATAGAAATGATTTGAACCCACGTCCATAGCCTTGCTAGCGGTCAATGGCGAGAACACACCTTTTAGCGCTTGCGGCTATAGGCTTACAATATCCTGAAACTCGTACAAACGAAGTATGAGGACGCAAAAATGAAAAATTAGGGATATATGTAGCTTCCAATTTTATTTATATGGATCAGGCATGGCCAAACTGTTTCTTATTCGGGCCATATTTTGACTGATAAAAGATGTCACGGGCTAGAGGATAAAAAAAATGCCAAGAAAACAAGACATCGAAAAAAAATCATGGGTACGCGGTCGAAAAAATGCACCTAGCGACCCAACTAAGTAGTGGTTTGCCTTCACATGATCATTTTATTTTCTCTTTTTATCTATTTCTTTCTTCCACACTCCCAGATCTGAATAAAAAAGCCAGAAAAGTTTATATTCTATTCCAACTAAATAATTAAAATAAAATTCCATAGAATTTCTTATATAGCACTTAAGAAAATATTCATTCATGTTAATTTAAGCCCTTAAAATATTAAAAACATTTTCCTCACTTCAGGTTAAAGTTTATGATAATTACTTCGCTTACTTTACTGTAGTCATTAATAAAAAACCACCTGCGTTTCTTTAAAAAGCCTTACAAGTTATTTAATTCTGTGTATATCCTTCTTCAGGATATTTTAAAACATTTTATCAGTAAACAAATATGCAAGCGCTATTTATACAACTTGCTCTGAATGTAGTGAAGAAAATGTCTTTTAATTTTCAAATGAAAATAAACAATTTAATGAAACTACTATTTATAAATGATTTATTTTCAGTTGTAAACAATGATGCTGCTTTTCTGATTAGTGAGTAAGGTCAATATCACGGAAAAGTGATTCTTGTTTGTTAGCAATTTTTTTGCTAGTTAGTCAGACAGTTATTTCGTATAATAATAAACTGACTTAAATGTTTCTTTAGTATTTGGCTCATATGTTTCTTTGATTCTTTGTATAATTTTTGTGTCATCAATGTGACCTTAATCTTATGAAACAGCAGATTACAATTGCTTGAGTAATTTATAATGTAGTTGAAAATAAATAAAATTGTTGTCAAATGTTCATTCTTTACAATTATCTTTATCATTTGGCAACTGGCACTAACTGCCAGTTGCTGCCAGTTTTTGTCGAGCTCACACTGATTCGCCATCTTGCTTTGATAACTACCACGCCTTATCAGGTATGGTACACCTTGGATAAAGTCGTCCAACATTCTATTGTCGCGAGTCCTCAGTCTTTTTAGGGTTTTGTAGGTATGACCAAAAAACCCTTATACCGTCATTTTGTCGTCTGTCTGTCTGTCTGTCTGTCTGTCTGTCTGTCTGTCTGTCTGTCTGTCTGTCTGTCTGTCTGTCTGTCTGTCTGTCTGTCTGTCTGTCTGTCTGTCTGTCTGTCTGTCTGTCTGTCTGTCTGTCTGTCTGTCTGTCTGTCTGTCTGTCTGTCTGTCTCTCTGTCTGTCTGTCTGTCTGTTCGGTAAAAATTGTAGCCAAACGGCTAAACCTAGAGAGTTGAAATTTGGCATGCTTATACAACACTTTGACCCGCACATAGGAAAAATACTAAAACATCTAAAAAACATACCCCCCTAAAAATATAAACAAATATGTGCTCATCGAAAACAAAAATATTTTTTTTAAATTCTGAGTAGGGAATCAAATGAAAGCCCTTAGTACGTGGATCAAATTTTTATTTTTGCAAAATAAATTACTTTGATGCGATTTTTGCCAAAATTGTGCAAAAAAAATTTTGTCCCACACCCTGTAGCCCAGATGGTTTAAACTAAAAATCTAAAAAAATTCTAAGTAATGTATATTGGTGTGAACTGAAATAGTACAACAGGAATTTTTGATCAGATTATGTTTTCGGAAAATAACGCATTTTTTGTGGTTTTTGGTTCACAAAGTACAAAAGTTATACCAATGTAAGACACTCACATGCAAGGCGTGCGATAGCTTAATGGGTTAGAGCACTGGTGTCGTAAGCTGGAAAACGAAGGGTTTCGAGTTCGAGTACGGAGCGAATTTTATTTTTTCTGTTTTTTTTTTGCATTTTTATTATGTTGAAATTATTTTGTCAAAATTATAGTTATATTTTGACAAATGTTGTATTTAATTTTTAAGAGCGTAAATTTAATAACCAGTCTTATTATATGATTAACAGACGATAAATTATATGATTAATAGACGATAAAAAAATAAAAAAAATATGAACATTTATTGAAGTATTTGAAATGCAATAATTCAAATAGCAGATAGTAATAGAAATGCTTTTTTAAATATTTTATAACATTTAGTTTAGAAACTTTTCTTAACAGACAATGTGTCATATCTGTTTTAATTTTTTCCCAAAAACAAATTTTCCATTTACAAAAAATTTACAAAATTCCAACTTCATTGCCAATAATTATAAAGGAAACATTTCTCTGCCAATTTTCTTACAAGGAAAGTATTACTTCCAGTTATTTTTAAATGAAATTACAGATGTGAATCAATGCAAAAAATTTGGCTCCAGTTTAGAAACAGTATGTTATCGCTGGTCACGGCAGATCTCACTTGAAAAATTACTACAAGTATATCAAAAATACTCATTTAAGGACTCGTTGCTATGGTCAGGCTTGCTTAAAATAATAAAATTATTCCAAGAACATTTCAAAATATTTTTATGGGAGTTACAAGTAGAGCTGAGGAGACTTCATAGCAATAGAGCACCCAGGAATTGGGGGGGGGGGGGAAGACAAAATTATTTAAATTTTTCTCATTTCTAAAAAAGTGATGAAGACCTAAATAGGTCTTCACTTCTGAAATACAAGTGATGACCTAAAAAAAGTTCTTGCTTCTGAAATACAAGTGATGATCTAAAAGATGATCCTCACCTCAAAGATACAAGTGATGACCAAAAAAACAAAAGTCCTAGCTTATATTTTGACCAAAACACTACCTAAAAAAATGTCTTCATCTCTATTTTTAAATATATATATTTATCTAAGACCATGGTGATAAATAATTTGGTATTTCCCTCTTCTTTTTCATCTTTTCTTTTTAGCATATTTAAGATAATAAAAAAAAACTCTTTGAATTACCTTGTTAAGCCTTTATCCAAAATTTCTTCAAGTTTCAAATCAGAAATACCATACCTCATTATTCTCTTATTATTTGGTGTCAAATTTCCATACCATCTTTAGCTTATTCCTAATTTAAACTTTGCAATATTATCGGAAAATGTATTTGTATCTTGTAGTGTTTTCCAGCCCTTGCTATTAGTTTTAACGTACTTTATCCAAATTCATTTTAGAACATTTCAACTTCTACGAATCACTATGGCTCACTATAATATGGGTACGCAACATTTTGGGGTTAATTATTTTTTACAGTTTAATTATAATGGGTGCATTCGAGTTGTACAGAGTAGAGCGAGCGCTGAGCGAACAGTTGATGGTGACGTCATGAATAGAGCACTAACGGAGCGAGCGTTCTTGTGACGTAATGTTTATAAAATCCAACCTTACAATTTTAGGCGGCGTTTTTACTGTCAGATTAGTTCACGTCAGTCATGAATCAAAATCATATACCTCGGTTTTTCCTTTATTTTTTTATAATTAATAATTAATGAATTAATTTAATGAATTTTTTCCAGTTTAATTTTATGCACGGTGTATTTTAATAATTTTTTTGCTGTTTACAGAACGTCACAAATACATAAAATGGCCGTACTCTGTAGCCATAGACAAATAACAATATTATTTGTCTATTGTTATTTGTCTAAGGCTATTATTTTTATTTTATTTATAATTTAATTTTAAACTTTTATTTCTTTCCCGCCGTTCCCCCACTTTTTACGTCATACTCCATATGCCCGGTCTTTAAACCCCGAACACATAGAGCGCACTCTAAATGCTCCCTCAATTGCAAAACGAATGCAATTGAGTGTACTCCGAGCGTCAAATCGAACACGTTTGAGTGTACAGAACGTGCTCGGAACGCTCAGAGCGTCAAATCGAATGTACCCATTATAGCACTTGTGTTTTCCATTTTAAAAACTCTTGTCAGACAATTTTGACATTTATTTTGCAACTGTCAATTAACATGTATATAAACTTATATAAAATCAAAACAGGATCGAATAAACCACCAGATAATCGACTCAGAGCCTTTAAAAATTCATCAATTCTAGATGTTTTCACGAACCGGATTGAATACTTCTGATCCCTTTCTGGGTTCTGATAGCATCCTAGAATGAAAGTCTAAAATTGTCCAAGGATATTTCAGTGTTCCAATTTATTAGGCGATAGCTTTGCACAAAAGTCAGTTTGATCAATAAAATGTATAAAATAATTTTGAAGTTACGTTTTGTAATTTATGGCTTCTATTTTTCTATTATCTGAACTCTAAAATCTTTTAACGGTATATAACTTCAAAAAATCTCAAAAAATGCTATGGGACACAACTGGTGGCGTTCGTAAGTGTTAAGCGATTCGTTACAAATTATTTATTATAGATACAATTAACTTACCAATTATAAACTAAGCTAAAGAAAGTAAAGTGTAAAAAAAAATTAATCTAAATTAAAATGATTTGTTTATACCGCGAAATTATTCCGTTAATATCTTTGTCAACAGTTTAATCATCTTGGAAAATTAATATCAATTCTGCAAACAAATTTCTCAGTAATTTTCCAATTAAAAACATCCATACAATTCGTGCATATACTTGTACTCTGACATTTCTAAATGTCATTATCATTTAAACTAAACAGACAGTTTGGCTACTAGCTTGTTTTCACTTGTCTTAATTGAAAATAATCTCTTTATTTTTTGTATCTCCAATAAAAAGAAAGAACATGTGGAATATTCGCAAAAAAATAATGAAATAGTTTTTAAACTCACTCTCTTCTGATAATCAGGTCTTTGATCTCATTCACTCAAAAACATATTTACAAAATTACCAACCTTTAATGCCAACTTGCTTTGTTAAGTGACAGATCTTTTCGAAGCTTAGGACGACGGAGTATGGTAATTTTAATTCGGTAGTATGCAACAATTAAATAGTAAGAACATATCGGTACAAGACGTTCTATTGAAATAACGAAGTGGTAATCCGATGGATTTTTATATAGGTAGATGGCAATGGTTCGATGTTTCATCGACATAATTGAAATTTTCCACTTTAATTTCAGCACCTGATGAAGCTTAGAAATTCTTAACGAAACGTAGTGTTTCTAAATTAAATACTCACTCGAAACAGCCGAATGAATTTTATTTTTATCAAAAGATATAATGTGAGCCACGTTGGCATTGAAGGTAACTAAGCAGCAGCTACAGAAAACCCCACAGAAGACGAAGTACTGCAAATCGCCCCAAACATTACGTGCACAAAACAGTCCATCAAAGCAAAACTCCACCAGGTCCGAGTGAATAAATGGACCACAACAACTGAAAATAAACTGAGATAAATAAAAAGCGATATTTACTCATGGACAACTGAGACAAACAGAAGAGACCAAATTGTGATAACCAGGTTGAGAATTGGACACACGAAACTCACACATGAACACATAATGGCCAGACTATACAAAAAGATATGTGAGACCTGCAAACAGCCCTGACAGACAGGCACGTATTAACAGGTTGCCCGCAATACCAATATGCACGCACCATATACAACATACCACAAGACATAAAACAAGCCATAGAATGCACAATGACGAGGAACATACTGAAATACTAAAAGCCACAAACCTGTATAATAAATAAGAATCACATTGTAAAACATTACGTAGATATTATATAATGAACTACACTATACTGTATTTTTTTTTTTTTTTTTTTATTTAAATTTAACGTGCTTCACCTTATTTAGGTATTAGCATTATATAAGTCTATTGCGTACAATTCATATTATTAAAATTATAATATAACAGTATCAGCTTATACAAAAGTAACAAATATAATATACATACATATAACATGTTAGTACAGTTAAATTTTATTTAATAATTCAGTGTCTAAAAGGAATGATAATATTTTTTGGGGATTGACGTCATTCAATATTCCTCTGAGTTGTGTTGGTAGTTGATGTTTGTTCCGGTCCAGTTGATATTTTTGACAATGAATTAGGATGTGCTCTACACTTAATACTGTATTGCATTCTTCGCAAATAGTTGGATCGGTTCTTTTAAATAGGTAGTCGTGGGTTATTCTGGTGTGGCCAATCTTCAGTCTTGTTAATATTATTTGCTCTCTTCTTCTTCCAGTTACTGGCTGCCATTTTGAAATTGTATCCTGGATTGTTCGAAGCATATTTGATGCTATCTGCTTCCATCTCAGTGTCCACTGCGAGGGTAGTAGCGTCTTTGGCTGCAGCATCAGCCTGTTCATTTCCAGGTATACCGGTGTGTGATGGGATCCAAACGAAAACAATTTCCAATTTTTTTTGTGAGAATCGGAACAGGAGTTCTTGGATAAGTTTTACAAGGGGATGCTTTGGAAATATTGTTGATAGGGACTGAAGAGAACTAAGAGAGTCGGAGCATATTACGTACCTGGTATTATTTGTGTTTAGCTCATCTATATGTTTTAAACTCAAGTATATGCTAGTCATTTCTGCGGTATATATGCTAAATTCGTCTGGAAGATGGTGTTTATGAGTTTCGTTTTTCATAATTATAGCCGATCCTACTTTATCGTCAATTTTGGATGCATCTGTATATATAAAATGCTCTTCTCGTATTTTTGTTTGATGATGTTGAATTTATTTTTAATGATATTTTGATATTTTTTGTCGTAGTGCAGGAGGTTTAGATTAATTCTTGGTATTTGTACAAGCCATGGAGGGATTTTAGAGGTCACACTATACTGTCTAAAATAGTCTTTAGAATAGAATACTTAATAAACACATGTATAAAATTATAACACAGACAATTATATATATATATATATATATATATAATGTGAAAGGCAATACTTCCTTTAAATTTCCAATGGTATCCGACATCCAATACAACTTTTGAATCTATCTTCAGTCAGACTTAATTTAACGTTAAGATACTTTTCAAGGGATACTTATTAAATTTTTTTTTAAGCTGTGCTCGTTCTTTTTTTTCGGGACTTTGTGATCATTCTTATTGAGGTCTGATCTTGTAACTAAAAATTACACATAAACTGTGATTAAAAAAAAAAAAAAAAATACAATAAATCATCAGAGTAAGATATGGAAGGAAAGACAGCAATATGGAGCATGCTGGAGATAATCAAGCAACATAAACTGTTTAATACTATTATTTTTCACAATTTTTCAAGTTTAAAGAATTTGTGTTTAATCAGTTAGATCAATTAACAGGAGAATCAGAGGACACATATTCCATGTTGTTTCGTTCATAAGTTTATTCTTTTATTTGTTTGGGGTTGTTAATTTAAGTGTTTGCGTCCGTTTTTAGTTGTTTTTTTACAAAAAAATAATTAAACTAGTGCACCCGTTACCAACTATGTTGGCAAACACATCATTACCTTAATGTGGAACTTGCTCGACACCTCTGACTTCTTTCTCTAGCCATACGCCTCACTTCATGAAGTGCATGAAGTGCCTTACTTCATGTGAACAGCATATACCAAGGCGAGTTTTACTCAATGCATTACATTTACATTTTTGAAAACAATGGTCATTTAAAACGTTTAATTTATTTTTACATTAGTTTACCATTTTTGCCAAAATATTCAAAAATATCTCAAATCAGTTTAAATAATGGTGTAAATAAAAAATAAGGTCAGTATTAAATGGGGAGAAATCGGCAAAATATCATTCACATTGGTCAAAGGATATAAGAGTTTCTTGTTTATGCCTACGAAACCCTAGGCATTTCTGTATGTAATTATATTCGTAGATTCTTAGAGAATAAATCTGCAAAATATTGTTCATATCGGGCAAAGCATATAGGAGTGTCTAGAGTTTCTTGTTTATGCCTACGAAACCCTAGACATTTCTATATGTAATTATATTCATAGATTCTTAGAGAATAAATCTGCAAAATATTGTTCATATCGGTCAAAGCATATAGGAGTGTCTAGAGTTTCTTTTTTATGCCTACGAAACCCTAGATATTTCTACATGTTATTTTATTAAATTCAGATAAATTAAATACCAGCCGCTGAAAAATACCAAAATATATTTAGTCAAGTTACAGCTGGTGACACTTTGGTAAGCTTCGGAATATTTCGTTATATTTCGTAATCTCGTTTCAAAATTGTTTTAAACGACAGGCACGCTCGCACCCAGTCAACCAGGGACACATGTTGGGCTATTATATTATAGATAAAGCTAAACTAACTTTTTTTAATCTTGTACTTTTTTTAATCCCTCGTTATAATTAAATATACAGGCTATTCCAAACGATTAGGCAGAACTAACTGAAATTTTCATTTTTGTAGGTTGTCATTAGCTATTTTTTTATATATTGAAGTTGGCTTTTCCTGAATAAAATTATCAAAAGCTTCAATTAATCTGTAAAAATTACTAGATTTGAAAATCAAGTTCCGCCTAATCTTTTGGAATAGACTTTAAGCTAGTACAATTAAACAATATTTATAAATTGGTAAATATGGTCTAATTTTTATCTGTCACATCAAATTGTTAAGATGGCAATTAGAAGTAACAAAAGACAGAAGGTGTTGATTGTCTCTTTCTGCCACTAATACTACAATGCGTCTTTTGCCAGTACTGCCGAAGTACTCCACCAACTAAAGATGGTGGAGAATTACATAGTACGGCAAAAGATTTTTCAAAAAAATTCTTGGTCGTAACAACCGTAGGTTCACTCAGCCTTTTCTTAAATGAGTACCTATATCTTTGAATAAATATTCGGGAATATGGGGCATGCTTCAGAGGGCACGTAAAGCCGGCGGTCTTGGTTACCGTAAAAAGTAGTCGTTAGATTATGCCAGAGTGAATTTAGTCGCGAACAGAAAATCTCTAACATCTAGGTATTATGCCATAGGAAATAATAATAAAAATACGTAGCTTAATAAGTTTGAATGACGTTAGAAGTTTAAATGTGTGAAGACGAATTGTAGTGATGACAAAAATAATCCGGCTTCATGGGAGGGATAAACCCTCGTCTAACCCCTACCTGCATACATCACTGACTAAAATACATATAAAAACCTTTAGAAGATACTTTTGAATCTTGCATAATTTGCAGTAGGAAATAGGTCTGTAATCAATTATAAATATATCAAGTGATACTAAATATTTAGGGGTGCCCCCGGCATATGCAGAATGTCTTCTATAATTAGCATCTTATGTATTCGTAATAGCTTCGAGGCGTGTTTTGTTCTATAAGTCAAATTTCTCTTAGTAACCCTTACACATTTACGTGTTTGAAACTGAAATGGCAGCCCTACTATATTTCCTTATTAATTCAACCAAACGTTATCTTTCGAACGCATCAGTCACCCTACAACGGCAACCCTAACGCCTCTTTCGAAGACGCCGCCAACTACGAACAAAGAGAGAAAGTGATGAACAAAGAAAAGCATTTTCACAGATACAGAAATTCTAAAACTGTACTTAAAATAAATTTAGGAGATGTTTTTATCATAATCATCATATGCCACTCTTAGATAGTTCCATTGCTGTGGGTTGTTAACTAATTTGATGCACTTCTTTTCCTGTGTAGTCTCTCCATCTCATATTTGTTCGTCCGAGATCATGTTTTCTAATTCTAAACCTCCACTTAGTAGAGCTTCTGTTCATCGACCATCGTTCTCTTAATTATATACCAGAATATAAGAGAACGCTAAAAAGACCAAGTAGTTTGCATGCAAGAACTATCTACAACATGGAGTAGTCCTAGTCAGCTATAAGTGCACCTAGAAAGTGGCAAATCATCTTATAAACTATTTTTTTCTATTTTATTTTTAATTGTTTCAGTGTCATTAACCCATACTGGAAGCGCGATTTCTTAAGCTGCTCAAAACAGTCGTTTAACGCCGCATCTAGCTCACCATTAAAAAAAATTGATGTGAAGTGTGAATTTTCACACATTTCAGGGTTTTGCAGGTATTTAGTAAGTGAATGATGATTATTTTGGATGACCATTATTTAGGTTTCTAAATATGTGCAGTATTTTTTTTTATATAGCAAGGTTCATTAAGAATTTCAAAAATTGCGCCTATGGCTTCCATTGGTTGTTATAAGTTCCGCCCCTCTGATTTCATGTACATTGAAACAGAATTAAATTATAATTTAAACAATTTCCACTGGCTATTAAATTTACGCTTTTAAAAATTAAATGCAACATTTGCCAATATATAACTAGAATTTTGAAAAAATAATTTAAACAATATAAAAATAATATATAGTCTCTTCTCACAGGGTTCGATCCCTTTCGGATCGGGTTACTTGGGTGAAAAATCAGCGCCTAATACCACTAGACCAGCATACCCGTTACAGTGTGGCGTGTTACAAAGCTATAACTTGTGTACATTATTAGCAAAAAATCACAAAAAATGCCTTTTTTTCTAAAAACCTAATCTGATCAAAAATTCCTGTTGAACTATTCCGGTTCACACCAATGTACATTACTTAGATTTTTTTCAGATTTTTAGTTTAAACCATCTGGGCTATAGGGTGTGGGACAAAAAAAATTTTGCACAATTTTGGCAAAAATCGCTTCAAAATAATTTATTTTGCAAAAATAAAAATTTGGTCGTTAACCCACGTACCAAGGGCTTTCATTTGATACCCTACCCTATAAAATTTGTTTATATTTTTAGGGGGATATGTTTTCTAGATGTTTTAGTATTTTTCCTATGTGCGGGTCAAAGAGTTGTATAAGCATGCCAAATTTCAACTCTCTAGGTTTAGCCGTTTGGCTAAAATTTTTACCGAACAGACAGACAGACAGACAGACAGACAGACAGACAGACAGACAGACAGACAGACAGACAGACAGACAGACAGACAGACAGACAGACAGACAGACAGACAGACAGACAGACAGACAGACAGACAGACAGACAGACAGACAGACAGACAGACAGACAGACAGACAGACAGACAGACAGACAGACAGACAGACAGACAGACAGACAGACAGACAGACAGACAGACAGACAGACAGACAGACAGACAGACAGACAGACAGACAGACAGACAGACAGACAGACAGACAGACAGACAGACAGACAGACAGACAGACAGACAGACAGACAGACAGACAGACAGACAGACAGACAGACAGACAGACAGACAGACAGACAGACAGACGACAAAATGACGGTATAAGGGTTTTTTGGTCATACCTACAAAACCCTAAAAACAATTGCCACCAAGGAATTTTTTGAAGTTTGGGAATAGACTGAAATCAGATAGAATGTAGAACAGATAAGTATCGTAAAACGGGGCCAACTGCATATAAAAATAAATTAGATGTATTGAGCTGTGTCTACTTTAGCGAACTGGTCCTGTAATGTATCGCGTAAGGTAATGCTTACTTGAAATCTACGTGTTCATATTGCAATCTTCCTGCGAACCGATCAAGAGTGGAGTATGGCCGAGCATTAGAAACAAATTAAAATTACAGTTATTAATAATTAATGCAAGTTAATTGCTGGGGGAATTGAAAATACACAATGTAATCCATTTTATGCAAAGTGGTAAGTTTTTCTGCTAAAAATTACTCCGGCATTACTAAGTTAAGATATATTAATTTAGGATAAACTTTATATAGTAGTTTTATTAAATTTTTGTTAAAACTTGAAGAAAATCTTCGTAAACTGCCGGCGAAATGTTGAAAAATAATTGAAGAAATTTATTAACTCACATTTCCTGTCTGCTCTAGGTTAAACTTTGTACCAAACGTCCATGCTGACAAGTGTCAAATTTACCGAGAACACGTCCGAACAAGTGCACTGAATTCTTTAGTGTTCTCGTCAAAAGCGAATCAGGTCGTGCGCTTTGCGATTTGATCGGCTTGTGTATGTGATCCCGATATAACCTTTCTATGAAACGTCCATGCTCACAAGCGTCAAAATTACCGAGAACAAGTCGACTTGTGTATGTGATCCCGTCCACCCTACACAAAAATATTACACCTTACCCACTACAATGCAAGATCGGTAAAGTAGATGCAGCCTTATCCGAAAATTCGAAACTCGGACACAGACCTTAAAATTCGGAGTCTCTGGGTCAGATCCCGAAGAGATGACAACCATTAGCATCGATATTGCTAAACAATGCTTTCGATCCGTTCGTAAAGTCAGTCGGATCGTTCATAATAGCTTAATTTTAGTCCACCCGAGTGATCTGTCAGAATGCTCATAGCATTTCCAAACAATCCGATGAACTAGCAGGTTTGCTGGGATTACTTTTGTGGTGGAGGTTAGCGCGAATAAATTTGAATCTCACAGCCAGTTTGAAACTGATGTAAACACGGTCATACAAAATGGATGAAATAAGTGCTGTGTGTGGCAGCTTTGGAGAATACAATTTTATTTTGAAACATGTAGATATTCTTTGATTTTTGGGGTTTTGTAGATATGACCACCAAAAAATCCTTATAACGTCACTCGTGTGTCTGTCTGTATGGTAGAAATTGTAGCCAAACGGCATAAAATAAAAAGTTGAAATTTGGTATGCTTATAACTGTTTGACCTACATTTAGGAAAAATACTGAGAGTTCAGAAAAACACATCCCCAGATATATATATATAAACAAATATTTAATTCATGAAAAAATAAATATTTTTTAAAAATTATGAGTGGGGTATCAAATAAAACATCTTAATGCGTGGATAGGCAAGCAAATTTTTATTTTTGAAAAATCTTTTTTTTGTGTTTTTCGCCAAAAATATGTTAAGAAACTTTTGTCCCCTCTAACTCTTGGAGAGGTTGATCTAAAAATCTGAAAAACAATCTCCATAATGTAGATTGATGGGAACCTGAATAGTTCACCAGAAATTTTTGATCAGATTAGTTTTTCGAAAAATATCGAGTTTTTGTTTCGTTGGAAAAAATATTTTATTAATTCATGGCTAAATTATGGCGGATAATGTTATGGATTTTTTTGTATTTATGACTAAGGTAGTCTTTTTTCTTTTGATATTAAAATGTAATAAAAATTATTATCAGCTGACAACAATTGAAAAAATATGAACTGTAACCACTATATTTTGCGGCGGACGTGATCTACGTTAGATACAGAAATTCTAAAACTGTACTTAAAATAAATTTGGGAGATGTTTTTATCATAATCATCATATGCCACTCTTAGATAGTTAGTTGATTGTTACGTTAAATGATCTATTTAATACTTTTATGCTCTCGTAAAATTCTACATTATATACGAAATAATAATTAACTATTTTAAGTTGAGAATAAGCATATATATTAATCAACAGATTCCAAAACTTAAATATATAATCTAATAATTGTTTTAGAACCCCTGTGTGAGTCAAAGTAGGTAGTACGCACCATTCGTGTCGCGAGATTTATCCCACCACTTCTAAACATCTCTGTAGAGTATGTAATTAAATTTGCATGGTAACTGGCATCGCGCCTGCTCGTCTAATTGAGAAACTCCACGAGGAAACAGCTCGTCTGCATCAGAGTGAAGTGTCTGGAGCAGTAGAATGTCGCGTCGCCCGTCTCCTGCTGTGAACAGCAAGTAGCGATGCCCGCCTAGACCCGATTGTCTTAGGAAGATTTGCGCGCCTTGTTGTTTGCAAACCGCAGTACAGAAATGTTGGGTTGGTTGCATGCTTGCATTGTGATTCTATGTTGGGGCGGTTTTAGGGTTATAAGAGTTGTGGTTTTGAGGTGTATGTAAAGGGATATATAATTTTGTTGTGGGGACGGTTATTAAAATTATTAACACGGATATATTGTGGAGATCAGGGGTCCTTAACCCTAGGGTTCCGCCGAGTAATTTGTGGATCAGCATAAAAATTTGTTGACCTGTAATTAAAAGTTTAAAATATGTATGAAAATTTTATTGAAATAAATAAGGTACAGTGGCGTAGCAACTTCAAGCTGCGCTGGTGTTTGGGATACAGTCGTGTGTATTTAGCTCAACTAGTCTCTAGTATGACGCGGCTCAAAAGGTTGCTGAAGTTTGAGATTAGTGGACGCTTGTCAAGACCTGACAAACCCCATAATAATATTTATTAGTTCTGTAAGAATGATTATTACTAAAATTTTAAACTATACCATCTATTAAACGGGCGACTGCTTTTAATCCCTAATGAAGAACACCTAGCAACTGACGAGCAAATAATACGGAATCATTTTCTTTTGTAACATAATGTAGAATCATAATGTTCCAAGTATGGCACAAACCCTAAATTATTATTTTAATTATTATTTTTCATAAAAATAATAATTAATATTTTAAATATATTTTTTAAATTATTTTTTCTATCAATAAGAACCAATTCCTAAGGCTCATGAATTATTTCAGCCAAAAATAAAAATTCATGCAGTAAAGGGTTAAAAACAAAAATATTTGTGAGACTATGTGTTTAGAATGAGCAAACATTTATTTACTGTTCAATGCAGTTTTTAAAATGAAAATTATTTAGGGGGTAAAGGTAGTGTAACCTTTAAAGTTGAAATATCTCATCTACGTAACAACATAAAAAGATAAAATAGAAGTTGATAAAATTATAAAAAAGATTGATTATAATTTAAAAAACAATCTCTGTTCAATGCTACCTTCATACTTGAAATATCTCACTTATTAGTATGTACTTAACAGCAAAATTGTATATAGGAAAATTTGTATGGAATGAAGAAACGTTTCTTTTCTGCTCAAGACTGTTTTTAATAAGATGAATATTTGAGGAGTTATGGGGAGTGCTACCTATAAAGAAAGTACCTCATTATTTATTTAGCATTAATAAAATATATAAAAGCTTGGTTTTGAATAAAGAAATGATTATTTTCTGCTATACTTGAAATTGAAATCTCATTTATCGTTTACATTACAGCAAATATTTACATACAAAAGACCGTATGAAATACGGGTACGACAGCTTGTATATTATACTAGTTGAATATCCTCGAAACTTTACCGCATACTGTTTATTCACTAATTTTTAATATTTCAGTAAACAATTACTAACTGCTAATTATGTACAGGTTCCTAAAAGTTGTGCTCTGACCTACGAGAATACTGCCTGATTTTTTATTATATTTTTTTTAGAAAATAAAATATGATACCAATTTTATAAAAATAATCGAATATGAATTTATTTATATATTTCATATAAAATATGACATAAATGAATATTTATAACTATAAGTTTAATTAAACTTTGTCAATTTGATTAAATATATTTTACAATTCAAATTATATATAAAAAGTTATACATTTACCGCGACTAATGAACTGTATTCTAATTGAAACAGCAACTCATTAGTTGCCGAAACCTTTTAATTGCAATTAGTTTGTGTTATTCAACCACTTTTTGCATTTATATTATATTTCATACGGGTAGAAACTGTGGAAACCGCAAAAACCACAAAAATCTTAGGAAAAGAGTTAACTATTATCCACCATCTAAATTCGTTTACTGTGCAATATAGGCTTTCTCGGTGCTTCTACAAACTTTCTGTCTTGAGCTGTCTTTTCTAGCAATTCTTTTATTATCGTCTAGAACTGTGTTTCGTGAGTTTTTTTTTTTTTTTTACTTGTGATCCATTTGTATATTTTATTTACCTCTGTGACCTTCTTTTCCTTTAGATCAGTGTTTCCCAACCACCAATCTATTAGATGTTTTTAGCGGTTCGCAAAGTGACATATAGTAAGAATGATTTTTCAGTAAATCTCTAATTAAAAATTAAACAAATTTGTGGCGGATCCCTGGTACGTGACGTAATATCGCACCGTTAATATCAAATATGTATCGAGCCTATGACATAATGTAAACCTATCGAAATCTATATTGTTTTTATTTTTATAATTATGATGATTCAACTTCCAATCCAGCCTCTAATGTTGCATCACCACTTTGTCATCTGCCTTTTTGCCGGACGGAAGGGGCCATTAAACCAGAAGACAATTTAGTAACCTAAGTCAAAATTTGAATATAAGAATTATAATCTGAAACTGAATTGAGATTCCTGATTAAAGGAGTTAGTTTGAGTTTTTGTTCAGGGTTCAATTAATGTGCATTTAATTATGTAATTCAGTACTTACCAACCAAAGGATCAGTCATTTTGTATTTGGTCTGTGTTGCTGAACACTTGGCTTTTTAAAAGCGAAGGGTTACACACGTTGAGTAATAAGATGGAAAATTATGCATTATATATATAAAAACCCTAATTTCTGTGTATCCTCGTAACGCTAAGTTCCTAGGTGCTAGCGGGGCTTGAGGTCGTTCCCCACCAGTCAGAGCTACGTTCTCCGACAGCAGCTTACTTAGGCTAAGCAAATAGTGAAGCAGAGAGCAAAGCAGCGATGCAAGCGGAAAGTGAAACAGCGAAAGAATATCGCGCTTATAAAAGAGTGTCTACACATAGTGACAGATTTAAAATCGAGCAGAAAGTTCACAAAATTATAATGGATTTTTTACTAACAGAAAACTCTTCCCTGAAAATTTTGTATTTACTAAAAAATAAAAATAATGTTCACAGAATAAATAAAAGTAAACATACATGTACATGGTGAATTTCATCATTTCTATATGCAACTCCGCGAACATCCAGAAAAGTTTCATTCTTATTTTCGCATGAGTATTTCAACGTTTGATTATATTTTGGAAAAAATTCAACATAAATTGGTAAAAAATGGACAAATTTCAATCGGAACCTACTATAAATACCTCTTATAAATGAGAACTACTTGTAAATGCCTCAATATCCATTTTAAACAACTATTTTAGCAACGATGATAGCAGAGAAATCAAAATTGTTTGAACGCGTCGCTTTGCTCGACTATAACAACGATATAACCTCGCTGCAGTATGCTCCACTATGCGCGTGTTAACAGGAATTCATTTATTTAATTTCGTCGCTTTGCTCTCTGCTTCACTGTGTTTAGCCTTACCGAGAATATAGCTCTTAGCTCTCCAGTCAGTATATACCTTGGCTTAATGAAAGAATGTTGTGTCAATTAACGTTCTGCCGTGTCTGGCCCGATACTTATTTTTAAACGACATGCATTGAGCGGGTTTTTAGGATTTCCTAGGTATGATCAGAAACAGCTATACCATTGAGGTCCAGCATATGGCCCACGGGCCGTATCCGGTCCGATATTAATTTTTAAACGACACGCATTAATCAGCTTTTTAGGATTTCCTAGGTGTAATCAGCAACAACTATACCATCCATGTCCAGCATATGGCCCGCGGGCCGTATCCGGTCCGATACTAATTTTTAAACGACACGCATTGAGCGACTTTTTAGGATTTCCTAGGTATAATCAGAAACAGATATACCATTGATGTCCAGCATATGGCCCGCGGACCGTACCCGGCCCGATATTAATTTTTAAACGACACGCATTAAGCAGCTTTTTAAGATTTCCTAGGTATAATCATGAAACGTTTTTGTTTTGTTAATATACGCAGAATCATGCAAATTTTAATAATTGATTCCTGCTTATATTGATTTTTATTCGATATCAGTTTGCCAACGTTGTTGGCAACGGGTCTGCTAGTTATATACATATGTATATAAAAGCCCTGTGTCGTCTTGTGCGTAACGTTCGAAGTATGGAGCGGGGGGTGCAGACGTGCGGATGTCAGACTAGCTGAGTGAAAGTGGAACGATCGTTCAGCGCCCGCTCTCCGAGAAGCAACGAATCAATGCAGTTCTAAAATGTACGTGGCAAAGTTACTCGATTGCAAGATCTAATTCTGCTTCAAGGTTTGGAATAGCCTATAAGTCGTCACCGAATATTACAGTTTTAGGATTAATATGCAAAGGCAAGTCATATATATAAAATAGAAATAAAATTGGCCCCAAAAGAGACCCTTGTGGCACTCTCGAATTAATATCAATGCTATGAGATTTAGGCCCGGTCTTTCCACCTTATGGTAAACCTCTAGGTAACTATCTAACAGATAAGATTATCTGGAACTTCATCTGCTGAATAAATGTCAATACCAATCATTGGAATCAACACGGCATTCTCATTATCCGTTAGATAACCGTTGTTTTTGCCTTTTGTGTGCTATTTTTCATTCATATTTTCTTCAATTCTTTGCTGTAATGGTTCAAGTTATTTTGTAATTCGCTTTCGTTTTGTGCTACTATACCATCTATATCATGTCATTCACAAAATTCTGCTACTCATACATTTTTCATTTTACAGTATCCCACAGAATATTATTTTATGTTTTGTCTTTCTTCTTTTATGGCGTCTTCAGTATCAGTGAGAATAATCTTAAATCCGTTTTACATTATACTTTTTTGCGAAGCACTACAGATTTTTTGCGTAGTACTGACGTAAAACACAATTCTTCCTTCCAACTTTCGATGCTACACTACAAACTACACTATTTTAAAAACTACCTGCGGTCAATTTTTCGGATGACAGTTGTTACTTCTCAGTCATACCAACTACCAACTTTTTAGTTTTTGTTTAACTTATCTTTTAGAAGTTTATTAAGTTGATAAGAAGTTTATTTAGAACATATAATTAAATATAAATTAAACAATAGCACAATTAAACAATATTTATAAATTGGGTTCTAAAATTGGTTCTATAACCAAACTGTTGTTTGTCAACTGAACCTAGAATTTTTTAAGTTGGCAGTGAAGATTATCACAAAGTAATAAAATATGGAAGGTATCGCTGTCTCTTATTTTTTCCCCCACTATATTCTGTAGTATCAAAAGTTGAAATGACGTCAGAGTTGGATAGTATTGAGAAAGTATAATGTAGAATGGACTTTAGACTAAGTACACATCCTAGTCTGAGTCTGTTTTCAGTTATAAAAGAGTTCGATACTTCATTGAAAAAAAAATAAATAAATAAAAATAATGTCCACTTCTTTTTTGTTGAGAAATTCTTTCTACCAAGAGTACTTTTCCCACGAGAACTGGCCAGTAACGTCACATGCGCAAAAACCAGAATTCGTACAGTCGCTTTGTTGCTAAACAATGGACGTAGAACCGACTGTAATTCGTATTTCTATTAGTTTGACGTCACTAATTGGCGCATATACTATGACATCACTGGCCAGTTCTCGTGCGAAAAGCACTCTATGTACATTATTACATTACCCTACAGATGTAGGGTGAAAACCAATGGTACAGACTATGAAACATCTTATTCAGATTTTTTTCGTACGCTACTGTCTTTTATTAAAGTTGAATACCAAATTTTTTACACAAATAAAAAAATCGTTTCACTAAATTTTTCTATTCAAATTTATTTCAAATTACATTATTTTGGGAGGTTTTTTTTGTAGAAAAATATAAATAAAACAAAAACCTACAATCTGGTTGAGCATACAAGCGTAAAACTACATTCTTTTGAAATAACTTCTTACATTTATATTCATACAGTTACAGAATAAAATGAGAAAAAAAGAACTGAAAAACTTTCCCTACCATTCATTGTGTTGAGTATCAAGTTCACTTCAACGCCTGTCAAGATAATCCAAGATTGCGTTGACATTATCTGTAAATTTACGCCTGAAATCACACAGTACTCATTTCATAAAAGTTGATTTGGTTGCATAATACTCAGGCGTCAACATTCATTTCAAGTAAATTATTAAACAGAAGTAGGTCAACATTGATGAATGAACACTACACATCAAATATTAGTCAGATTTATATTTATTAGTCAGAATTAATAGCCACAATAGGTGCTTTCTTTTTACGACAAAACTTAAGTATTCTTACCTTATCTAAGTTAATCTAAGTTTTGAGGGCGTTCCAATTTATAAGACTACAAGTAGGATAAACTAGTGAAGAAAGTTAAAGCAGGAAGACCAGGAAAAACTTTGATAAGAAACGAACGAAACTACAAAGAAGAGAGGTGTAAAGTGGGAAGAGGTAAGGAAATACACAAAGAACAGAACATGATGAAAAGAAATATGGAAAACAACGCCAGAAAATAATTGACACGACTACAGCTTAGTGAAATATTACATTAAAATATATATTAGTTATAATAATAATAATAATAATAATAAAAGATGCAGCCGTGTGTATTTAGCTCCACTAGTCTCTAGTATGACGCGGCTGAAAAGGTTGCTGAAGTTGCGATTAGTGGACGCTTGTCCAGACCTGACAAACCCCATAATAATTTATTTTCAAAATAAATAATAGGGATATTTTGTTATTTTTAGATATTTCTTTGCATATTTATACTCTGTTCTTAATGAAGAAATAGTAATCACACTATACAATTTTTTATTTAGGAAGCAAAAGGGCGGGAATATTTGAATTTATATATTGTGTACTTGTCTAATACTTACACATATTTGAAATATAATATATAATACTGCATTTATATCCCTTATGGTTTAAATCTACATATTTACATTGATTAACTTTATATTTCACAATAAAAACTATAATTATTACTAAGGTATCTTCGTTTCAAATCCCTTATTCTCTCCAAGACCTCTGCCCTCTATGTCCATCCTTAACCTGGATCACACACCACGTCTTTTCTTGTCCCTTCTTTAAATTTCATTTCTCCGTAATTATTCAGTATGTGCTCTATGGTTTTTTCTTCCTCTCCACACAACCTGCACATTCTTTGTTCATCCTTTCTCCAGTACTCCAGTAATATTTGAAATATAGATACTACACTCTTTATACTCCTCTACAGCAGTGAATCATGGTGTCTATATTGACGGCATATTAAAACTAGAAATCTTCCACCAAAGATGCCTTTGGACGATATTGGGTGCCAAATGGCAAAATTATGTGCCAAACACAGAAGTTTTGTCTAAAGCTAATATAGTCAGTACTGAGGCCATGTTGCACCAAATTCAGTTGCAGGGGGTTGGGCACGTCATAAGAATACCAAATACTAGGTTGCCCAAAAGATTATTGTATTTATTGTATATTGGACTTGAAAATTAACTATTTGGGACACGAAAATATTTATTTATTTTATAGTTGATATTATTTTAAACAACATATATCTTGACATATATTTTACATGACATATATTTTTTTATTATATATTTTTCTGTTACCATGAATATGAAATATGATGTATGGCTGACTTTGGTCATATGGCTGAATTAGCCATAATACAATACTTCCCCTCAAAGTAGACTGCATCATTTATTTTTTATTTCGTCAACTCCAAGTTCTTTAAAAAATTTCTTATGTTTCGGACCAAACAAACTTTTCGTCAAAATATCTGCTATCATGTCTTCTGTTTGAAGATATTTCAATTCAAATTTCTTATCTTCGTATGCTTCACGAACAAAGTGGTATCGAATGTCTATATGTTTCGTCCGTGTATGATGTACCGGATTTTTGACTAGATTTTGTGCTCCTTGGTTGTCACAATATAAGATAACATTTTCTTCATTATTTTTTATTTCTTTCAAAAATGATTTTAGATAAATAATTTCTTTACATGCATCAGATAGTGCCATATACTCCGCTTCTGTGCTTGATAGAGCAACAGTTTTCTGCTTTCGTGACTCCCAACTCACTGCTGCATTGGCAAACTTAAATACATACCCTGTATAGGAGCGTCTGTCATTCAAGCAATTTCCCCAGTCTGCGTCCACATATCCTTCCAGTCCTTTTCCACATTTATAACATTTAAATATTCATCAAATTGTTTGTTACAATATTCCTTTCCATTGTTTCCCCATACTTACAATATTTAGCTATATATCCATCTTTTCCACATTTATAACATTTAAATATCTGTGCTCTTTTATTATCGGTGGTATCATTTCTTTTTTGAAAATTAATTTTGCGATTAACAAATTTTGCTTCTTGTGAATCTCCTATATTTTGCCTTTTCTCATATCTTGCATCGTATTCCTCAATTACTTTTATTTTTAAAATTTCCGGCTTTGGAAGTTCATCCCTTGTTTCAATTGCGCAACGAAAATTTTCAAAATAGTCAGGTAAACTATGCAACAACATTATAGTTGAGAGATCTGGATGTATGTTCAGGTCCATATTTGATAATTTGTCCACATATCGAAATATTGTGCCAAATATTCCCTTATATCATCTTCTTCTTTCATTTTATTTAAAGTTAATTTACGTAATAAACTAGCTTTTCTTGCCGGACCTTTTGATTCATAAATACTTTCTAATTTTTTCCACAATTCCTTGGAAGTTTTACAATTCTTGATCTGCTTTAATTCTGATGGGCTAATCGCGAGTATTATGTCAGATCGAGCTTTCTGATCATTCCTGACCCAGTCCTTAATGGCCTCCTGATTCTGGGGTGTAGTTTCGGGTTTGGGGATGGAACGTCTACATACCCCCACAAATCATTTCTTATTAATATGGCTTCCGCCTGTATCTTCCAAGAGTCATAATTGTTTTTACTGAGTGTTTCTACTTTAATTACGTTTCCACTCATTTTCTATCTTTATTTATTTTTGTTCAAATATATCTGGGCCCATAACCTATTGTATATTGGACCTGAAAATTAACTATTTGGGACAAGAAAATTTACAATACTACAGTTGATAAAGAAGTAGAAGATAGTAGGAATCACGATAATAAAATAGAATATGTCAATTAAGTAGAAAACATTGATGTTGTATCTTTAAAAGATGCTCTAACAGGCGAAAATAAAGAAGAGTGGGAAAATACAATAGTATTCAAAGTTGGAAGGAGGCTGTAGAGAAGTGGAAGCTCCTAAGCACCGTTGCAAAGACAAGCTTAAAAATTAACCTCAAGTTATGCCAGCTGCTCAGTCCAGACTGGGAAGAAAAACCCCTCTTTCGAAATACATGGAGAAATCTAGTGACAAACGGAATTCATCAGTATGACCGGACACGTATTGAGTGTGCCACACTAGAATGCAATAAACA
This sequence comes from Liopterus haemorrhoidalis, assembly GCA_963971575.1. Lineage (NCBI taxonomy): Eukaryota > Metazoa > Arthropoda > Insecta > Coleoptera > Dytiscidae > Liopterus > Liopterus haemorrhoidalis. The sequence continues at coordinate 41,909,403 of OZ020617.1, forward strand.
CAAATCCAGGCTCCAGACGTCGTTGCCTGAGTCTGCCTATAATTATTTCTGCGCTATTTATGGCAAAACGTATCTAGAATTATTTCTTTTTATTTTTTCCTGAAATTTGTGAAATATTTGCTATTTAATAGCGACGTGCTGTCGTCGATTTGACGTAGCTGTTATATATACTACTCAAATTTATTAGCAGACCCAGTAAGAACAGCCATCCGAAACAAGGATAAAAAAAGCCAGCATTCTGTTCGCTTTTTACAGGATAAAGCCCGTCCCCATGTCGCTGCTCATGCGATGGCTACAATTCAAAAATTAAAGTAGACTGTTCCTACATCCACCCATGGTACGGACCTTGCTACTTACTATTATTATGTGTCCTTAAAATCCTCAAAAGAGTTCCTTTTTGGGGAAAAATGTTTCGTCCTAATGAATAAGTCATTGAAGCTGCTCGAGAATGGGTACATCTGTAAACAAAGTATTTTTTCGCGAGAAATACGGAAGCTACCGGAAAGATGAGGCCAGTGCATTCAAAATGAGGAAGACTATATTAAAAAATTATATGAAGTGTGAATTTTCACACATTTCAGGGTTTCGCAGGTATTTAGTAAGTGGATGATGATTATTTGGAATGCCAAAACAAATTTTATGTTAAAACATTTTTTTATTAATTTTAATTCGAATGCCTAATACCATTATTTGGGTTTCTAAATATTTGCAGTATTTTTTTATATAGCAAGGTTCACTAAAATTTTGAAAATTACGCCTACGGCTTCCATTGGTTGTTTAAGTCATACACTCCGCCCCTCTGATTTTGTATACATTCAAACATAGCATTAAATTATAATTTCAACACTTCCCACTGGTTATTACATTTACTTTCGTGATTTGCTTTTAAAAATTAAATGCAACATTTGCCAAAATATAACTAGAATTTTGTCAAAATAATTTAAACAAAATAAAAATGCAAAAAAAAAACAGAAAAAATAAAAATTGACGGGATTCGAACAGTAGTTTCTTACAGTAGTTTCATCTCACGAAGCGACAACGTTAGTACTGTATTACGCAGGTTCACTCGTTTACTATGTTAAATAGCGGATTAAATATTTTACATATTTTAGTTAAAAACACAAAAAAATGCGTTATTTTCCGAAAACATAATCTGATCAAAAATTCCTGTTGTACTATTCCGGTTCACACCAATGTACATTACTTAGAATTTTTTCAGATTTTTAGTTTAAACCATCTGGGCTACAGGGTGTGGGACAAAAATTTTTTTGCATAATTTTGGCAAAAATCGCTAAAAATAATTTATTTTGCAAAAATAAAATTTTGATCGTTAATTCACGTACCAAGGGCTTTCATTTGATACCCTACACAGAATTGTAAAAAATATCTATTTTTTTCGATGAGCATATATTTGTTTATATTTTTAGGGGGATATGTTTTTTAGATGTTTTAGTATTTTTCCTATGTGCAGACAGACAGACAGACAGACAGAGGACAAAATGACGGTATAAGGGTTTTTTGATCATACCTACAAAACCCTAAAAATGACGTGATGTATATTTGTTTATTCATGCTACTTTTTGAATAATTGGTTATGAAATTATAGTTAAATTTGAACATTTCGGCTGCGTGATGTTCGGTTTCGTAGTTGACATAAGCATTGAAGTGGGGAAATTATAATCCCTGTATTTTTATATACTTACCACAGGAAAATGATTAATAAGACTATTTCTTTGCAAAAATGTTACAAATTCTTACCAAAGTAAACCATTATAAAATTATTATAATGAGGTATCATTCAAAAGCATACACCTTAATAGAGTTAAAATATTAAAAAAGGTACAAAATATAATGAGGAAAATCGTTTTTCCACATCTAAACATGTTGAGGTCTTGTTAAAATTGAAGCATTTATTTTATTTCGGTTAGAGGGCGCTGTATAGTGACTGGTAAGCGCTAATGGTGAGTAGTGCAAAGCCAGGTAACGTGAAACTCTTTCATAAAAAGAAAACCTCTTTCTACTCAGCGAATATAAAAGATTGCAACTTTGAATTTAAATAGAAGTGAATGTACAGTAGCGCCACTATAACATTTTCTTTACCATCAAACTAAACAATTAACAGAAATTTTACCTTAAGTTGTTAAATAGGATAGGCCCATAAGTTGCATAAGAGTTAAAATATTCTTCCTGCTTTCTTACAAATTCATGCCCTTTTTAGTGAATTTTTAGAAGTTAGAACAAGCAGGGTCAGTTTTTGGTAAAATGAAGAAATTGCTCACTTTTCACGACTTACGAATATACTTGAAGCTTTGATTAATGAAGTTCTACTACAGCTTTACAATATTATTGTATGGTGTACTGACCTGGACTGTTAGTAAAGAAGTAAGAAGGATAATAGACGTATTCGAAATGTGGCTTACAGAAAAATGTTGCTTATTTCATGAACCAGAAGAACGAAGAAGTAGTCACAAAGATGAGAACAATTTAGTTAACTTTCCAAATGAAAAAGAGAAAGTTGGAATATTTGGAACATGTAATGCACAATAATAAATATCATCTGTTACAATTAATTGTGGGAGAAAAACTTGAAAGAGTGGTATGGGGTGTCAAGCATAGATCTTTTCAGAACGGTAGCATCCAAGGATAAGACCGCTATGTTAGTGGGCAACTTTCGTAGCGGAGATGGCACTTAAAGAAGAAGATCATCATCTTCTATCATGTCATCTAACAGATGAATTGTAATCAAATTAAAATGATTGATCACAATTCATCCAGGGAACTCTTTCATTTAGAAGAAACATACATTTTTCGTGATCTTGTGAACATTTACCACATCTTATTTTACGTCGATTTTACCTTGGACAATTAATTGTCTTTTGATTACGTGACACAAGAATCGAAAGATTCGGCCATATACTATTGAGTCTTTTTTTTTAGATATATATACTATTTTTTTAATGTTGAAAATATTGTAGAGGGTAAAAACGAGTTAAAATTGTAATCAATTTTAAAGTACTAAAGTATTCATTTAAGTAACATTAGAACAAATGGATAACGGGGCTTTAAAAATGATTATGAAAACGGCATGTAATTGCATATTAATTGAAAATACATATGTATAGAGAAATTTTCAAGAAATTAAGAAATTAATAGTAATAGTAACAATTATTTTATTTAACTTGTAGGTAATATTTTACATGAGAGTTTTAACTAAACAAAAAATTAAATGTAATTGATTATAATTGATTGTAAATGATACACTAAAATTATAACAATAAATGTTAATTAGCTACATATTATAAATCGCTTTTTATCTGTTGCCACAATTGCGTTGCGGCAGACAGAAGACAAATTTTATCATTAACATTATATTTTTTCAAAATAGTTTTTTAAAAGCACAATGCGTTTAAATTGGAGTCGAGAATATTTTACATTTCTCGAGAAAAGCAAAATGAGAATTATAACTTTTTCTCGAGATATTCTCGAGAAGAAACACTAGGTATAAAACATTTCTTCTGTTATTACTCATATTTCCATTTATTTTTATTTTTTCCAGGTCTTCAATGGTAGCTGGCTTGTTTGTGCATACTTAAGAGATCAGATGAGGTGACAAGACAGTCACAGAGTTATCGTACTAATTAAGAAGCTCCGTGGAAATCGTTCTTCAATGTAATTTCTTAGTTCCTAGAAGTTTTCGATAGTTGATCTGTTTCGTTCGCAGTGGAGCAAATTGGTAAGAGGATTTTTATCATTGTGGTCGATAAGTCTAGGATTTTAACTTCCCCCGATTTTTGAAATACAGTACTTTTCGGCACTTATGTAATTTCAATCTAGTCTTATTAGACTAATAAGCAACGTTTTAAAGGCACGCGTGTCAAATCGTAAACAGATTCGACACAGTATAGTGATCGGCAGCCATTTTAGTAGGTGTACTCTTGTTAATTGTCACACAATGGCGAAAAACGAGTTACGCGTATTTATAAAACATTACTTTGGCAAAATGGCGGAAGAAAGTAAATCCAGGCTCGATTAATATTTTGGCGAGTCTGCATCACTGTTTAGAATTATTTACAAATGACTTGCTCATTTTCGTTAAATAAAACGAAACGAACGTTTGCGGTCAAACGTTCTGATCGCACTGTTGAAGTCACTACGCTAGAAATTATTGAAAAAATCCATGGTATTGTGATGAAGAATAGAAGATTAAAATTGCGTAATATTTCTGAGGCTTCATAAAGCTGTCGGCAAGGTGGCTGCTGCGTTTGCTAACAATCAATCAAAAAACATGAACGAGTGAACACTTCGAAGTACAATTTGAAGCTGTTTCAAAGAAAATCAGATGAATATTTCTCATTTTGTAACAGTGGATGGCACATGGATACATCGCTATCAGTCAGAAATTAAAGAACAGCCAAAAGGGTTGGTTATGCCGCTGTTTTTAAGGACGCCTGCGGTTATAATCTTTACTGACTATTTGAAGAAGGAGTCTAACGGTCTAACCCCCCGCCCCCCGCTTTCGGTGCCCAAGACTGCATTGACCATACGGGAGATTATGTAGGAGAATAAAAAACAACTTTTTCAAATAACGTTGTTTTCATTATTTTTGTATGGATAGTTAAGCGATACGTTATCCAGTGAATATCTTGACTAGTCTGTACTACAAAATAATATACCAAGAAGTTTAACTGTGGTATAAGTGTAATGACTCACTAGTTACCAGATTATTTAAGCAGTATTTACTAGAGATGGGTCGTTCATGAACGAACCGGCTCAGTACACTGACCAAAGTGTCACGGTTCACCAAATTAAAATGAGCCGGTTCACGGCCCACTGCATAGTTTCAAGTTTCAAGGATACGATTGATCGAGCGATTGTGAGCAGTGACTGGAGTGATCCGGATCTGGATCGATGTCATGTTCTCATCTATTTGTAGGGCAGTCTATTTGAAACTAATAGGCTTGGTCTGTACTTTCTTACAACCATACTATATAAAAATATAAAAAATATTGCCAAAATCCCAGATATCCGATTTATCACATCACCATAAACATCACCATAAACTTAACATACAAATAGTTTATTTGTTTATGTTTGTCTGGTATACGTTAAAGAAAACCCGAACAAATTTGTAACCGTATCCTCTAAACATGTTTCCAATGTTCGCTCTGCTGGCAACATCAGACTACCAAGACTTAGATTGTCTAAATCTAGGAATAGTATTTTTTTGGCAGACACTTTTTTTAACTACCTACCAGTTTCTTTAACCGTTTCAATACTACTTTTTTCTATAAGCAATATGAAATAGATAAGACACTTAACGAACAGTATAACAAATTGTTTAAAACATATATTGACAACAATACTGTATTTTTAATGGAAATCGGATTTTCCTAGCTGGGATCATTTGAACCCAACAGTGTTTAGTGCTGGGATAATTTGAACCCAACAGTTTTGAATTTTGTAGGACATATAAAAAAATAATAAAACTGTGAATGAGAGTTATCATTTATTATAGAAAAAACAAAATAAGAAATAAATTTATATAAGACATTTGGTGAAACAACTTATACAATATGGGATGTTACAAGCCTTGCAAATATGTTTTGTTCGTCTTTCCCTCTTCTCCCTCTTACAGCCCTCACAGCGGCTCCTTTTATCAGTTTTTACTAAGACAGTGCATGAATCACGTACTACAACCTACAAAAACTGAACGGGTTAATTAAAACCCATTAACAATGCATTTTGAGAGTTCAGTGTTGATTTGAAAATTCTTGGGATTAATTAATCCCTTTAGTACTGAAACGGTTAAAAAATTTGTCAAATAGATTATTTAAGTTCCAGCTTAAAAAAATTCTTATTGAGAATTGTCTCTACAATTCGGACAAATTTTTCAAAATTAATTTCAGTAATTACACCTAACATGTAAGCTGTTTTTTTTTTCTACCTTTGTTAATTTTATATATATATATATTCTCTTATCTATCATAATTATTTTCATTTTTCAATGTTTTCAAATGTTTTTCTACTTTTGTTCAATTAAATTATCATATATGTACTGACAAATGTAAACGTCGTAAGATGTCTAGCATGAAATAAATATTATTATTATTAACACATCTGGTTTAAACTACACCCCTGTAGCACAAAATGGTTAGCCAATATATAAGCTATATTGAACATTGGCTAAATCTTGATATTTTGCCCAATTTATGACCTATATATGTACAATATGGTACAACAATTTTGTAGCGAATATTAGTTGTACTATACATATCCTACATGTTTACAATATTGGCTGTCTTTGAATATAGAACCCTGCTATCCTTGCCAATAATCGGGCAATATTACAGCCAATGTTGGTCCAATCAGGATGTGCTACAGGGGCAGTAGCTACATAAAGTGAATTGTTTGTTTACTATTAACCCGACAAAAATGTTAGATAATTCACTTCTATAGATTTTTATTTATTTAGCAATTTTATTGCAAGAGTCTACATATTGCAAACCAACAACCGTATTGAACGAACGACCGACAACTGACCGACCTGTATCTCGGGAACATGCTTACTTAGCCGGATCACTGAGCCGGATCAATGAGCCAGCTCAGCAAACTGAACGACCTCCAGTGATCCAGTTCCGCAAACTGAACCGAAAATCCCATCTCTAGTATTTACGTGGTATTGCTTTATATTACTGAACATATAGACCAATATTTAGGTATTTTAATAAATATACAAAATTATAACAAAATTCGACTTATGTTTTATTCTTACCACGTAACATTATGTTCTTGTAATATTGTGGGGAGGGAATTAACTTTCCTTGGTGAATAAGCGTCTAACAACTATTTCTATTATGATAAATATTCAATTTCGTATGTCGTAGACTGCGTTCGTCTACAGAATAAAACTAATTGAAACCCCAGCTTCACAAATATGTGTATGACACGTCATCAAACTTTGCAGACAGTTCAGTCACCCTCAACCACACCTAACCGGAAGTATATGCATCTCCGCCACTGTTGTAAAGGAAGTGTGATGAGGAATGTGCTGGAAATAAAACGGAAGTGTGGTACAACCGCCGACGGAAGCCGACCATTTTACATCGGTGATAACTAGAGTCGCGGTGCTGGTGTAAAGCGTCGAATTGTTACAGATTGTAATCAGCAGCCGCGCGGAAGATAAGACACCGTCTTAACACCCTACACTTCTCTATTTCCCACTCGTTTCTCATCTCTCACTTCATTTATTATCACTCTATTTGTCATGAGTTTTATACAAATAAAACTACTGTGAGATATATTTCACAGGAAAAATTTTAGCACTATGATTTTTAAATCTGTTTTATAAAGAGTGAGCCATCTGTTGGTTTCTTTTTGAACTGTATGTTAGTTCAACAGTGACAATACTGACGCGCTGAAAATATTGACAGATATGTAGAGTCAAATCTCGGCATTAAGAAATGGATCGTTTCATGCTTGAACAACGCTTGGAAGTATTGAATTAGTATATTATGCAACGAGCATGGAAAGATGGTTATTTCACATGAGTATGAAAGTTGCTCCACGAGCCGTAGGCGTGACAGGTTGATTTTAACCTATTTATTACGTTGCCTAGCAATGGTCATGTACGTGTTATACGGAATGTAAATTCAGTTAAAATAACAATACTTGCGTCAACTGATTAACTAACTGACCAAAGACAACTCTATCAAAAATTGTATTTCTAAAATTCGACAACTTTAACTATATTATTTAATTTTAATCCGGTTTCCTTTACAAACTAACAATAATTTGACATAAGCTTTCAACATATTTATTACGTTGCCCAGCAATGGTCGGCCATTGCAGCTTGAACCTTGTTATGTACTGAGCTCAACCTGTTACGAAATGAGCTCATTACGTAACAGGACAGCGATATGCAATAAAAAGGAGTGGGGAACGTGCTACATTTACTAATAAATGAAGGTGTATCTATATAATCGTGAAAAAAATCCATTTAAGTCTTGTGTTGCAGAAACTGTGTGACATTTGAAAATAATTTTTGGTCGAAATGGAGCTCCTTCAGCGGCTGGTTAAATAAATTCATAAAGAAGTTCGTGAAACTAACATGCTTGTAGATAACAAAAGCTATCTGCTTACTCCTCCGGTGCGCACAGACGAAATAATTGCTGCTGTTGCCCAAAACGTGCGTGAAAATCCAAGAACCTCAACTCGTCACAGAGCTTAACAACTGAACAGCAGCGTAGTCCGGGAGGCAGCGTTGTGACCTGGTCATTTAATCCCGATTGATTCCTATTGGAAATTATTCCATTCGGGTAGTAAGTTGATGATCTAAGCGTCAGCTGCGTTGGTAGAGATGGAGCTGGTCGTGAGAAAATGTAGATCTTGTAAAAAAAATTCCAAAAGTCATTTCAAGCCACTTGAAAATTTACACAGTTATTGTTTAAGTGATACTAATAATAATTAAAAAAAGTCAGCTGCGTGCGTAGTGGGGGATTATACGTCAATCGCTTGTATAAACCTGTCATAAAAAAATCAGCTGTGGCCACCACAGGACCGACCGCCATCATAAAGTAATTGTATAAAATATATTCTAGCAGCAGAGTAGAAATAACTTGGCCTAATATTTTCTAACGGAGATATTATTTATCATTAGAGATGGGAATTTCGGCTCAGTTTACGGAACCGGATCAGTGCAGGTCGTTGAGTTTGCTGAGCCGGCTCTTTGATCCGGCTCAGTGATCCGGTTAAGTAAACTTGTCCCTGAGAAACAGGTCGGTCAGTCGTCACTTCTCCCACCGTTCAATACGATTGTAAGTTTGGAATATGTAGGTAGAACGTCGGTCAGATGGCTCTTGTATTATATGAACAGACAGCGGAAAGCGGAGTGTAATAAATGCGATAAAAACGTCTGAATATTTGCCGCTTTATTGCCTTTATTCTTGTTAATATTCTTAGTATGAATTCAAGACTGAAGACGTAAATTATGACTTATTCACAAATTCTTCTCTCTCTCTCTCTCTCTCTCTCTCTCTCTGTGTGTCTTCCTCATTATCTTGTTACAAAGAAATAATGAAGTTAAATAAATAAAAATCTATAGAAGTGAATTATCTTTTTTGCATTTTACATTTAACAATTGTAAAATGAAATTAACATTTTTGCCGGTTTAATAGTAAACAAACAATTCACCAGATGTGTTAAGTTTATGGCGATGTTTATTGCCCTTATAAATCGGATATCGGGGATTTGGGCAATATTTTTCATATTTTTATATAGTGTAGTTGTAAGAAAGTACAGACTACGCCTATTAGTTTCAAATAGACTGTCCTACACAAAAGACTTTGCTAGATTTTACCGAAAACATTCAATTTTTAATTACAATGGCTTCCCGAATAGAGATGGGAATTTCGGTTCAGTTTGCGAACCGGATCAGTGGAGGTTGTTCAGTTTCCGAGACACAGGTCGGTCGTTCGTTCGTTCGTAGGTAGTACGTCGCTTAGAGCCGGGTCTTGCATTATATGAAGAGCCGGGTAAACACTTTCCCGAGATACAGGTCGGTCATTCGTTTCTAGGTAGAACGTCGTTAAGAGCCGGTTCTTGCAATATATGAACTGAACACGGGTCAGTCAGTTGTTGAACGGGCGGTCGTTCGGTCGTAGGTAGAATGTCGCTTAGCGCCGGATCTTATCTAACATTTTTGAAACAAACAATTCACTTTATGTAGCTACTGTATTTTAAACCAGATGTGTTAAGTTTATGGCGATGTTTATTGCCCTTATAAATCGGACATCTGGGATTTGGGTAATATTTTTAATATTTTTATATAGTACGGTTGTAAGAATACAGACTAAGCCTATTAGTTTCAAATAAACTGCCCTACAAATTGATGACAAAATACACTTTATGATAATACATTACAAGCCGGGTTCTCGCGAAGTTCAACATGACATCGATCCAGATCCGGATCACTCCGGTCACAGCTCACAATCGCCTGACCAATCGTATCCTTGAAACTTGAAACTATACAGTGAGCCGTGAGCCGGCTCATTTCAATTTGGTGAACCGTGTCACTTCGGTCAGTGTACTGAGCCGGCTCAGGGAGCCGGTTCGTTCATGAACGACCCATCTCTATTTATCATCATCATGGAAACGTTACATATAAGTATGAAAAAACTATAAAAAATTTTACAAAAATTTTTCGAAATTTTTCGTTTTATCAAAAAACTTCTCAAGTAAAAGTTATTAGTTATTGAATTTATAACAACTTTTGTTAAATAATTTTTTTCGAAATATTTTTCTGTTGCTAAATATTCGTAAAAATCTTAAAATTGACACGAGTAAACTCCCATTTCTAGTCAACCGATTTTTACCAAAAGTTGATCAACTCGTGCCATTGATGTCAAAAGCTTAAATATGCAGTTTCATAAAAATCCTTTTAGCCGAATTTGCTCTACACGTGTACACAGACGGACAGACGGACATACAGACGGACAGACAAACGGACAGACAGACGGACAGACAGACGGACAGACAGACATCATGCTAAAAATAGTCAAAACGTTATGTAGGGACCTCAATTCGTGGAGATCTATCGAAATCTCGAAATGTCAAAATCGGTATGATCACAATACCTCCCTTATATATGTTGACGGTCGGTAAAAAATGATTTAAAGTCAATTCAAATTCAATGCAACTTTTACATCGAACTTATTATATAATTAGAATAATAAAAACAACAATCAGCTGTTTGCACAATGGGGGTAAGACCGTCAGCTGAGGGATTATACTTGCTGAGCGGGCATTTAGCCTAAGCATTTTATAATGTAATCAATGATATAACTGACGAATTTCCCCGTTATGTCGGCAGCTGACGACCATTTTGATTTAATATAATATGTAACTATTCATTATAAAAATCTCAAGTGGCTTGAAATCAATTTAGCTATAATTTGATTGTTTTAATCGATTTTTTCAGGACATATGTCAGGATATATGTCATGATAAAGAATGATGCGACGTTTTTAGTTGTTTTTCCTGATTTTGTCGATGACTTCTGGCAAACAAATTGTTGTATACCATTTAGCATTAACTGTTCTCCGATCTTCTAAAGGAATGGTTGCGACATGTCCAATACAATCGAAGAAATAAGTGATCATTTTCTTCGAAGTGCTTCGTGAACGAAAAATGTTGTGGGTTTCGGTTCATCTTGGAAGACCAAACAGTGGATTGTTGCTTAGTTTCCGGTTCATATGAATAAATCCAAGTTTCGTCACCTGTAACGATGTTGTATACGGATTTTGCAGTGCCTAGGTTCAATTTTCTTCGCATTCCCTTACACCAATCAACACGAGCCTTTTTTTGAGCTTCGGTCAAATTATGCGGAATCCATCGGTAACAGATCTTTTGCACAGCTAAATGTTCATGCAAAATCGAATGTATTGCAGTCTGCGATATGCCAAATGATGCTTCTATCTCACGGTCAGTCACATGCCGATCTTCTTCAATCATTTTGCACACAGCATCGATGTTTTTTTTTAATCACAACCGATTTTGGCCGACATTCGCGAGATTCATTACTGACGGACGCACGACCAATACGAAATTCTGAAAACCAATTGTAAACAGTCTTTTCTGATGGTGCTTCATTACCAAATGTTGAACGAAGCGAATCTATGTATTGTTGTTGAATTAGGCCGTTACTAAAATCGTAAAAAATCATCCAACGAAAACCTTCACGAGTAATATCCATTTTTCCATAAACTTGTTTTTTTAAACGCTCACTGTCAACAAACTACTCGGTCAATTTCTAAGATGCCACTGATTTCACAATAACAAATGTCAAATTTTACGAATATAGTAATGACACATTTCAATATTGCCATCTAGTGGTCGTTTGTAAAAACATTAGAGGTAACCCTCGTATCAAGTAACTTTGAAATTTAATGTTATATACTAGCGTCGGTGAATCAATGCAGTTACATCACACGACGTAACAAACGATTGCATTGTTCCATACAATACTGTAATGTCATCCCTTCTTTCTATACAAATGTATCTATCGGATAGTTATCTAACGGATAATGAGACTGACGTATTGGATTCACTGACTGGTATTGACATTTATTCAGCAGATGAAGTTATAAATAACGTTATCTGTCAGATAGTTACCTGGAACTTTATCTGAAGGTGGAAAGACCGGGCCTAAAACATTTTTCTTTAATTTGTTCTAAATTCTGACCTAATCTAACTTGATTTAACATTTTCTCCATCCAGAAATGTGTGTAAGACTTTCAATTAAGTAATAATTAGAGTTTCATTTGGTTTGATTAAATAATTTCATTGCAAATTAGATATAATCTAGTGTGTTCCATATATGTTCTTGTGTCTGCTGCCAAATAGTTTCAAGTAAATTAAGTTAAAGTGACAGAACTACATGAAAGTATTAAAATTGTAGTGTGCACAGTTCAACTATATAATTTAAGGAGTTAACTCCTTGGGTTACTGGCTTACCCACAGATATGAAGTGTGTTAAACATATATAACCTCATTGAAACTTGGTAATGACACTGTGCACTCACGGCTTTAATTAGCTGGTCTCCGAGCCAAATATCTAATCCTTGCATTATCTTCACGAATTGTGGTCTGCTTTAACCTCGTAGTGCTTTTATATACTGTTGCTACATATATAAAAATTATTACATTTAATTATTAATTAAGAGGTTAATAATTCAAAGTTAAATAAACTAGGAATTTGGGAAAAGGTAATATTTAACCCTCTAATGCCCAACACCGCCTCGAGGCGGATCATATAAAGTGAATTTATTTTTTAATGCAGCATGTACACTATGTCATTACCATGGATACAGTTTTTGACAGCAATATAAATCGTGTTCATTTTCATTTGCAACATAGAAAAAACCATATTTACTAGCAAAATCAAAATATTTTATTGAAAATACAAATAAAAAATAAAAATAAATAAATAACTAATAAAAACTTATAACAAATGTTCAAAAGTGTCTCCGTTTACTTGCATACAAAATGTTAAGCGATCATAAAAATGATTCAAAACATTCATCAATTGCTCTTGAGGTATATTGTTGGATGCTTGAACAATTTTGTCTTGCAGTTCAGCAACATCCCTAAGTTCTCCATTATATACTTTGGCCTTTAAATATCCCCAATAAAAAAAAAATCATTGGGTGCCAAATCCGGAGATTTCGCTGGCCAATTCATCGACCCTCCTCTTCCAATCCAGCTATTTGGGAAAGTTCTATGTAAATATTCTTTAACTATTCTAGAATAATGGACTTGTGCGTCATCATGGTGAAACCATACTTGTCCATTAATAGTCAGGTTTTGCAACGCAGGTAATATTTGGTTTTGCAAAAGGGTTAGATATTTTGCGGCATTAAGGTTACCGTCAATAAAAAAGGCCCTATAATATTGGTTCCTATTATCTCTTCCCAAACATTTAATTTTTGCGGCCTTTGAGTTCGGGAGGAATGAAACAAATGTAAATTTTCTTGACTCCAATGCCTAAAATGCTGTCTGTGCACTTTACCATTTAGAGTAAACGTTGCTTCGTCAGTAAATAAAATTATTTGAAGCATTGTTGGGTCGGAATTAACTTTTTCAAACAATTCAAAAAAAAACAAAAAAAATTCATACGTACTGCTGCGTCCCTTTCTAACAATTCTTGATGATTTTGAAATTTGTATGATCGAAACTTTTCTTTTTTTAAGAAGTTAAAAACAGATCCAATACTGACACCAACGGTTTGTGCAATTGATCTTAAAGTATTTTTATTATTTTCTTCCACTTGTAATAATATTTCCAACTGCTTCTCTCCTGTAAGCACGTGGGATGTTGTTCTATTTTATTATGTTTTGACTTAAGACATCCTTCGCGACGAAATTTATTAACTAGTCTTGAAATTGTAGAGGGATTTGGTATTGGCCGATCTGGATAAGTTGCACTAAATACAGCAGAAACTTCTCTTAAACTCAATTGGGAGTTATACCAAGTTACCATCATTATTTTTTCTTCATCCGTATACATGTTGATTAATTTTTAAATCAGCAATGAACAAAAGTATACACACTAATTGTCTATGTTGCAAATGAAAATGAACACGATTTATATTGCTGTCAAAAACTGTATCCATGGTAATGACATAGTACATGTTGCATTAAATAATAAATTCATTGTATAAACCCATGTAAAAATACAATACGTGCAAATTTAATCGAAATGCCCGTGGCCGCCTACAGACCTGAAAAAATATATGTGTTATGCTAAAAACAATCAGTTGAATGCAAGAGTTGACGCATTACGGATGTTCGACTTACGATATAAATAAAAAAATAAAATAAATAAATAAATAAAATAAACACTTCACAGAACTAAAGGGATTGTAATTCTTGTATAATAAATGCACCAGAAAAATAAAAGCATTATTTTTCTTATTTCACCCATATAAATCTTTTGGCATATATAAATTCGCGAAACATTTTTTCCACTCTGAAGTTGGTAATGATAATCGTTGTCCATGCATTTTTTGTTTGACATTGAGAACAAAAAAAAGTCGTTAGGGGATAAATCAGGTGAATACGGGCAATGAGATATTAATTTGATGTTTTTCTATTTCATATCATTTGCATTTCCATGATGAAAAGTGATGCGACGTTTTTCCTGATTTTGTCGATGACTTCTGCCAAGCAAATTGCTGTATACCATTCATCCTGAACTGTTCTCCGATCCTCTAAAGAAATGGTTGCGACATGTCCAGTACAACCGAAGAAACGGCCATCATTTTCTTGGAAGAGCTTCGTGAATGAACAACTTTAGTTCATCTTGAAAGACCCAAACTGTGGATTTCTGCTTAGTTTCCGGTTCATATGAATAAATCCAAGTTTCGTCACCTGTAACGATGTTGTATACGAATTTTGCAGTGTCTAGGTTGCATTTTTGTAGCATTCCCTTACACCAATTAACACGACCCTTTTTTTGAGCTTTGGTCAAATTATGCGGAATTCATCGGGAACAGATCTTTTTCACAGCTAAATGTTCATGCAAAATCGAATATATTACAGTTTGCGATATGCCAAAGGATGCCTCTGTCTCACGGTAAGTCACATGCCGATCTTCTCCAATCATTTTGTGCACAGCATCGATGTTTTTTTGAATCACAACCGATTTTTGTCGACCTGCACGAGATTCATCACTGACGGATGCACGACCACGATGAAATTCTGTAAACCAATAGGGGATAGGCATGATTTTTTAATTTTTTTATTATATTCCTCTTGTTGCATATAAACATAAAAAACAGTTTTGCATTTTTATTTTTTTAATTTGAAGGCTTAAAATGACGTGTGACGTCATACCCCTTCTAAGTGACGCAGTACACTACAAGCCTACCCAGTGTACTGCGTACAGCCTACCCAGTGTACAGCGTGCAGCCTACACAGTCGTGAACTTATTTGCTTGTATAAATTTTACAGGTTATGTAAAGTTAGAGTGATTTTAATTAAAATAAAGATTTATTCTATAAAAACAATTTATACATGTTTACCGAATTACATTTTATATTAAAATATATAAAATATGGAAGATCCAGGCCCCAGTACTCCGAAACATAGTCGAAAATATTGATTAGTAACGATGTTCACAAATAGTTCAAATAGAAATCCAAAAAACCAATTTATATCATTACCTGATGGCGCAAAACAACAGAAAAGGCGAAATTTGTTGCTGGAAGCTATGAGGCGAAATAAAACCGATATTTCAGAAAACAGTAAACTTTATGGTTGTATATGTTTTTTCATATATTCCATGAGCATAAATGCATCAATGTTGGGTAAATTATCACTCTGAGCCCTAACAAAATCTTTATCTACCGTTTTAATAATAAATGCATGAAAAAATGTTTAAAAACAAATACAAAACACTCGAACAATACAATATACACACGTAAAGATTATGTTGTAACTGTATCTGTGAAGTCAAACCTCAGTCGTTTGACGTCATACTCAGTCGTATTTACTCGGCAACCTTCGCGCCGTGGTCGGCTTATTTCAAATTTAAAATATTTGAATTAAAAAATTTGGCTATAATATTAATTGAAATGTGATTTTTGTTTTGTTAGGTGACATAACTAACATTAACATATAAAAAAAAATGTAGTTTTAAGGAAATATAAATTTTATGCGTATCCCCTATTGTAAACAGTCTTTTTTGATGGTGCTTCATTACCAAAAGTTGAACGAAGCAAATTTATGCATTGTTGTTGAGTTAGGCCTTTACTAAAATCGTAAAACATCATCCAACGAAAACCTTCACGAGTAATATTAATTTTTTCACAAACATGTTTTTTAAACGCTCACTCTCAACAAACTACTCGGTCAATTTATAATATGCCACTGATTTCGCAATGACAAATGTCAAATTTTACGAATATAGTAATGACACGGGAAGATAGGAGCTGATGGCACCTGAGAACTGCAAACATGTTATGGGAAAACGTCATGTAGAAAAAAAAAGATTTATTTATTATTAATGTGCTCACTTTGTTCCCCAGAGAAAAATACAAATACGTACGGCGGCACATACGAGGTGTGTAAATTAAGTAACCGGACTGATTTAAAAATATTTTTTATTCGAATAAAATTACAATTCAATATTGTCTTCCTCAAAATAATTTCCTTGGGAAGCTACCCAGCGCTGGAGATGGTTCTTCCGATCCTCATAGCAGTGTTGGAACTTGGATACTGGAATAGCTTTCAGCTGGTCGGTTACGGACGTTTTAATGTTTTCGAGTGTTCCAAAATGACGTCCCTTGAGATGATTTTTCAATCTTGAGAAGAGGGAAAACTCCCAAGGACTCAAGTCAGGCGAATAAGGAGGCTGAGGAGCCACAGGAATGTTTTTACTGGCCAAAATCTCGTTTATTGAAATTGCTGTGTGACAACTATTTTTGCCCAGATTTTTCTCATACCCAATTCATTGTTCAAAATCTGATGAACGGTAGTGTCAAATTCAACTCTTCCCAGATCATTCTGTCTGTCAAACGACGATCTGAAAGCACAAGATTCCGGTTTCTGTCAACATTTTCATCGGTTCTTGAAGGTGAAGGCCTTCCGCTGCGTGATTCATCTTCAATCAACTCTCTTCCTTCTGAAAATGCCTTAAACCACCAAAAAATCTGAGTCCTTGACAAAACACTGTCTTCGTAGTTTTGCAAAAGTTTCCGTTGTACTGTGCCCAAGTTTGAAGCAAAATAGCACATCGTTGTTCGAAATGAATGTCACTCATTTTTAGAACGCACTAGAAAAAAACTGTTTCGCGAAAAAATCAAATTACTCTAGCGAGTTCAAACTAGTACTGAAGGTGTATCACATGTTCACCTGCCGCCCCTCCAAGTCCCGCGTCCCAAATGTCGCCAGATCAAACGCTATGTTCGTTACTTAACCATTCCGGTTACTTCATTTACACACTTCGGATCCCTGATTTCAACTGCAAAGGATTAATTTGTTTTCAAATTAGTTTTCAGAATTGACATAAAAAATATTTGAAATTATATAAACACACATATTTTCATCATGCATGTAAATTTTTTTATTATCATGATAAACTGAAATTATACTTTACTGTTATTTTTTAAGTGTCCTATTACTTTCTAGAAAAAGTAATGTTAAAAATGTAAAATTAATAATAAAATTGCGACAATTTGCTAAAATACACATGAAAAAGTGGAAACATAGAGCTAGTGGATAATTATGGTTTTTAAGGTGTAATTGTAGTAGCTATTAAGGTAAAATGTTACGAATATTATCACGCAAAACTAAAATTGGTTTGTAATTATATGTCGAGTTGTTATGCAACCGGAAAAACACACACGCGAAACAAGTTGCTCACGCGCAAGGAAAAGAAAATAGGACAATTGGGGTTAAAAAGAAAAAAGAAAGTTTTTCTCAAGGTAAATGTTAGGTAAGTTTCTAAAGATTAAATTCTTTATAAGTTATATTAGAGACAGAAAGATATTACAAATGACAACCACCAATAAATTAATCAAACAAAATTAGAATGTTTAATAGTTAGAGCACTATGAACTATGACAGCGGAATTTATCCAGCGGCACACGGTTTTTGTTGCTTAAACTTCAAACAAATATATGAGGGGATAAATCTGACGCTCGATTGACACATATACGCATGCGTTCCAGTGTAGCGGGAAACGAGGATGAAACGAGGAAACCACTATTGTGTTTACATGTACTTATATACAGCGCACGTATTTTTAAATAAATTGAAAATGTCTGTGATGTGGTTAATTTGCAATGAAATATTTTCAAAACAATATAATTTAAATGTCCATTTGAAAAGTATTCATAAGATAAACTTTAATGGTAATCGACGAATATGGCGAGGGGTTTCCTGCATCATGTATGTTTACAAACAAGCAGGACACTACTGTATATGATTTTTTTTTTCGTAAAAGTTTCAAAAAAATCGGTTTAATAAATTGCAATTTTTTATATCCGATATAAAAGTGTTTTACAATGCCTGGTGTGCAGTGATGAGCACCAAACTTTAAAAACTTTAGAAATAACCCTTAAAGAATCAAAATTTATAGAAATGTTACCAAAAGCAATAGTTTTTTACTTTCGGACAATGACATGAAAATATTTGGTGAATATTTTTTCACAAATTATTATGAGAAGCCCAATCTTTGGGCTTATACTTATAGAAAATGTTTAGAAATTAACAAAGAAAATAAAAAACTGAAACACCAACTAGATACGACAAAATTTGAACCAAGTAATAAAAAAATTAATAAACAAATTTCTATATTTAGTACCAGGAAAAAAATTAAGAAGTCGCATATTTTAAAAAACCGACAACGCAAGGGGAAGAAAATATTATTGAAAAAATACCGAAGTAACTTTTTTTGTCTTAACTGTGTGAGTAGTAACACACACACACACACACACACACGTGTAATTTCATTCATTTTATCTCCTTTGTATTTATTTAAGCAAATTATAATTTAAGAATGAATTATTGGTTGCTTAACAATAATTTTACGACTATCGACAACACTGTGATATTTGTTCCTTTTGTTTTTTGTTTTTTCTTGTTTTGTATTATTGTTCATATTACCTACGTGCTGTTCTATTAAATAAATAAATAATAAATTGATAATTATTATTGATGTATTAATGATAATCTTAAATATATCCACAATAAATCAGAATATTATATTTTTAATCTCCGCTCAAGATCATTTTGAAGCATGCGCACATGTGTGAATCGAGCGTCAGATTTATCCTCTCATAACGAATATTCAGTTCAGCACACTGCTGCCATTGAGCATGCGCGATATTCTACATTTAATAAAATAATAAAATAAATAATAAATAATAATTTATTGACAAAATTAAACGTAATGTGTTTTAAGTCAGTCAGAAATACATATTTAGGTCATACAATAATAAAATTTATAAAAACACGTTGCAAAAACACATTTACATTTATAAGTTAAAAATTACCATTTTACTGTCTTAAAATTTAAATTAGTAATATCTTCAACTTTATAAAAAGGATGCTGAGTAAGAAAATGTTTCATTTTATTTTTAAATATTTCTACGGAGTTTGATTTGACTTCTGTTGGTAACACATTTAAGAATTTAATTGAGTAATAGTTGCTACAATTTCTTGTTTTTGATAATCTAGTATAAACAGGGTAGATTTTTGTTTTATTTCTAGTGTTGTAAGAATGTAACTGCTCAACAGTAGTGTACGATCCAACATTTTTAAATCCGTATAGGAGACACTGATAAATATAAAGGGATGGTAGAGTCATATTTATACTAATAAAATGTTCCCTGCATTCTGCTTTGTAGGATACTCCCGCGATTATCCTTATTACGCGTCTTTGCAGTTTAAAAATACGTTCCGCTGATAGGCTGTGTCCCCATACAGATAGAGCGTAAGATATCTGGGACTGGAATAGCGCGTAATAAGAAATACGTAAAATATTCACCGACACGCAGTTCACTAAATTCCTGAAAAGATATATAGTACTGCATAATTTTCTTGATAACACAGATACGTGTTTATCCCATTTAATAGTTGGGTCTATTTGAACACCTAGGAAAGTGACAGAAGCAGGGTTATTGAAATTATTATTTCTTAAAGTTATAAGTAAATTATTAGTTTTACTAATATTTAGACTTAATTTTTTGTTAACAAACCAAGAATGTGCATTATGTATAATTTCCTCATTGTTCGGTAATAGGTCATTATATAACTGAGATCGAGTAAGGATGGTTGTATCATCAGCATATAAAAAATGAGAACAATTGTCTATAGAACAAGGGTAATCATTTACATAGATTAAGAATAGCAGCGGCCCTAAAATTGAACCTTGCGGCACACCACAGTTAATATAAAGCGGATCTGATATTATGTCATTAATTTTTACGTATTGCACACGATTAATTAAATATGACATTATAAAAGCACAACTGTCATCTTCAAAACCATACTTTTTTAGTTTATCCAACAATATTGCATGGGAGACACAGTCAAACGCTTTACTCAGGTCTAAGAAGGTGGAAAGGCAGTAATCCCCGGCTTCAAGTCCGTTCGAAACCTCATTAGTGAAGGCCAGTATTGCATCGGTTGTCTAATTTTTTGGTCTCAAACCAAATTGGGCATCATTAAATATATTGTTGTGTTCAAAATACATTGATATTTGTTTACATATTATTTTCTCAAATATTTTAGAAAAAATAGGGAGGAGAGAAATTCGCCGAAAATTATTTGGATCGTTAGGGTTACCCTTTTTATGCAAGGGTAAGATAGAGGCAGTTTTGAGCAAATTGGGGAAGATATTCGAAGCTATGCAAATATTAATAATTTTAATAATGGGATAAATAATTAAATTCTTTACAGTTTTTATTATGTCAACATTTAAGCCATAAATGTTCCTAATCTTACTATTATTTAACGAAACTATTGCGTTTCTGACTTGAATTTGTGAGACAGGTGTAAAACAGAAGGTTTTGTTGACTGTTATTGATTCCATATAAGATAGAGGGGAAATATTGTTAGTTGGCAATGAATTTAAGATGGTATTTGATATATTCGTGAAGTAGTCATTGGCGGAGATATCTGTCTCAGGCATAGATTTTGATTTTTTTGTTTGTCTGTTGTTATTGATGACTTCCCAGGTAGATTTAGAAATATTATTTGAAGTTTTAACATAAACAGAATTCGCTTCTATTTTAGCCTTTTTAATTTCAGACCAATATTTAGATCTAAATGCGTTCCTGTTGCTCCGATATTCTTGACTAGGATTATTAGAGTAAGCTAGGTCCAGTTCACATAGAGTGTTACGCATATTTCGAAAATTATTATTAGACCAGGGAGCAATGTCTTTTAAATTGACGGTATGTTTTTTAATAGTCTTTAGGGGAAAACAATTGTCAAAAATAGATAAAAAAATTTAAAAAAACATATCGACAGCGTCATTTCCATTACTTATATTATTTAAAGAAGACCAATCAAGTTTTTCTATTGATATATAAAATTTGTTTTTACGTATTTGTGAGATTGGTCTGATAATCGGAGGGTCGTTATTTTTTTTTATAGAATATCTTATTGGATATAAGTTTTCCAGAGAATTTTATACCAAAGTGATCAGAAATCCCCGACACAAATTGTTGAACAGCCACATCTTTTGAAAAGGCAGAATTTAATTTATGGAAAATATTATCTAAACGATTCGGGCCTCTAGTATTAAAGTTAACCAAAGAAATCAAATCATAAGAAAGTAACAGGTCAACCAGTTCTACAGCATTCTTTTCATTTGAGTTAAATTTTACATTAAAGTCACCGCAGATAATAACATTTTTTGAGAAATCTATTACTGATAAAAGCAAGAGTAGATTATTCATAAATAAAGTGAAATATCCATGAGGAGATCTATATATACAATTATTACATTTGAATTATTTAAAAACACAAAGCTTATCTCGCAGTGATATCAATTGATAGTTTATTTAATATCGGCAAAATAACACTTTGGCAATTAGTTTTTGTTAAAATCATGGAACCGCCGTGTTGTATAATTTTTCTACAGTAAAAAGAGGAAACTTTATAATTTTTTAGATGCAGTGCTTCAATTTCTGTGTCTGTAAGCCAATGTTCTGTTATACAAAGAACATCACAGTTTTCATCTATTAATAATGTATCTAATGTATTGATCTTATTTCTGATTGACTAAATGTTAAGACACAGAGGGCTTAGAGAATGGTCTCCATTAGGAACGAAAAAAACTGGACGTAACTTGTGAATGAGGCATCATTCGTATACTCGGCTGTAAACAATGGAGATATAAGTAGTTGAGTAGCTTAATTTTTCCATTGTAATTTATTTGTAGTTCCAGGGCCGGCGGAAGGCGGGTTCAGCGCGTTCCCAGAACCCGGCCCCGCGCTTTGAGCGGCCCCGCGGTTTGCGAAAAGTATCCTATTAAAAGACACAAATTTGCATGACATTTATTTTTTTTTTAACGGTTTGTAATCTGGAGTTAAAAACAAATACTTAGGACCGGCGCGAGGCATGTGCAACCGCACATGCCCCGCGCATGGAGATGAGGACCTTTTTTTTTTGCTCCTCACTTGGATCTGAACAGCAGGCCCCGCGGCTCTTGTCGCACATGGCCTCGCAAATCCTAGCGCCGGCCCTGTGTAGTTCATCTCTGGAGAAGTCGAGATGGGAGAGAAGTAGACTAGTGTTTATAATTGTTGCGTAGTTCTTGAATTTGGAACACAGTGAAACATTATTTTGTAAAATAATGGAGTTAAATTGTAGATCATTGAGACATAGTGGTGTTAATATTAATTAGGTTTGTGTTTATTAATTTTTCCCTGACTAGATCGAGAAATCGAGAATTTAAACGGATTAGCGCGTAACTATATTTGAAAATCTTGGTAAAAGATAAATTAAGATAGGTATTTAGATATTCTCAAATATTAATTTATTTAAAAATTGGCATTTATAAGGCCTTTAGTTATAGACCGGGAGCTCATGACATTTTTGGGCTCCTATTTCATACAGCATGCCTTTTGGAGAAGAGAATATTTACCCTGTGACAACAAAAAAGGGATGGTGTTAAACCCCTGCACGCTTTCCGGTCATAGGGAAAATTGCATTTTCACTTGCACAAATTTTTTGTGTTTTTCTCTGATTTAATATTGCTTGCCCTTTTGTCAAAAGAAAGTTATAACAAATTTAAAGTCATTTAATTATAGGCATGCTGTATGAAAACGCAGAAAATCATATTTTTTTATTAAGATCACATGACCGTTTGAGCCCTTTGGGACCCTCCGAATCGCATGCATATATTTAAAAGACTTTAAATTTGTTATAACTTTCTTTTGTCAAAAGGGCAAGCAATATTAAATCAGAGAAAAGCACAAAAATTTTGTGTTTAAGTGGAAATGCAATTTTCCCTATGACCGGAAAGCGTGCAGGGGTTTAGTACCATCCCTTTTTTGTTGTCACAGGGTAAATATTCTCTCCTCCAAAAGGCATGCTGTATGAAATCGGACCAAAAAACTGTCATGAGCTCCCGGTCTATTAGAAAATAGGCTACAATAGTCATTATAGTTCAATTTTGGCAACATCAGCTAAAATAGGCATTTTAGGCACCATAAAACACACATCAAAAGTTATGTTGTATTGCAATATGAATTTCTCTCATAATTTCCCTGAAATATTTACTCAGGAATAAAAAAGGCATTTTCCCTAGAATCCGCTCTTTAATTATAACACAGCAACTTACACAAACGCTGTATTGGGAATAATGAAACACGTCACCGTCACCCGAAATGAGGCAATCGTATAGTCTGTATATTGTACTTACCGAACTTTAAAATATTTCCATCGGATTTTACTCCCCCCTCCATTCTCCCCATCTCTCTCTCTCTTATTTTATCTCATTCTATCTCTCTCTACAGTAAGTTTTGCACATATAGAGCTATTTGCTCTGCGCACAGAGCGCACGATATTGTTAAATATGCACCAGAAAGCCTTAGCTTCAAATTAGGATGTTAGCGCAGTAGCATCAACCCGTATTTGCTTTACACGGTTAATTACATACGTGTTCCATTAATATGTGTGGAGTTGAAAGTAATAAGACGTGTGCATCGTCTATAATGAGAAAATGGAGCGAAGGCAATCGGTAGTAGATAGGCTCCCATTAATTAGTTCAATTATCCAGACAATACGATTAAACGAGAACAGGATGTTGCTTAGGGCGTTTACTTATATAATCGGAAACCCACGTTCTGCTTAAATCCAGAGCCAACGGCCTTAATACTCCGTTCAACACATTTGGTCATTAATTTACTATTGTCTTGGATCTAATAAATGGATGATCATCTCAAGTTGTCGCTAAGGAAAAGTCTTCAAAGGATCTATGTACAGAGTAACTCAGGATGACTTATTAACTTTACAATACCTATTTGAAACAATTTCTATAATAAATACAGTAAATATTTTACATATACCTCAGTTTTTAATAGACCAATCAAGGCCATATGACTGATATTATGATGTATTTATATCTCACTCATACTGGCTGCTTATAAAAGAATTATTAGTGCGCAGTTTGTCTATCTGCATTGTTTTTTGTTTAAATAAAGCTATGATAAATGTGCATAGTCACTGGTCGTGTTTGTGAAAATGTATTGTTTGTGAATTTGTCTTAAGGCGGCATCAGACATGCGGAATTCGCCAAATACCGAATAGACGAGGTGCTCGGCGTAGTGTTCGCCGACTACTCGCCAAATGACGAGCACCTTAAAATAGATAGTAGAATAGTATTTAACGTCCAATTTTGTAGAATTAGGTAATAATTTCATTCGGCTTTTTGGACAAGAAGCGTTTATTTTAAACAACACAACGTTTCACCAACAACATTTTTGGCTTCTTCCGGTGCTATAACAATAACATAACAATAAAGTAACGATCTTATATAGTTATAAATTAATTTACGTATGTTACTTAAACGTAACTCTAACAAACTGTACATCAGTCATCTCCAAGGATGGTGAAAATGCAGAATAGCATATGACAAAATATATGAACTTGAAGAATACAGAAAATAGGAAAAACAGGAGTTAAATTTTAAATATAATACTATGATACCAAAGGTAAAGACTTTAATTAAATTTTACATTTTAAACAAGACTAGAGATAAATGTACTAATGTCCAAGATTAACAAAAATTAATAATTACTAATGATAGTTTGAATGATACCAGGTTGTCAGGGGGGGTAGTGTAACTGTCTGTCATATTGATGCGTTGGTCAGTCTTACATAAGGATACTCTTTACTATTGCATCGAATATCTTCATCCTCCAATTGATATTGTCACATAGGTAATCCTAGGTCAGAATTACGACATCTAGACATTTTGACGGTCAGCTGTCTGATTAAAAACTATTCGTCAGCGTCTGACGTGTGTGGCCTGATTACGAAATACAGACACTGCATTTTCGTAATAAGGAAATATTTGTCATAACGAATGAATATTGGAAATGGGTTAAACTTTCGTTAAAAAAAGACTGGAAAACAGAATATGGAAGTAGTGGAACAAAGACAACTCCGCTGCACGTATTAGTCCACAAGCTGACGACCAAGACACTGACGCCAGATTCTTGTAACGAGGGTGAAGCCAAGCAAGCAGTCACCATGTGTGTGGAAGAAGACTTCTCCAGGCTCCTCGACTCCCGGATGGGTAGCCCCCGCCTCGGAGATAGGTCCAAGCCGATCCTGGCCAACACGGGGTGGACCGAAGACTTCCCCAACTCCATGGACCAATTCAAACATTCTATTGTAATTTTGATAAATGTTTAGTAAATTTGTTATGTTGAAACCAGGAGTTGTGTCTCAATCAAACCACCCACGTGACAATATTATCATTAAACCACCTCTCCCCTATGCTCCATAACTTTCACATAACCAGCCTTGCTTTCTTCACTCTTTCCCTAACGTGTTGCTCTGCCCTGTTGTTCCTCATTAACACGTATCCCAGGTTCTTTATACTCTTCACTTCTTCAATTTCTCTTCCTGACCATTCCCATCTACTTTTTTTCCCCTACCTCTCATTTCCGAACACCATCACCTTCGTTTTGTCTATGTTCACCTCTATTTCTTTCTTTTATTTTTAAGTAAAATTTTATTAACTCTTGGTATACAAACCACTATTTTAATCATTCTAAGGCGCTTCTTATATTCATTCTACAATCAGAAATTTTTGTTTCATGTGTCATAAACTTTGGTTAAACTCTGTGACATTTGTTATCACAATAAGACATAAAACAGGTAATCGCCATTAAAACTACCTTTTGTGTAAATAGGATTAGTTACTTGTTGACAACAATTAGACAAGTATCCCATTTAGCATGTTGAGTACCTCTGTAACTAAGACGGCCTTTGTAAGTTGGTTAATGCATTACTAATGGATTAGTATAGTAGCAAACAGAATACAGAGAGCGTACAGGTGTAGTAGGTAGAGCTACATTATGTACGGTAGAAGACACTTGCCTAGTGTTATATGTCGGACATAGTCAGGATCGACACGGGAAAGATAGGAAACTACATATATCCTGTGGGAAAACCTTCGGGGATGACCCTTAAGTTATTTACTCCCTAATTAGGTCAATATATGTAGGTGTGATTTGGTTTATAGTTGCCTAAGAAATATATTTTTTCCTCTTTCTCTTTAGCTATAATTTACCGATAAGAATAGAATTCTTATTATTACATATTTATTTATATTTTTACTTTCATCACAGTCGTTCCTGAGTTGTTTAAACAATACAGCATCCCATATCTTCTTCTTCTTTGGGCATTATCAGTCTGGCTGACTTTTGGCCTCACTCACATAAATCCTCCATCTTGATATATTCATTGGAAGGGCTTGCCAAGTACCCTGTATACCAATACTTGTTAGATCTTTGGTTAGCTGATCTCTCCATCTCTTGCGAGGTCTTCCCACTGGTCGACGGGTATTGAATATTCCTTCTCATATCTTCCTAATCATTCTGTCCTCCCTCATCCTCATAACGTGTCCTATCCACTGTAATCATCTGCCTCTCAGTTCTTGTGTCATACTCGGCCTTGAGTACAATTCTCGGATATCTTTGTTCTTATGGATTCTCCATTCACCATTAATTTCAATGAGGCCAAAGATTCTGCTTAATATTTTATTTTCGTTAACTATGAGGTGTTGTCGATCTCACTTTGTTATGGTCCATGTTTCCGAGTCATACATGGTACGGGACGTACTATAACTTGGTATAACCTGATCTTGGTGTTCCTAGATAGGAGTTTCGTTTTGAAGAGGGGCCAAGTGCAAAATACGATGCATTAGCAGTTTTAATTCTATTCGAAATTTCCTGTTATATCAGATTCAAATGATTTATCATTGGGCCCAGGTATTTGAAAGTAGAAACTCTCTCAAAAATGTCAGTAATTTTTAAGTCGGTCGTGTTCTCGTGACTGCGTCAACGAACATTAAGATGCTTGGTTTTTTTTACTGATGATGAGTCCTGCTTTACGAGCTTTAACATCAGTAAGGTTAGTAAAATATGTAACGTCTTCAAGCCGACGGGGGTAGCGTAGTGGTAACATATGTGCTCTGCGTTGCTAAGGTTCGAATTCCGTTCAGGCATGGAATAATTTTCAAAAAATAATAATTCTGGCAAATTGCCGAAGCAGCAAAGGCCATTAAAATGAAAAAAACCGTATTTGAAATAATATCCAGGTCATCTGCATTCCCTAAAATTTTGTGGTAACCTGTGGGGAGCTACGATATGATAATATATGAAATGTCACGGTTGGCTGATTTATTTCATTTGTACTTACTCTGTACATCCCTCACATTATGGGTTCCAAGACTTGCGAGCGGATCAAGTCTGGACCCCCCCTATTAGTCCGCTAGCTGGTTGCTATGATTCTTGGAAGGATTAAGGGTTTTCTTCAATTAAACTCAACATTTTAGCTAACCTACTTTAATTACGATTAAGGTTTAAATATTTACACTAATTACAATAGACTTACAATTACGTCGATACACCTAAATCCAAATGAGACACACATTCGCACACACTAGACACACTTTACACCAAACACTAATTTAACCACTACATGTTTCTCAATATGGTCTCTCCACTTTTTAGCTGATCACTACACTAACGTTCATACGGAATTACATGTTGCATTTTACTAGTCCAACCGAACACCCTAAATGACTCTAACCCATGGTTAACAAAATATCACTCTAATTAAAAACACGACTTAACTTCACGACGGTTTAAAATGAACTCCAAAACATGACTTAACATTATGAAGGTTTACAATCTACTCTTTTTTACATCTTAACGTTATGACGGTTTAAGCTCAACTCTTAAACATGGTCTTAACCATACGACGGCTTAAGCTCAACTCTCTTTAACATCTTAACTTCATGATGGTTTAACATCTATTGCCTAAAATGCGACCATCCTAAAAAAAATGCTTATATCGCCCAACTGTTAAATATCATTTAACACCTCTTGATTGTCTCTCTTGTACTATCTTAAAATTCATAATTTATTGGTGATAACTCAGATAATATCCTATTAGAAAATAGCCGAATCATCAAATTTATCTCAGACAGAATTTAATTATTATTTATGTGCTTATGGTTGACGTATATTTATTTAACACAATAATTTACGATTCACTTTTCATGTTCCCTTGACAAAGTGTCAAGTTAAAATAATAAACAATCTACCGTTATCTTAAATGCCCTTTCTAAGCAATAGATTATTTTTGTATCGTTTAACAGATTAAATATTTTACTCTAATTGAATGATTATAATGAATTTATTTATGAAATTTTATTTATGAAATAATACCAAAATTACCTCCCTTACAAACCATTGAGCTGTAGACCACGGTGGTTGGTATCTTAGATTTTTCGTAACACCATCTCCAGCACGAGGTTAAACCCCAAGGTGAGGTGACGTCTCCTTGTTTGACTCCCACACACACACACCATAATCACCTTGATAAGTTTACTAGGGATGCCAAATTCGTCCATGATGTCCCAGAGTTTGCCAAGTATTATTCTGTTATAGGTTTTCCTGAAATAAAACATTAAGAACATCGATGTTATATATTCCAAATAATTTTCAAGAACTTGTCTTAATGAGAAAATTTGATCTGTTGTCGATCTACTAGATCGAAATCCCGCCTTATGAATTAAATATTATTTAATTAAAATAATTTCTTATGTATTGTTTATTTTTATATCTGTATTTATTAAGTTATAAATGTTTATCATAAAAAATAAATATTGTCTAATATCAACCCCATGCCCCTCCCCCTTCCAGGAGTGCTCACCTATCTATTTATATACTACAGTAATACCCCGGAGTTACGCGATAGGTGGGTCCGACGAAAATCGCTTACGTCGAATTCGCGTAAGTCGGGGTTCAACTTTGCATATAAATACATATCAATCGTGTTTAATTGGAACCAAGGACTAACAAAAACACTAGTTTAAAAGAAAAATATTTAATAAAATTGCAGTTATTTATACATATTACCACAAAATAAAAAAAATAAATAAATGAGTTACGTAAAAAAGTTATTAACAAATTTGTCTGACGACAGAAAGCCAAATTTTTCAAGCAAAATTTCTTCGTAGCAAGCTCATAATTTTTGTATTCCTTGCTTTGTAGCTACAACGCGTCCTTCGTTGTGTTTCTAAAATTGTTAAGCCCTTTTCAATTAAGCTGAGATCTTCTGTTATTCTGCTATCAAAATCCTTGATAATGTTAAGTTAACTTTGCAAAGATATCGTTTTCCTTTCTTACTAGGTGCAGGAGAATCAGATTTACTTCGTTTGGACGACATGTTTTTTTAAGGGTTTAGAAAACGTATAACAAAACAATATTACCTTTCGTCGATCGTAGAATCGTAATCGTGCACGTAGATTTCGCGCCAAACACGTCCAATGTGTAGCACAGCAAGAGATGCACTGAAGATAGCGTTGTCAAACGAAAAAATCAAAAACCGCGTAACTCCGAGTTCGCGTAAGTCGGGGTATTACTGTATTTTATTTCTATGTAGTTTGTATCCGTGTCGATCCTGACTATGTCCGACATATAACACTAGGCAAGTGTCTCCTACCATATATATTAGGCGCTTTCCTTTTACCACTTTATTTAAGAAATCTAAGCTAAGCTAAGTTAATATAAGTTATAAGAGCGTTTCATTTATAAGACACTGGCTAAGATAAACTAAGTTTTTTCATCCCCTCTTTCCCTTGCTAAGATATTTGACTAACTTCTTAGCTTAGCCAAGCATTTTAACTTGTAAAAGGAAAGCAGCTAATGTATCTCTAGTTATTCGATAAATAAAAATATATAAATACATATTAAATCAGTTGTTCCGAAGAGAATTATATTATTCTGATCCAGAATTATGTTACTTATTTAAATATTTTACTTATCGTTACTTATTAAACTTATTATAAACTTTTAAACTTTCAAAATCTGTCACTGATGGATGATGAAACCTGTAAATATTGACTTTTTAAAATTCTAACAGTGTAGGTGCATTATAAAAAGTAAATAAATTCTCTTAACAATCCGTATGATTTATATGAATCCGTAAGCAAGCGAGTAGTGAGCGTATTATGTGTGCATAAGGTGGATAATTTGTGTCCTTTATGGCTGCAGGAACCCATATTTCCAACAGGAACTGCTAAACATTAAGTGCTTATCCTTGTCATTCAGAAAGAAGCTTCATAAACCTCTTTTACTTGTACTGCTATAATTACACCTCCGGACAAACCACAGAAAAAGTTTCAAGAAGAAGTACAACAATTTTTTACTTGAAAAGAATACATATTTTTTCACTGCTTGAAATGTAAAGATCATTCAAAGATAATTTATCTCAATTTTCAAATTTTATGGTGCTCTATAAATCAGTATAGATTATAAAATTAAAGATGATATCTGCAAGAGGGTGCTAATCTTATCTGGAATGTAACCATTTGTCATTATTTATTAATTTCTCATTTCTCTTCATTTGTCTTTATATTTGACATTATTATATGCTTTCTTTTTTTAATGTAAATAAGCAAATAATGATTTTCAGATTTTTTTTATACAGGGTGTATCAAGATAGAAGGACCAAAACGATTTTTCTCGAAAATTCGACATGTGAGCAAGTTGGGAAAAAAGTGATGATCAAAATTTACCCAAAGAATCGAATGGTAATATTAATCTTTTCCGGAACCGGAAGTATTTTATATCAAGGACAACTTTTTTAAACGGGAACGTATGTCGTATTGGAGATCTTTGGGAAGAGCATTTGAAAATAAACAACTATTACTTAAATATTTTTTTAATAGCTTTTGTAGTGAGCCCTTGATACGTTACTTAAATCGTACCATTTATTATCAACTAGGTAGAGAGCCTGTGATATAATATAAAGTCTGATCTCAAACTGAAATGAGATTCCTGACTAAAGGAGTTCGGGTACTAGACGTGAGTGTTATCCAGGGTTCATCATTACGATATGTGAATTAAATGATACGTATTAGTACTTACTAAGGTTTCCAATCCGGATATCCGAATATCCGGATTATCCGACCAATTTGGACTATTCGATAATCCGGATAATTTTCATTGATTATCCAATAATCCGGATATTTTTGCCACCACATTGACGTAGAGGAAGTAGTTGAAGAAATCACAAGTGAAAGTGTGTTTAAAAGTCAAAATGCTGCAATTTCTCTACAGCAACAACTGAAAGCGGCAATTTCTTCAATTACCCATGTTGAAGAGCAGAGCAACGTTATTACTACATTGTTGAAAAAAGATTTCATGATTTTAACAAACCCAAAAACAAGGACAGATAATTTAAATATATTATTTAATGCACTTTTTACAATAAAACCAACATCTACTGCAACAGAATGAGTTTTTTCAATTGCAGGTCTGACTAGGACAAAAATTAGAACTTACTTGAATTTTGAAACTTTCAATGCAATTATTTACTACAACACATTTTTAAAAATGAAATAAATTTAATTATATGATTTTTTTTTTACTAATTTGTGAATTATTAATGTATATAATTAAAATACTTAAATTAAATTAAATAAATGAGTTATAAAACACCATGAATATTGGATTCAATCTATTATCTTTAGTTTCTTATTTGTTATCCGGATATATCCGAATATTTTGAATTTTCTGTATTCGATATCCGGATATTCATTAATGTCGGATAATTGGAAACCCTAGTACTTAACAACCGATCAGGTATCTTGTAATTAGTCTGGATCTAAGCTGTTCACTTGAGTTCTTAAAGGTGAAGGTTTTCTCTAAGCTATTTGTAGCTCAGAGCATAATAAAAAAAAATAAAAATAAAAAAAGTATTTTCATGTCACTTTCATTTCACTTTTAAGTCATACCTACTTGAAAGTATAACTTGATTTCACTTTCAAGTGCTTTCAAAGTGAAATATTTTTTTTCTTTTGATCCGAGCTACAGTCATCTCCAGAGTAAGAATGTGCAAGTGTTTAAATCAAAATGGAAGGCACTTTGAATACTTGTAAATAAAAATATTTTATCTATGGCCTTTCTGCAGGATTAACCGCATGGAGGAAACCGCCAACACACGCCCCCGTATAGGCCACTTTTGGTGGATCCATGGACACCTCCTTCGAGGTGAAGACTCCCCTCTATGTGAAACAGATTTGTCTGTGTTTCCCTGTTAGTTACGTATTACAAAATGTGATAGAGATAGATAATACTATTTTTTAATCACACAAAAAAAATCTATATTTTTCGAAATAATAATTTGATCAAAAATTCCTGTTGAACTCAAGTCCATTCCAAACGATTCGGCGGAACTAGATTTTCAAATCTAGTAATTTTGATTTGGTCATTTTGTTCAGGAAAAGCCAACTTCAATATATAAAATATATATATATATATATATATATATATATATATATATATATATATATATATATAATAGATAGGAACTTTCAAAAATGAAAATTCCGGTTAGTTCCGCCTAATCGTTTGGAATAGACTATATTCTGGTTCCCATCAATATGTATTATTTTCTAGATTTTTGGCCTAACCCCTCTTTGGAAAATAGGGTGTGGGATAAAAGTTTTGGGACACATTTTTGACATCCTTCCATTATATTTCTGCTTTTGCTATAGCAAGGCTAGTACAGTACTTTGCAATACGTGAATGGTACTCAATATTACTTTCATTAACCTCTATTCTAGCTAAAATTTGCGCCGTCACATCAAATGTTGGCAGTTTATTGAATTTAATTTCGAAAATATGTACATTAATCTGCAGGGACATATTTGCCCCTTGTGTTCCGCAACCACAACTACATTCAGGTTAAGCGGTTAACCTATTTGAATCGCTGCAGGGACGAAATATGGAATATTATTGAATATATTATTAAATATATTGCGTGCTTGTCTCCGTAATGATGTAATTGTTGTATTCGGAAATAACATTTTGTAAATATAATATTTAAATATTTTAGGTTAAAATTTTATAATATAACGTATATTTAAATCACGGGTCCCCAAAGTGGTCGTTATGGATCCCCAGGGCTTAGTATAACATTGTTAGGGGTTGATGTGTCGATGCAAAAAGGTGGGCCTCTGTTGTCCGAAGGCCTGTATCACTTAGAGTGGGTGGCCAAATTATTAGGGACAGTGCAGATTTTCTGTAATTTTCAAATGAATTTAATGAGGAAATAAGTGGCTTTGGGTCTCGTATTTATTTTTATTCATTAGAGTGCTTTATTTAGAATATAAAACGACGTAATTGCTTATTCATAATCATTTATTTTTGTATAAAAAGTGTTAAGTTAACAAATTAAGTAAAATCTTGATATTTTGTAATGCCACCCTTGCTGCGATTGCGGCTTCCAGGCGTTTGGGCATGCTTTCTATGCAGACTTCTGCGTTGTGTCGGAGATTGGGGTTGTGATGCCACTCTCTGATAAGGGTTTCTATAAATTGCCGCTTGGTGGTGATGATTTCTTTGGCGATCTCCCGCTTTTTAAAATAATAATGATACCAGCAACAAGAATATAGAAGAAAAATGATTTAAAAACAATTTATTTTCTCACAAAATGCATTTAAACTTGAAAATTACAGGGGGGGGGTGCTGATCCTAATAATTTGGCCCCCTACTGTATTTGGATTCTTCCCGGCAGAGGCGTAACGAGTTTTTTTGGCGCCATGGCGAGTAAAGAAAACTGCGCCGTCATTAAAGTAATAGTCATCACTTTTAAAATGAATGCGAATCTTAGACTAATTTAGAAATTTAAACAGTTTAAAATAATTTAAATAAATTTAAATTTAAATTAATATACACTTAAATTATTGCACATGTTTTATTTTTACCGACCGCCAACATATACATATAAGGGAGGTATTGTGATCAGGACGTTTTCTCGGTCTGGAGACTCCAGGCAAATAACAATGTCAAAATAAAACATAATACATTTTTTTATTTATTATTTATTCGATATCAAGATGAATAAATTTATCTAGAGTGAAATGAAGTAAAACGGTTTTTTTTTTTTTTTTGTTACTTAGAAATAGACCTATGTCGCATTTAGAACTACTAGAAAACGCTATGAGGACACGTGAATTTACGTTAACGCTACGTACAACCCCCAGAGATTATTAGTTTCTTATACAAAACTAACAAGCTGAAATAAAATTAGTGACAATCTATGCATCAAATTTAACACAATTTTTATCTATCAATATGAAGAGAATTTAATTAAACACCCGGAAAAAGAAATTCTTTTTGAATGCTGGAGGGAAATGGAAAAACGGAATCAACAAGGAAAGCCACTATCAAGATGGGAAAAGGAAAGGAAGGAAATGTACGAA
Source organism: Liopterus haemorrhoidalis (assembly GCA_963971575.1). NCBI lineage: Eukaryota > Metazoa > Arthropoda > Insecta > Coleoptera > Dytiscidae > Liopterus > Liopterus haemorrhoidalis. The sequence goes on from OZ020617.1 coordinate 41,944,428, forward strand.
TATTGTGGCTACTCAACAACAGCGGTAAGACTAAAAAGAATGAATGGAGAAGAATTGGGGCACGAAGTAACAGAGCGAATGACCGACATACAACAAACGGAGCAAGATACAAAAATAAGAGAATCAAGGTATAATAGCAAATATGAAAAGACCTGGACGGTGAGAAAACCACAGTATTTGACAGAAAAAGGCACTAGAGAGAAGAAAAAGTGATAGCGAGATTTAGATGTGGAAATGAGGAGAGGGACAATAATTTTTGGATAAAAGAGGAAGAAAGAACATGTAGAATGTGCAGGGAAGGTAAGGAGACAATGGAACATTTGTTGGAAGAATGTGAAGAAATACGACACAGAACGGAAACGAGAAAGGAAATTTTGGATGAAACAGGAAAGGGGTATGAATGGATGAAAGAATTGAAAAACAGAAGGGAGGAAATTAAGGAAAGGAGTCAACGAAGATATTAACTAGAGGAGAAGGAGAGTAGATTTTAAACCGAAAGGCGAAAATTACAATTATTATTAAGTGTAAGTTAATTGTTGTAAGATAAAATGTAGTACATAATATTTAATAATAAAAATATCTATCTATCTATCTAATTTTTATCTATCTAATAGGATATTTTTGATTGTAGAAAAAATTATTGTAAAAATGTTATTGCTAAATAACATAACAATAGGTATTACACAACAATGTTCTGTAATTTTTTAAATATATTTGTGGGTTTCAAATAATTTTTATATTTATATAGTTTTGTGTAGAAATGTTCAAATAATACGTTAACATTTTTTTCGACATGATTGTTTATAGTTTAGAGTTCGACTTTCGTCGAAAAATATTATACTTGATGATAATGAAATGCAACTTGGTACAAGTATTCTTTACATAAAATGGAACATTTTTATCCGCCGCACCTATATTGAGAACCGCGGCAAATTCGAGGTGGCGGCAAAAGTAGATTACCAAGTACAATAACTATAAGTAATTTTCACAATAGAACAAATTGTCTCCAAACATATTTGTAGAATGAAGCTTTAGCTACAATTTGCCGCATGGTACACAAATATTCGTCGAATGGTTTACAAGATGGCGTCTATAACGCAAGTTGTTTATTTACAATTGCATGACAGTTCTTTTGACAATTAAAAATATCCAATTAGGTAGATAAAAATTCGTTGAAAATTTTGATGTATAGATTGTTACTAATTTTATTTCAGGTGGTTAGTCTTGCATAGGAAACTGTACGATTGTGCGCACCCTTAATCTGTTGCTAGTTGAACGAATTAGCATGAAAGCACGGATTGTTTGTAAAAGAGGCAGTGGTGGCTCCTGAGTACGCGGTGCGGAGCTGCAGCTCTTACTTGAAAATAATAATAAAAAAAATCTTTTTTTGAACTCAAAATGCATTTAACATAGTAAGTGTGGTGCGAAAATGTTTTTTTTTAAATATATTTTGAACATTGAATGATATTGTTAAGTATCTTAGCTTAACAAATACGTTTCGTATTTTAATTATAAAACAATAGGTTTAAAAAATTGATGTGAAGTGTGAATTTTCACACATTTCAGGGTTTTGCAGGTATTTAATAACTGAATGATGATTATTTGGGATGCCAAAACAAATTTTATGTCAAAATATTTTTTTATGAGTTTTAATTCGAATGCCTAATACCATTATTTAAGTTTCTAAATATGTACAGTATTTTATTTATACAGCAAGGTTCAGTAAGATTTTTAAAATTGCGCCTATAGCTTCCATTGGTTGCTTATATCATAAGTCCCGTCCTCTGATTTCGTCAAACAGAATTAAATTACAATTTCAACACTTCCCACTAGTTATTAAATTTACGCTCTTAAAAAATAAATGCAACATTTACCAAAATATAACTAGAATTTTGACAAAATAATTTAAACAAAATAGAAATGCAAAAAAAAAAAACAGAAAAAAATAAAACTAACAAGGATTCGAACTCTGCAACGTTCGCACTGCAAATTACAAAGTGCATCACGAAACCAACTGAGCTACCAGAGTTTCTGGTCTGGAGTGTTACATAGCAAATTAAATATTTAACATATTTTAGTTAAAAACACAAAAAATGCGTTATTTTCCGAAAACATAATCTGATCAAAAATTCCGGTTGTACTATTCCGGTTCACACCAATGTACATTACTTAGAATTTTTTCAGATTTTTAGTTTAAACCATCTGGGCTACAGTGTGTGGGACAAAAATTTTTTTGTACAATTTTGGTAAAAATCGCATCAAAATCATTTATTTTGCAAAAATAAAATTTTGTTCGTTAATCCACGTACTAAGGGCTTTCATTTGATACCCTACTCAGAATTTTAAAAAAATATATTTTTTTTTTGATGAGCACATATTTGTTTATATTTTTAGGGGGATATGTTTTTTAGATGTTTTAGTATTTTTCCTATGTTCGGGTTAAAGAGTTGTATAAGCATGCCAAATTTCAACTCTCTAGGTTTAGCCATTTGGCTACAATTTTTACCGAACAGACAGACAGACAGACAGACAGACAGACGACAAAATGACGGTATAAGGGTTTTTTGGTTATACCTACAAAACCCTAAAAATGAATACTGTCAAATCGTTATTGGAAATTCCATTTAACGGACGAACGTTAGAAGAAAAAATTGATGTTTAAAAATTTGGGCGACACACAAATTTAAATATTTCGGAAAGTGCAAAAAGCAAAAATTATAATTTGAAGCTGCAATTCAACAGAATCTTATATGATAAAACGTCGTGATTAAACACCTAAACCTATCCTTGTATTACAATTTGCAGCTCTGAGTCCTAAAAAGTCACGAGTCGCCACTGAAAAGAGGACACATTTGCGAAACTACATACGCATGTGGCTACAACGTACTCACCAGGCGTTTAAGTAAAAATTATTTTATGTGTGTGTCCCCAGCGTGAACACTAGGACATAAAAGGATAAAGACTTTTTGGTCATACCTACAAAACCCTTAAAACAGGAGTTTGGTGAGAGAGCACAACTGAATGTTTAAAATTATCATCGAATAAACTAGGAAAAGATATGAATTTACCTACGATTTATTTGAAAACTGTTAAATTTAGTTATACTATAAATAAAATATTGAACCTGTTATATTTCTGTCATTATTACATTTTTTTTTTTAGAAATTGAATGCCACTATTAAGTTTCGTAGTTAATAACTACGTAAGCACATGTTACGATTCATTTAGGCATGCGGGCGCCACTGCGAGGGGGGCGCTGACGTAAGATTCGAAAGGGCGTTAAATGGCCAAATGAATACAAATGAATACAAAAGTAAGGTAGTGAAATGTAATTTTAAAAGTGAAGACGTTTTTTTTTTAGGTCTTCACTTGAAATTTAGAAGTAAGGACCTTTTTGTTTTAGGTCTTCACTTGAAATTTAGAAGTGATGATCTTTTTTTTTAGGTCTTCACTTAAAATATAAAAGTGAGGACCTTTTGTTTTAGATCTTTACTTCAAATTTAGAAGGGAAAATCTCGAAAAAAGTTAATATTGCGCTCTACTTAAGGGCGCTCAATTAAATCTTGCCTACGGGCGCCGCAGACCCTTGCGCCGGCTCTGTATTTACATTAATCATAGTGGACAAAATATATTACCTTATAATAAAAATCGAAATGTATAATTTAACATATTACCTACAAAAAGTTATTTTCCTGTCTAATAAAACCGGTAATAAAACATAAATTTAAAAATAAAACATCGTATAACACGAAATCGTAAAGTTTTTAAAACTTTAACTCCTATATTCGTAGTATTTTCTCGTGACAATTTGGCCAAATAAAACAGGCTATAGAGCGGCAGTAGCTGGACTCTAGGGATAGTGAACGAAACAAGGTGTGAAACATTTACTGGCCGTCAAAACCGCCGGTAAACTCAATCTTGGTCGGCTTCCCTCAGGCCCCAAACCCTTGAGATACCGTGTATCTTGAGCGTTGTATCTTACACTAGCCTTATACATATTATATTATTTTACTCAGAAACTATGGCTTTCGGATTGTATTGATATTTAGTACAGTTAGTCCTGCTACTGCAGTTACTATTTAACACCTTAATAAAAATCATAATAGTTTATCCTATAGTATTTAGTTTACCAATAAAAAGAAAATTTTTGGACGCATTCAGCCAGATTTTTAAAACGCAAAGTTTAGACAAGTTTTCCAACCATGTTTGGACTTTTCATATTTTTCCCATAATATTATTGGTGCGGTTTTAATAATAATATAGTTATTTAGTTAAAAAAATTTGGCACACAGCAACGATAGCTATTTGCGTTATTTTCAAGTTTAATACAGTACCAGATAAATGTAAGGTTAAAGGAAAACGGGTTATATTTATGTACTTGCAGTTTTGCTATACTGTTCACTGTGCACAAGAATAGACTTTAGTTAGAAAAATTTACGTTTTGATTTTAGTAATAATATAATTTTTAAGTCACCAGCAATTATTAATGATGCAAAAGATTCTAAATTAAAATAATCAATTTCGTGATTGGATAACTGGGCTGCTTTCGATGGCAGTCCATCGCGGACTTTCCGATGATTAAAACGCCATTAATGTTTTCAATTATCTCAATATGTAGTGCTCTAAGATTAAATCACTTCTCCTTTAGCACTACTCACTAGATAAGAAATCATTTCAACTCATAGAGACAGATGCATAAATTATATTTATTTGTTAGGTATCTTACACAATTTACAGAGTGATTGTAAATTCTTGTTATTACATAGAGGAAATTCTTGCAATTTACAATTACAATTTAACTTAAAAATTGTAGTCTAAATCAGTGTTTCTCAACCTTTTCTGGTATGGGACCCCCCGAAATTATGTAAATATTGTCTGCGGCCCCCCTATATAACGCCCCACCCCTATATCAAGATAGAGAGAAAACGATTTTTCTCGAAAAGACGATGTGTAAGCAAGTTGGGGAAATTTTGAACTAAAATTTATCCAAAAAATGTAATGGCAGTATTGAAATTTTCCGGAATAAACCGGAAATATAGGATATCAAGGAGAATTTCGAATTTTTTAATGCAAACATATGTCATATTGGATATCTTCGGATAGAGCTTTTCAAAAGAAACAACTTTTACTTAAACATTTTTTAAAAATCTTTTACGGTTGACAAAAAACTTTGATAATGTTATATGAAGATTATGTTTCCTATAACGACTTGAAAGTAAAGTATTTTTATTTACAAGTGTTTAAAGTGCTTCCCATTTTGATTTAAACACATTCGCATCCTTACTCTTGAGTTATCTGTAGCTCGGAGAGTAATAAAAAAAATATATAATAAAAAATATTGCACTTTCAAGTCGTACCTACTTCAAAGTACCATTTGAAAGTACTTGAAGTACCTCCAACACGAACCGTTGTCATTTCAAGTCTAGTAATTTTTATGGATTGAATGAAGCTTTTGATCATTTTGCTTAGCAAAAGCCCATTTTACTCATTATAAAGTTAGCTAGTGACCACTTTAGAAAATTTAAATCTCATATAGTTCCGCTTAAACGTTTGAAATAGTCTGCAGTTTAAATTAGTTGTCAAAATAAGTATATTAAATATAATAATAAATAAGATTTATTTTATTCATGTCATGAAAGATATATTTTTATGAATATACATAAATATAAGATACCCGTATTTATAAATATGAATAAAATTTAAATCCTGCAAGATTGAGCGCATTTCTATTATATTTTCTTGTTTGGATCTTGTCTGACTTCGCGGACCCCTGTCGAAGCCGCCCCCCCCCCGGTTGCGAAACGCTGGTCTAAATTACACGACGTTAATGAAACGTTACAGCCATCTATACGCATAAATACTGTACTAAATATGAATTATAAAACTTATTTCAAATTTATATTTTAAAAATTATTAAAACTATTAATGTTAGGTGTAATAGTTACTCAATAACAATTTTAAATTAGATTTGAGAAGAAATTTGTGCAATTTAAACGATCGTATTACTCACATAAGCTAACATATTTTGGAACCTATATTAAAAACTATCATATATTGCATATTAATGTTGAAATCATTCTGTATAGTCTATACCAAATGAAAGCGAAATTAGATTTTGAAATCTAGTAACTTTTAATGTTTGAATATTCTGGCCATTGTGTTCAAGTTATCATATTAGTTAATATCGTAAGTATCAATCAATCATACTTACATAATATATTCTAGGTTATAGTGAGTGTCACTATAAAATGGCATTTTTATAATTGCCATTTAGATTTTTTTGTCGTTCTTAATACAATTTTTCCGTTTGTTATTATTTTTTTGTCTTCCAAAAATGTAAAACTGTACCGGGTGTTCAATATTGATTGTCTTGGCCGCTTCATCGCAATACTTTTCCAGCCGCTTACCAATTATGGTGGTTTTGGTGGAACTAGATTTTCAAATCTAGTTACTTTTACTGCTTGATTGAAGCTTTTTCTTATTTTGTTTAGGAATAGCTCACTACAATACATAAAATTTTGGCTAGTTTAGACTTAAGAAAAATTAAATTCCATTTAGTTCCGCCTAAAGGTTTGGAATAGCCTTTATATGTGCTTGTTATATTGTCACGGGGTGAATTCAGGAACGGAATCTTTTCTACAAAATTTATTATATACTATTAATTTACATCAGAATACAATTGTTGGTGAAAATGGCTGCTGTTGTAAGTCTCGTTCTTGCCCCGGCTTCTCCAGGATCGGTTGAACCACCCCAGGTATCCGCACGAGGCGAACACGTGGAGAAGCCCTGTAGGAGACACTTCTCGTGTTGGTGACTTCAACAGCTGGGCTGGTCCTTGGGCAGCGTGCTCACAAGAATGATTACCACTTGACTACCAAGAATGACTAACCACGACTCTATTCCCTAAGACCATTTTATAACTGTTAACCAGGACACTATGACGTCAGGTCCTACCTCAATTGTTTTGGAAACATTATTCATTTGTGTAATTTTGGCAGCAATTAAAGGCCAATTGAATAATGTTTATCAACACATAAGAATGTAGTTCTAATCTTATGTTGACAAACACGCAACACTCTGCACATTCTTTAATTCCCAAAACCGTACGTCAGCAACCTTGACCTACACGGCTTAAAGGCCGCTCAAGGAATTGGGACATTAGAACACAATTATACCATAATTGTGTTCTTTAATTGTGTAATCTGTGTTCTTTACTTCAATGTATTATTTCACACGTTTAATAAGTTAAACAAATAATTGTTTTTAATATTTGTATTTTTTGTTTTCTTCTGAGCTATGGAACTCCGTTTTGCATCTATTTTTATTTTGAAATTCATGTTTACCAACAAAATGCAACAACGCAAAGTTATCAGTTGAATCTATTGATGTGATCCACGTTCCTGTATAAGATTTATGGCAGAATCGATTGTATTTCACTTCTAAATAAATGTGCAAATATGTGAAAGGGTTTCTGCTATAGACATAACATGCACAATAAATTTTAACGGTATATTTTTTAGGTTTTCTTTAAATTTTTTTTATGTATAATATATTGCTTTATCTTACATAGTTCATTGGTTGGGTAGTATTAAAATAGGTGGAAAATGTTAGATAATTCTGAATTTAAATATTTTCTTGTGCACTGTGAAATTATCGGAATGGCAAAATTAAGAAAGCAAAAGAAAATGAAATGTTATTAAGAAAAATGTATTTTCTCTTCCTTGTAAGAGAAAATTCATTGATAATACGTAACTATATTTATCGATACGGTAATTTATTCACCTTTTTACAAGATGAAGTACGTATCTGTCAGTATAGGGCAAGACCGGCTCAAAGGTACCTGGCGCCCCGATGCAAAATTAGGTTAGGTATATAACTATTATAAAATAAAACAAAATAAAATAATCATATTTAATTACCATTTTTAATACTTAAAATAATCATATTTAATTAATTGTATAATACCAAATATCTTCTGAGTCTTGTAAAAAACAGAGAATTTACATCTTTGGTATAGTAACAAAAACATTCACACATGTCCCCAACGAACATTGGTAAAGTTTTACGTTCATCCATGCAATAATTGCTGAGATTTAGTAATTTGTTTGACCCCATACCGCAGTCTTCGATGGTATGACTCCGAGATTTCGGCAACTTTGAGACACAGTATCTCTGGCAATATTTTGTTGATAGAAACAAAACTTTGTCAACTTATACAAGTTTTTGCGCTCTATTAAACAAAATAATAAACAAATCTTCATGAGCGATTTCCGTGAAGAAAATTTGGATCAAACTTGGCCTAAAAATTTGCAACTCGAAAAAATTTTAAAGTTTGGCTTTTTATACCTAATAAAGTAAAGGTACAATAAACGTGAAATTTTGCACATAATAACTTATTAATACAAGGTTAACGAATATAAAATTTCACACTCCTAATATTTTTCATTAGTTCAGAAACTGAGTGTAAAGTTGATAATTTTTGTGAAAATGCTAAAAACAGGGTATATTTAGCCCACTTTTACAAAAATATACCTCCTGGAAACTGTTTTAAATTATTTTCATTAGAAAGAGCATGTTTTAAACCCCCTAAAAAAGTAGGATTGGTTTTTCATCCTTGGTATATAAGGCCTTAGAAATAGGGACAAAGTTGAGAACGTTTCTAAACATGCTGCTATCGCAATATCGCATGCATTCCATTATTTTTTATCTTATTTGTTTTATACAGGCATTATAAGTACCTAAATTGCGTTGATCCTTAAAGACATTGTCACTACCAGTTCAGAAACTTGAACCAGTAACCCCATTGCCAATTGTCAACTGCTGCATAATTTCTGATCATATGCAACATGATACGGTTTTTGTGCACATGTTCATTCGGAAATTAATTGAGTTTGAGAAATTTTTTCGAGTTGCATTTTTTTTTTTGCCAAGTTTGCTTCAAATTTTCTTCACGGAGAACGCTCATGAAGATTTGTTTATTATTTTGTTTAATAGAGCGCAAAAAGTTGTACAAGATGGCAAAGTTTTGTTTCTTTAAACAAAATATTGCCAGAGATACTGCGACTCAAAGTTGCCGAAATCTCGGAGTCATACCATAGACGGCTGCGGTATGGGGTCAAACAAATTACTAAATCTCAGCAAGTATTGCATGGATGAATGTAAAACTTTACCAATGTTCGTTGGGGACATGTGTGAATGTCTATACAAAATTTCATTGAAATCCGTGATGGTCGAGCAGGGACCACCAGACCACTTGATATGGAATGACCCACTGGTTTCATTATTTTGTCTTTTCCTATTCTTATTTTATAGAGTTGGAGACCATATACATCAATCCGCCCTCGTATATAAAAATATTAATTATTTTGTGTTTATTATAGCAACCATTAGAAATGAAAATTTTAAAAATAATTTTGTTTGCCAACCAGTATTTATTGAAAGGAAATCTGCCTAATCGGTAATCAGGTTTGAGTCACTTGTAACAAATTCTTTAAAGTAATATTTTGACAATAATTTAACATAATAAAAAAACAAGTTATATAACAATGTGCCACTTCAGAGACATTTATTTTATTTTAACTTTCACTGGGGAATATAAACTGTGTATTACATCAGGATTTTTTTATATGTCGAGTTCACATCTCAGAATTTATATTAGGTCTGAAAATTATCTTCTCTGAGACAAAAATAAAATAAAAAAGTTCGCCTGAGTTTGCAAGTTTGGAAGCTTTAAAAAAATGACATGTGGTAATAAATGTGTGAAATGTTTCTCCAGGCACTTCGGAGCTGCTATACCTTCAATATTATGTCAGATATTTCAGTATAACGTTTCCAGGACTTCTTTAAATATTATTTTCACGGGTTTTTCCGACGAAGATAAAAAATTATGTTAAATAAAAGAGACATAAAAACGTCAATAACATTTTTCAATTATTTCAGGCACCATCATTGTCGCGAAAAACTTGTAGAATGCTATTAAATTAATGAAATTTAGTATTTCCACCTCAAAAATAGCTCAGAATTGTAGCAACAGAAAATATTATGAACTTAAATTCTTATATCGTAAAATTCTTATGTATAAAAAAAACTACTCACATCAATAAGTGCTTCCAAAGAGCGTTATTCTCTTCTGCGCAAAAGCTGTGAGTTTCGGAAATATGTCAACTAGGAAATATTTCTTATAAAACTCAATTAGTGAAACCTCCTTCATTTTTTATTTTAAATCAGAGTTCTCCTGTAGCTCAAGTAGTTCCATTTGCAGAGAAAGTGGCGCTTGTTCCACATTAACATCAACCGTTTAACCGCATTTGATCTCTGAAAACAAAGATATACTCGCGGACCAGATTCAATGGGATTTTGCAGAGTTACCGCGGGCCGTGTTTTGCACGTGCCTGCTCTAAACTATACTTGATTGTGAAATTAATTAATTTTTATCATATGCATACTAAAATTATACAAGTGTCATTTCAGAGTGGATGTAATTTTGTCCTTCTGATCTTCACTTTTGTCATCCACTGAACATCCGGGTAAACATCACTTAGAACAGCGTTTCTCAACCATGGGGCCGCGAAAGCATCGTCGGGGGTCCGCGAAGTCATATAAAATCGAAGCATGAAATTATAATAGAAAAACGCTCAATTTTGCAAGATATATTCATAAATATATGACATTTATATTCCTTAAAATATACCTTTTAAACTTAAATAAAATAAATTATACTTATTTTGACAATTAATTTAAACTAAATAAAACGGTTCGCGTTGGAGGTACTGCAAGTACTTGCAAGTAGGTACGACTTGAACTTATATTATTTTTGCAATATTTTTTGTTATGCTCCGAGCTACTGTTAGCTAAAGAGTAAGGTTGCGAAAGTGTTCAAAATGGAAATCTACTTGGAACACTTGTAAATAAAAATACTTGCAAGCCATTATAGGTAATCGTAACAGATATTAAAAACATGTTTATGTAAAAGTTGTTTTTTTTTTCAAAAGTTTTATCAAATTACACCCAACACGCCATACGTTCCTATATAATAAATCGAAGTTGTCCTTGATATCCTGTATATTCCGAAAATTTAAATACTACCATCCAATTATTTGGGTAAACTTTGGTCACCAAATTTTTTTCCCAACTGGCTCACTCATCGTCTTTTCGAGAAAAATCGTGTTTCCTCTATCTTGATACACCTTGAGATCCCTCCCTCGCTCCCCCTATATATATCTACAGGACCGGCGGTTGGGAAACACTGCTCCAGGTAACTATCTGACAGATAAGGTTATATGATACTTTCTGTGCTGAATAAATGTCATCCTGTCTTTCAATACAAATGTATCTATCGGATAGTTATCCAACGGATAATGAGACTAATGTATTGAATTCACTACTTGGTAATGACATTTATTCAGAAGATAAAGTTCCAGATAACATTATATGTCGGATAGTTAACTAGTAGTTTAAATGAAGGTGGAAAGACCGGGCCTTAAGGTCATAATGGTCGGGGGGGGACACCTTAGCCCTCCAAATGAACCCGTAAATAAAAAGATTAACCTGTATAAAATTCTCGAGAGATAACTCCATTATACTTCCAATAGTAATTTTCATCCCTTTCTGAGATCTCAGAATTATCATTGATAGCCCAAAAGTCATCCTATTATCACCTCTGTCCTCCCATTTTACCATATAGGCCGTGTCTCCAACGCTATAGCTCTGAAATTTTAATAAATCCTCAATCAAAATATAACTATTTACCATATATAAAGATACAAAGTAACAAAATATAAACTATTTTAGATCATGTAGTACCAAGTAACTTCCAAATTTAACGTTGTACGTCATCTTCAATAATAAAAAAATAGTGTATTAGGCCCGGTAGTTCAATTTCAACCACCTGTATACTATTACTAAAATATTAATATATGTGTTTATTCTCAGAAAGAATTATTTTAAGCAATTCTGTTCCTTATTTATTAATTGTTAATGACTATATTCCTTAATGAGCTTTATCAGGATTAACCATCTTGATATGTAGTGATACGTGATTTTTGCAAGTGGCGTCTTCATTTTTTTCTGACGTTTTTAGTTATTTTTAAGTGATAAAAGTGCAGAAAATACTGGAAATAATGTGTTATAGTGTGGACTCTAGTGTTTGGACTCCATGCAGACCAAAATTGGAGCGACTGGAACGGTATTTGTAGAAATTTTTGTTAATTTTATAATGTAAGTCATTGTTATGTAGAATGTGGTTCTATGGACAATATAGAAACACATACATGCATACACTATCGGCTATAACTAGAGAAACAAAACTATTTTTTAAATCATTTTCATAAATCCCGATTATTGACTAAATGAATATTGAATTATATTGGTATAGCAACAACAATTTATAAGTTAGAACCGGCTCCTAAAAATATTTGTTGTACTGGTACAATAAATAAAATAATTAACTTTCTGCTGTAGCAGACCATCTGCATATTTCTTTTGTAAGCTTAATAAAACAATTTTTTGTGGTTAAATTTTTTTCTTTGCCCTAGCTCCCGGTTTAGAATTTCATAATTATGGTAAGCCTATATATCAGGTCTACAAGTATGAAATGCGGATTTTTTTCAAACCTGCCGCGCAAACAGCGTGTATAGTTCAAAGTTTCAATACATATGGCGTTTTGTTAAGTTATCATTAAGTGTCAAATGCGTATAGGTTATAATTTGAAAAGTGATCATATAGTTTTGTTTTACTGTGTTAAAAATGTCAAATTTTGTGCCAAATAAAGAGCATTCGCGGACAATACTACTGTTTGGTTTTCATTTGAAAAAAACTGCTGCTGAATCATACCGACTGCTTCGAGAAGCTTATGGTGAATATGCTCCATCACAAGATACGTATGAACGATGGTTTCGGCGTTTCAAAAGTGGTGACTTTGATCTTACAGACAAAGAACATGGAAAACCTCCAAAAAAATATGAAGATACAAAATTGGAAACATTGCTACAGGAAGACGATAGTCAATCACAAAAACAACTAGCAGAGCAGTTAGGCGTTAGTCAACAAGCAGTTTCCAATCGCCTACGAGAGATGGGTAAGATCCAATAGTCGGCAGATGGGTTTCACATGAATTGAATGAGAGACAGATGGAAAAATGCAAAAACACTTGATTTGAAGTTTTGCTTGCACGATACAAAAGAAAGTCTTTTTTGCATCGTATCATTACTGGCGATGAAAAATTGATTTATTTTGAAAATCCCAAACGCAAAAAATCATGGGTGAACCCAGGCTCACCATTCACATCAACTGCAACACCGAATCGCTTTGGCAAAAAGACAATGCTCTCTACTTGGTGGGACCAAAAGGGTGTGGTCTATTATGAATTGTTAAAACCTGGTGAAACAGTTAATACTCATCGCTACCAACAACAACTGATCGAATTGAACCATTCGCTGCTCATAAAACGACCAGAATACGAAAGAAGACAGCACATGGTAATCTTTCTTCACGATAAAGCTCCATCACATAAGGCAAAAGCAGTTTGCAACACATTGGAGGCACTCAAGTGGGAAGTGCTACCCTATGCCGCTTACTCACCAGACTTGGCCCCTTCAGATTACCACTTGTTCGCATCGATGGGTCACATACTTGCCGAGCAGCACTTTTGTTCATATGAAAATGTGAAAGAATGGCTAGATGAATGGTTTGCGGGGAAAGGGGAATAGTTCTACTGGCGAGGTATTCACAAATTGCCTGAAAGATGGGAAAAATGTATAACTTCTAGTGGAGCATACTTTGAATAAATAAACTTTTACTGTTCTTTTGAGTTTATTGTGTTTTATTTTTTAAAAAAATCCGCATTTCATACCTGTAGACCTGGTATATATATATATATATATATATATATATATATATATATATATATATATAATAAAACACTATCTTGTATATTCGTCAATTTATTAAAACCGTAATTAAAACATTACAGATACGTTTCGTGCATATAGTTGCACATCTTCAGTCTGCAAAGAGAAGGAAATCAGTGAAATAAGAACGTTGTGCAACATTACGTATCAATGCACACGTGAATACATAATCACAAAAAAGTTTTTACAAATGCACATATATAAAAGATAAAACTAATGTGCATTTGTAAAAACTTTTTTGTGATTATGTATTCACGTGTGCATTGATACGTAATGTTGCACAACGTTCTTATTTCACTGATTTCCTTCTCTTTGCAGACTGAAGACGTGCAACTATATGCACGAAACGTATCTGTAATGTTTTAATTACGGTTTTAATAAATTGACGAATATACAAGATAGTGTTTTATTTATAATATTTAAATTCGTCGAGAAACTCCAACATACCTTATATATATATATATATATATATACAGACCGTTCGGCTAGCCTATGATTAACCGTTCCTGTCCGTTCCAAACATTTTAATGTCGAAATACATTATTTTATACATTTGACAATAATATTGGACTGAGGATGATTGGATTACCAATCGAAACGTCTCGATAAACATTTTTTAATAAATATATGACGAGTATAACATAAGAATTTTATTTAATAACTATATATATATATATAAATAGGGGGGCCGCCGACAATATTTAAGTATTTAAGTTATTTTGGGGGGTTCCATGCCAGAAAAGGTTGAGAAACACTGACTTAGAATATGTAGAGATGATTTCGCGTTTCTGCGTTCTTCTTCACAGTCTCTACTTAGGTGTTCAATGTTCTCTGCTGCATTGTGGCACATTCTGCTTATTCTATCCACTGTTTTCAGCCAGTAATCGTTACCCCTCTCTTCATTTCCGACGGGAAACCTAGCTATAATTTGCAGGTTTTTGTTGTTTTTTGCAAGGTAATATGGCAGGTCTTTTGTCTGAAGAAATTTGGATCTGGGGTTATAAATAGATTTAAGTATTTTCTCCCTTCTAATTTGCGTTTGGATATCTTTATTTCTTATAATAATTTATTTATTTATTTTATTTATTTATTTAATACATCTGTCCCAACAGCATAGCCAAAATTGGACAGGAACATAATTAACAATATTAAAACTTAAAAATTAAAAACTATTAAACATAAAAAATCGTAATACACATGAATAAATTTATAGAACTTTATATGAAAATTATTAGAATTATTAGAACAGTTCAATTTTTGTATTCTGCTCATAATATGAACACATCTTGTTCAATGGGGATTTAAGGAATAAATTGGTATGTGCCTGGGGAAGATAAAAAAGTGAGGAATGCCTTGTACGGAAAGATGGGATGTGGAAATTTAATTGTTGAAAGGAAAGTGGATCGTCAATTAGATTTGATGCTAATTTTTTAAGATAGTTTGTGGAGCTTAACTCACGACGCTCACTTAAAGATTTGGTGGAAAAAATATTTAGAAGGGTACTATATGAGAGATCGAAATAATTGCCTCTTTTATCATGTAGCTGTCTGCCTCCGATTTTCTATTTCTATAGTTGAGCATCCTTTTTGTTGATAATGTTCCTGTCTTTGTTCTTCCCATGTATTTCTTGTTCTATTTCTTTCTTCTTTTCTCCTTATCTCTTCCCAACATTCATGCACTAATTCTTACTATGGTGTTTTTCTGGTTCTGTCTTCATAGTTCAAGACCCGTTTTCCTGCCTCGATGCTTAAATGAAATATGTTTGCTTCCTCTAACAGAATATAACTAGGAGTTCTTTTATCAACACCCAGTACCCATCGGATGTATTTGTACTGTACTTGCTCCACTTTTTCATACTCCTCCCAGCGTCATATTTCACTTCCGTATAGCATAATTGGAACTATGATTCTGTCAAAGAGTAACATTCTATATTTGAAGCTATTTTTGAAATTTCTCTGTCCGATACCCCATACATGTGCTAGTGCCATGTTCGAAAAAGGTTCGTGTTGATTGGTGTAAGGGAATGCTAATAAAAATCAACCTAGGCACTGCAACATTGGATTTATTCATATAAACCGGAAACTAAGCAACAAACCACTGATTGGGTCTTCCAAGATGAACCGAAACCCACAAAAAATGTTCGTTCACGAAGCCCTTTCAAGAAATTGATCGCTTGTTTTTTCGGTTGTACTGGAAATGTCGTAACCATTCCTTCAGACTCTAAATCCCATCCTCTAAAGTTTAGACGCTCGGAGAACAGTTAATGCTGAATGGTATACAACAATTTGTTTGACAGAAGTCTTCGACAAAATCAGGAAAAACGTCGCATCATTCTTCATCATGAAATTGCAAGCTCCCACACAGCACGTCAAACAATTGATTATTTGATGGAGAAAAACATCGAATTAATGTCTTATTGTCCGTATTCACCTGATTTATCCCTAACGATTTTTTTTGGTTCCCTAATGTCAAACAAAAAATGCATGGACAGCGATTTTCATCACCTCAAGAACTGTTAAAACCTTTGAAAATCATGTTTTTGAGATACCAACTTCAGAGTGGAAAAATGTTTCGAGAATTGATTTGAACGCATGCAAAAGTGTATAAATCTTAAAAGCGAATATTTTGAAAAGCAATATAAGAGTTTGCTCCAAAACAATTTTTTTTGTTTCTTAGTTTTTTTAAAAACTTAAAAGGTAGCCCTCGTAGCAGGAGGGCGTCGAATATCTTCGTTACAGAACTTGAAAGTGTGGTACGGGATGTAAAGCATAGATCTTTTAAGGACGGTAGCATCCAAGGTTATGATCATTATGATAGTGGCCAACCTTCGAAGCGGAGATGGCACTAAAGTAGAAGAATGAGTCGTCTGCCTATCCCTTTATAACTTCACTTTAAAATAGTAACATTGTTATTCACTAAAACGTATTTTACTTAAATAAAATACGTAACACATTTAAAAGAAATAAAAACTATTAAACATTTAACATTGTAGCAACGATAAGCAAGGAGCTCCGGAACTGCTTATCTATTGAAACAGGAAGAAATAACCAAGAGTTAACGGAGCTCGTTTAAAATTCGCACAGTTTACTTTGATTGTATTACAATAGCAGAACGAATTCTTTCTTTAATGGGAAATTCAGGGTTTAGATGCACATAAAATAACAAATCGTAACTTTCTTCTACAGTTTTTCTTTTGATTTTTATGGTTCTGAATCAATTTAAGAAAAGGTTGACATAATACTATTTGAGGATATAAAATTGTTGTTTATTTATTTTGAAAATAAATTATGATGCATTAAGAAAAAGATTGCTTGAGTTATAAGATTACAGATAAAATTACTAATAAAGTAGATCATCCCTCGGCTCCATATCGTATCTAGTAGGCATCAGTGAGGTCTTGGGTAGCACAGAGTAAAGCTGGGTCCAGATTGGCGAGCCGATACTATAATGTACCGCGTAATGTAAAACCACGAGTAACATTTTTGTCTAGTTTGGTCGGGATCACGCGCAGATCTTGAAAAAGCCTTCGATCGAGTCGAGTGATCAGAGTTGTTTCGGGTGGTAAAAAAGGCGGGGGTAACGTACAAAGACAGGAGAGTGATATGGGGTTTGTACAAGGAAGCAGTATTGAATCCAAGGGGTCCCCGGGGGGGTTTATCCCCCCGGGTGACAAAAATACCCCCCCGGAGAAAATTTTCAGTTATAATTACAGTTCTGTAGTAGAATATTACCTACTACAAAGATATCGAAAGCAATAAAATATCGAAACAAAAAGTATCGAAAACTAAAATATTAGTATCAAATGAAAGTAATCGATACTGTCTGAACAGCGAAAGTTGACGGGTGCGGCAGGGGAGAATATTCCAAGGATACTTCAAATATTAAGTCTATTCATAGGGTTTGTTTCAACAGAGTTCAGAATCGGAACGGAATCACTTAGCGCTTGCGCACTTACAAAAAAGCGCTTCAACAGAACTTTTGAGTTCCCTTCTGAGTTCTTTTTAAACGCTTTTTTGACCAAATTAAGAAATAGACTGGGCAAGAAATTCTACAAGATCTTATGAAAATTTCAATTGAAGGGCCAGATGAATTACCCGATAATTTAATAGACATTATGCTAAGTAAAAGCAAAGACGACTGAGATTAATTTAAATGATTTATTTACTATGTACGTATGTATAAGTATACCTTAAATGTGATTTTGTTATATATTGATTTTTTCGTTATATAAGATATAATAGTTAGATACTTTGTCTAACAGTTTAGCAAGTTTTACCAGTCTAATAGTTTGTGATTGAGATATAATAAATACCTATGTTACATGTTTATAATTATATTCATTTTAATAAATTTCAGTATATTGTGCAACGTATTGTATTATTTTATATTTTAAACTCTAAAAAATCCTTTTTCGTGCCCCAATTATTGTTCATGTGCCCCCCCCCCCGAAGAAAGACATCTGTATTCATTATACTAACTTCACCCCCGACTGATATAGTTTTCCCCCCGGCTCATGTATCCCCCCCCCTCCACCCCGGCGAAAAATGTCTGGATTCAACACTGCAAGGAAGAGACGTCAGTGGTAAGATGTGGAGAACATGAAAAGGAAGCAGACATCAGGGAAGGAGTACGACAAGGCAGCTCCATGTCACCAGTTCTCTTTAACGTCTACATCCAGATGGCCATTGACCACATAAGAGAGAGGCTAAGAGAGAGGCTAGAACACAAAGCAGGTATAAATATACGGAGAAGGAAAATTAACATGATTCGGTTTGCAGACGACATCGCGATATTAGTAGACAGTGAGGATGAACTATAGGAAATATTGGGAATGATGGAGTCGGTAGCAGGCACCTTGTACAACCTAAGACTTTACAAAAGCAAAACAAAAGTGATGGTAGTGATCAGACAAGATACGCGGGCTGAATTGACTATAGGAGGAGTGCCACTAGAGAATGTTGACGATCTTGGGAGCAAAATAACATCACCGATGGACGAAGCAAGAAGGACCTTGTCAGTCGCATCCATCAGGCCAAGATAGGTTACAACAAAAAAAAAAACACTCTTTACCTCCAATAATATCCACTTGGAGGTAAGAAAGCAACTGGTGAAAACATTCGTTTGGAGAGTAATGCCTTACGGCCTGGACAGTCGGGGCAACGAAAAGAAACAAAATTGAATCGTTTGAGTTGTGGTGTTGCCGAAGAATGCTCTAGATTCCCTGGGTGGAAAGAGTCACAAATGAAGAGGTGCTTCGAAGGATTGGAGAGAGACCGTGTCTGATGAATGCTCTAAGTAAAAGAAGATATTCTTGGATCGGACACATTATCAGACATACAAGACTAATCACTACCATACTGGAGAGGTTAATAGATGGAACAAACTGCAGGGGTAGACTCAGACTGGACTACATTGGACAGGTGATGGAGGAGTTAGGCTGCCTCTTTTACGTCCTACTTAAAAGACTGGCCCAGGATCGAGACGCGTGGAGAGCTGCTGCCATTAGATTAAAACCGCAGAAGAAGAAATACACTTAGTGTGTCAGAAGCCTAAACATGGAATTTCTTACCAGTGGGCCGCATAAATTCATTCTGCGGGCCTCATTCGTCCCACGGGACGCCGGTTGCCGACGCCTGTTCTCCGTCAAAAATATATCACAAGGTAAGCCAAGTTTCTCAGTCTAAATGGTGATTATGTAGAAAAATAAATTATGGTGAGAATAATCACAAACGTTCTTTACTTTCAGGACAAAAGGTAAAGAGGATTAAATGGTAAAGATTTATGAAGAGAGATTGAACACCCTTCGGCTATTGTATAATATATCTTGCAAAAGAATAAACTTTACGTTTCACCAATTGAAAATATTCGCTTTAAACCAGAGGTTGAATCTGAAATCTAACTTCAACTGTACATTTAAAAAGTAGTACATGTCAAATCCAGCCATTCACTAGGTAGTTTTATAAATTTTTAAAGCTTTTACTCATGAACAGAATAAAAATAAAAATATTTTGTTCGTGCATCACTACAGGCAGAACTATGACAATTTTTGTTTTAAGTTTTATTTTCAAATTTGCTAATTGTATTTCCGGTGTACGTGGGTTAAATAAAATAAATTTAACACTTTTCTAAATATAACTTGGGGTTAACAATTTAATTATAAAATCATGTAAAAATATTTTAAGTGAGTTTTAGAAAATAGTACGAGTAGTATAACGAAAAATAAAACAAAATTAAAATAACGAAAAATATATGTTGACCCTCTTGCTTCGAAGACAAGGAACTTAATACATCTATTTTTTATGAAGAGGGTGTAATGGGATACGGACTAGTCAGAAATTATAACAATATTTTAACTTTGCTAACGTTTCGATTTATATTTTAAATCTTCATTAGAGCTAGGTTAAAAAGTGAACGCCCACATATTGAGTAAGGTCATTAATATGTGAACTTTTCGGGCATTCAACTATATTGTCCCAGATACTGCCTATATCTATATGTAAACTCTCCTTGCGTCGCACCGTAACAGTTACCCTAGTTCTATAATTCTCCATAATATATTCTCCATAAGAATACATTGGGACATCAAACCAGAAGCTGTGAAATTAGCTACACTATGACACGACAAGTGTCGAATCTAGCCGAGAATGCACACAATTACTGGAATGTGAATAATTTCATAGTATTTACATTTGTTTAGTTAGTTTATATTGCTATTATTGTAACAAAATAATAAGTGAATCTAGATATGTGTAAAAATGATGATATAGATTTTCGTATTTTAGGTAATAACGGGTGTTTTTTTTGGAGTTATAGAACTTTACAATGAAATAAAACACATAAAAATTGTGCTAATGACCATGGTATTGGCTTTATTGGAAAGATAATTTTATATACGGCTGGCTCGAACAAAACGCAATCTGGAAGTCCAATTTTCGGCTACTTTTTGGAGCAGCTGGGGCTGCGTTGGCTTCCAAGTCGTCCATCGTATTTGGTTTAACAACGTAGATTAGCGACTTCACATATCCCCACAGAAAATAATCCAGAGTTATTAAATCGCACGATCTTGGAGGTCAGTTCACAGGTCCATTACACGAAATTATGCGCTTATCGAGTGTTTCCTTCAATAAATCGATTGAGGCGCGCTCTGTGTGGCATATTGCAACGTCTAGTTGCAACCACAGCTCTTCCACATTAATGTCATTCAATTGGGGAACGAAACAGTCAGTAATCATGGATTTATAGCGGTCTCCATTGACTGTAACGTTCTAGCCGGCATCATTTTTGAAGAAATAAGGATCAATGATTCCACCAGTCCATAAAGCACACTAAACAGTCACTTTTTGTGGATGTAACGGCGTCTCAATAATGGCTTTTTCACTCAACATTTTTTTCACTCCAAATGCGGCAATTTAGCTTGTTGGCGTAACCATTCAACCAAAAATGAGCCTCATCGCTGAAAATAAAATAAATAAATAAAAGAGAATAAAATTTTGTGGTGAAAATGAGGATCAAGAGCAATCTCGTTTTCGACCCCATTCACCACCAAACGTACGACGCACACGATAGTCATGCGGTTTCAACTCTTGCACAAGCTGGAACTTATAAGCTCGTAAACCATGATCTACTCTCCACAGCAGCAACAGCTTTTTTGGTGCGCACTGTACGATGTCTCTGCGGATGCGTATTATCAATTAGAGTATGCGTGATGCGAAAACAATCCATGGTTATTCGAATTACTTGCTCGGATGGACGATTATGTGGGCCGTAAAATGGACGATGCGCACGGCAAGTTTCGCGAACTGAATCACGATTTTCGAAATAAATTTACACAATTTGTAAGCGTTGTGCTGGCGTAAGTCTATTCATGGTGAAATGGGAAGCCAAACTGAGCACAAATCAGCTGTCAGCTATCAAAATGGTCGTCGCTGGAAACAGTGTTGCCAATTCGAAAAACAGACCTCTAAAAAAACACAATTAAAAATTTAAAAAATTGAACTTGTATACAATTTTAACTTATTTAAACTTAATCTAATTCAAATATTAAATATGTTTGTTTTATTGTGTCAATTTTAAAATTACCACAAAGTGTAGTATGCAATTAAAAAGTTTGGTGCCACTGCTGGTTTTAATTTTATCATTACAACTAACTGATTTCAACAATAAAACTGTATTGTTACTTGAAATTTTTGATGCACTACATCAAAAGCTATTTGTGACACAGACCAATAAATATCACATGGTTGATTTAAACAATCTTTAATATTATTGTATTTTTTTATTTAAACTTTGCCCCTCCAACTGCTTAGTCCTAGAGCCGACACTGGATGGACAACAACCAATTTTTGATCGTTGCTTTCCATTATTCCTTATATCCTTTTCACACTAGAACTTTAAGATCGGATGTTAAAGTGAATGTGTCTTTAAACGCTAATGTGAAAACGTATGACCTCGTCTAAATACAAGCGATGTTGAAGACAGAGATCTGCGTATTAAACATCGTCCGCATTGCCAACATAATTTCTATTATAAAAAAATACTCTTTGAATTTGTGCTGTCAACATTTTGTATTATCATAAACAAGAATACTGTATTATATCGACGTTATAAGAAGTTTATACTTATTGTTATAATAAAATTCTTTATTTTAATAATGTGTTTAATAAAATACAGAGCTACAATAATTGAGATAAAATGTATCGACTTCCATGTTAATACAGGTGTAATATATTCTTTATTGTAGAATGAAATGAAATATCCATATTTGTTTAAAATAATTCAAAATGTGCGTCTGCGCAGACAGTTCAAAACTGGTAATTTCCTGACGGTAACTTAAGGATAAAATTACTGTAGCTGATGACAGCACCGGAGATTTAAATATCAAGTGTGAAAGCAAACCGATGTTAAACATTGGTGAACTTTAAGTTCACTCGTCTTAAAGTTCTAGTTTGAAAAGGGTATTACACGTGTTCGTTTCAGATTGTTAACATTCGTTTTTTGTGTTTAGGTTCATTCTTTTTATTCGGTCATATTCTTCATAATTTTTATGAATTTTATATATCCAAATCCTTATCTCTAATTTGGTTAACATTAAATTAGATCACTTCAGATTTCTACTAAGATTTATAGTTAACAACCTCATATACTGTGCGAAATAAATAAACACCTCCATTTATGTCTGGGTATTTCCTCAGAAAACCCTGTATTACTGTAATGGATGTAGCTTTAGAAAAAACTGTACAGACACAAACTTATTAATCCCGATTTAGCTTGAAGTTAGCGCCTGAAATGCTGCAACCGAGCATGACATGCATGTTATGTTGGCGTCAGCTAGCCAGGCAATATTCTATTTACAAAATTCACCTCGCACAAATGTATTTTCGAGCGCTTTTTGTAGATGCATTTTTATTTCCCCCATTTATGATTGATGCGATGCATCTAGCCATTATTTACTCGGACTATGCTCCTTCTAATGTGCATGACGTTGTTGTTCTTTTGTTATTTAGTAATGATTAATTTGTTGGGAGATAGATTAATAAGGACGCATTCTTGATTATAAGGAATTTATAAATGAGGTTTTTAGTAGACGTTATTCAAAAATATTTTATTATTTTCATAAAGATATTCTATAGATGAATATTCTCCAATATATCAAACTGATTTTCAGCTACGAACTAAGGAAAATTAAGGATTAAGGACTCAATTTCATCGTCGAGATTTTGATAGGTATACATGTTTTGCATGGTTTACATATTTTAAGAGCACATTTATTTTTGTCGCTTATTATGTGTATTATTAAGTGAATATTTTACTGAATATTTTGAGAGTATATTATGGATGTATCTTCAAGATGTATAGTGTTTCCAAAATGAAATGGCCACCCTCACTTATTGATTCCAATAATGGCTGACAGCATAACCATTATACCTGCTGAGTTTATGGTTCTGTTAATAGTAGTTGACAAGACCGTAATAATTTTTTAAAATAAACGTGTTTTCTCATATGCTATTTAGAATGAACTGTATACACTCACATGACATTCCTTCACATTTTTATCAGGCTTAGGACTGGCTATATTTGAATTATAAATATAGGCATCTTTAAAAATCGTTTTGTTTTAAAGTCTTTATAGTCTATGTTAAATACTTTAAATTTGCACATTCAAAAATCATTCTTTTTTTGAACTCGTCAATTTATGGTAATTTAAAATTATTATAATATTAATCATTATCACTATTACCATTGTTTATATCACTATCAGAGTTTGTGTAACTACCACTGTCATTTAAATTAATAATTAATGAAGATTTATTTGGTGGATTTATAAAAAAATGTGTTTCAATTATCTTTATGGTACATGTTCTACACCTTTTTTTCGCTGCTGATTTTTGCCACGAACAATGATACGTTGAATTGTTTTGCATGGAACACTAGTTAATTTCGCAGTTTTAAGTATAGGTTTGTCATTACCTTCCGAAACTAACTTTTTATAAACGTTCAGTATCAGAACTTTGCAATCTTCTGACAAATGACATTTTCCTTTAGTAGTCACGTCCACATTTACGCATTCCACGTCAACGTCCACATTTTCGCACTCCAAATTACCTTGCACAGATTCACTATTTTCATTACAGAAATTAGGAATTTGTTCAAAATCAAATGGTCGCCAAAGAGCCATGTTATTAATGTATGCACGCTATGAACGTTGAAAATTAACTAACAAACAAGTATAACAACCCCTAAAATTTAGAAACAATAGGATTATAAATTTGAAAAATATCCTTAATGGTTTTCAAGAAACTTCAATTGAACTACTATTACAGCTAGTAGCATATTCAATTATTCGTTGCATATTAAATTTAAAATTCCCTTAATACCTCCTATATTATTTTTACAGCAACAAATCCTAGGATTTCTGTCATAAACCTATTATACCATTGTTAAGCTTCTTAACAAGACTGGCCATTTCATTTTGGAAATACTATACTGAATAAACGTTTTTCTTAAATATTTGCTCTCAAAAAAAATTAATGAAACATAACCAATTTAAAATTTTGCACCTTCCTCTGCTTCAGACTACAAGAACAAAAGCCATACATTATTCTAGTATAGTATAAAAGACTTTTAGTACTCAAGAAGAAAAAATAAATAAATAAATAAATTAAATAATAAAAATAATAATAAACATAAAATAATCTTTCGTATTTTTTCAGTTATGAACTTGTAATACTTGGGCATTTCCATCCTGTATATCAGCTATACAAGGTTTGATAAAAAAAACGTGGACTGCGTACATTGTGCAATACCCAGTAAGTGGAGAGATTGAATAGCTACCTAATATGTTACAGCTGTCCAGACTCGGAGCAAGGTATCTGATCTTCGTAATCTTCCTTATTATTGATTTAACAGCAAAAACGTATTTGACAATTGTTTATAATAAGAAAACAAATCTGTTATGTGCTATATACTATTGGATGAATATTTGATGAGTTACGAGGACACGCCCCTAAAATCTTAAAATATCTCACTTATTATTTACTTTACATCAAAAATGTGTATGAGGATTTTTTTTCTCTTCATTGTAGTTTTAAGAAGGT
Organism: Liopterus haemorrhoidalis; assembly: GCA_963971575.1. Classification (NCBI taxonomy): domain Eukaryota; kingdom Metazoa; phylum Arthropoda; class Insecta; order Coleoptera; family Dytiscidae; genus Liopterus; species Liopterus haemorrhoidalis. The sequence continues at coordinate 41,969,929 of OZ020617.1, forward strand.
TATTTAGGTGAGAAGGCGAATGTTACTTATAAGGCTGAAATATATACTTTATTATTTACTTAACAGTAAAAAGGAATATGAGAAAAGAAACCTTTCCTCTATGTTCAGTGCAGTTTTTAATAAGATATATTTTGGGAGCTATGGAGGGACCTACTTATAAACGAAGTATCTCACTTATTAGTTTAACCATTAACCGACTATATGAATTTTGTCAGCCATCAGTTGTCTCGACGCCTTACCGGCGCTTGTAGTAAAACCGTTATATTTTTTGTGATTTGATATAAAAAAACTCGAAAATAAAAGATATAAATAGTGCATAAAGTATATCTACTATAATTTAAATTATTTATTAACACAATTTTTACATATCAAATTTGAATGATCATTACAAACATTTTTCTTACAATATGCGCAATGTTGAAAAATTTGTCTTTTCTATTCACATAAATGGCATTGCGCTCGGTGTTTCTTTTTTGGTTGTGAGTTTGATGTCGAAGGTTCGTCCAGACCACATAATGTAGAAATATTCTTCTTCAAAGATTTACTCCGTATGTTTGAGAGACGTCGCTGAATTTGATCCATGATTAATTCTTCACTCAATTCTTCGAGGTAGATATTTCGTCTATCGTTTTTTCCATGTTCCATTGTTTATAAATATTTGTATGGATTATATATCCTGCCAATCCAGCTATATCCAATAAATTCATAAAAAAAGCCATAGGCCATCTAGTACACTTTCTTTTACAGGTATACGATCGTAACATCTTATCCATTATCAGTTCCGCCTTTAGATTTGTTATAATCTATTATTATTTCAGGTTTTTGTTTATTTTCTGTCAAAGCATCATCGTGAAGCATAGAAGATAGTAATATAACAGCTCTACCCTTTTTTGGCACGTAGGAGACTAATGTGAGTGCTTTGGTAAACCCAAAAATAGAAGAAAATTCTTCCCGGGAACGATTTGCCTGAAAATTATTTGGAATATATTGCTTATTTTTTCGAAGTGTTCCTAACAATGTGAGTCCAGAACTTTTAAGATTCAAAGCCAATTGTTTTGTAGTAAAAAAATTATCGCACGTCACATTTAGATTGGTGTGATAATATGATGTACTCAACTTTTCAACAAGCTTTTCTCCGAGATTTGTCGCTCGTTCGTTACCCTCTTTACCTAAATAAGGAACTCCGCCTAGAGGATATCCATTTTCTGAATCATTGATCCAAAATATTTATATACCATATTATTTTTTTTTCTAAATGGAATCCGAGGAACGTAACTATTGTATCTTCGTGCAAAGTATTGTTATTTAAGTATCTATTTAAGGCTTGCTTCTGGGATATATTTGCAGCTTTTTGAACATGTTCACATTCTGTAGCTTCATCAATAAACGAGGAATCGTCAGCAAAAAGTATAGTCGTAGAAAACATATTACTTGGCAGGTTGTTTGTAAATATAAGAAAGAGGAACGGTCCTAGAACCGTTCCCTGACCTATACCTAGATCTATAAGATGCCGAAAGATCACATATCTAAGGCTACTTTCACTTAGAACTAAATCACTAATTCACTTAGAAATAAATCTCCAGATGAACATCCAAACCGTTGGCGTAGATTTCTTAGTCACTAAGTTCTTGGTCGATTTACACTTCGCTTCCTCAAATTCTCTCCCTGCTGGAGAAGTTATAGTATTTCATATTATTTTCCATCTCGAGAATCCTGTCGTTCAGTTTGCTTAGCCGGCTCATTGATCCAGCTAAGTAAACGTGTCCACGAGACAACAGATTGGTCAGTTGTCAGTTTTCCCACCGTTCAACACGGTTGTTGGTTTGCGTCGTAGGTAGAACATCGCTCAGCTGGCTCTTGCATTATATGAACAGACAGCGGAAAGCAGAATTGTTTGGTCGGGTGTAATAAATGATAAAATTATCTAACATTTTTGCCGGGTTAATAGTAAATAAACAATTCACTTTATGTTAGGAATATAGATCTTATGTAGTTACTGTATTTTAAACCAAATGTGTTAAGTTATGACGATGTTTATTGCCCTTATAAATCAGACATCTGGGATTTGGGCAATATTTTTAATATTTTTATATGGTATGGTTGTAAGAAAGTACAGACTAAATTTTCTAATAGAATGCCCTACAAAAAAGGCGATCAGCAACCACAGAAAATAGTTTTTACCGAAAATTTTAATTTTTAATTACAATAGCTTTCCGAAAAGTTAGTGTTACTTGGAAACATTTTGTCGGACTCGATAATATAAGGCTAAGTGCGAATTGTGTGGACAAATTGTAAGTGCAAAAGGTAATTCGACAAGAAACTTAAATAGGCATATGAAAGAAAATCTGTTGGCGTTCCAAACTGTGAAAGATCATAGAAATAAATCTGCTACTACAACAGTGTATAGTTTAGCGAAGTTCAACATGACATCGATCAAGATCCGGATCACTTCGGTCACTGCTCACAATCGCCTGATCAATCGTATCCTTGAAACTATGCAGTGAGCCGTGAGCCGGTTCATTTCATTTGGTGAACCGCGTGATTTCGGTCTGTGTACTGAGCCGGCTCAGTGAGCCGGTTCGTTCATGAACGACCCATCTCTACTCGTGATATATCCATGATATTGCAACTTTCTTTTTCGAATGGTGAAAAATTTAATAGACCAAGGAAGATTATTCATGTGAAATTAATAATTAACAGTGCTCAAGAAGGGAAATAGGGAGTGCAATTGTAAAGGCAATAAACATAAATTCCAGGGAAGATATGTAAAGTAATATGTTACGTGAGAGCAAGTTCGCAAATATCTGAATTGTAAACTCGATCTATTTGACAATTGGGCAGAGAGAATAAATCGTTTCCTACCGGGATTATGGGTTTGTCATTGTCTGCAGCAATTCTAAATTTATAACATACTAAATCGTTGAAAATTCCAGTTAAATACAACTAGGTTATATTCTATCTTTTGTTAAAGTTGATCAATGACATTCGATGTGTTATAAAATTTATGTCCCACGCTTAAATGGTCAGTAAATGTGCAGTATATGGCTGGTCCAATGTCCATTTCGGAAGCTTGAAACTTTGAACTTATAGAAAATTAATGGCGTGCTAATAAATCCACCTTGATTTCCAGAGAAATTGTTCCTCGTTTCGAGTATTTTAGATCGAGTAAGATCACATAAAAATTTATGATCGAGGTGTAAAAATGGATTGAAGAATGCAATTTTATTGAAAGAATGTTTTTATAGTAGAACACGTACAGAAACGGCTAAAGGGGCGTTTGTAAAATTGAAAGGACTTTTACTAATCGAAGGCTTTTACAATTGAGAATGCGAATGCGAGAGTTACTGAAAGTTTTGTAAAAGAGATTTATTAAATTAAAAATAATTAAATTTATTCAGAATAATTTCCATTGACTTCTGTACAACGATTCACTCTCGCAAAGTTTTAAACACGGGTTTCGATTCTTCATGCGATATTTTTATTTTATTTTCTCTTGACACCATCGTACCGCTAATCCGAGCTTCAGACTTTTTTCCACGGATTTTTACATGTAGAGATGGAAGTATTGTGTTACCAAATTTTGTTTTCAAGATTTTTACAGATAAGCACGAATTAGGCTTTTTGTAACAATTAACTGTTTTTAGCGTATATCGGTCCATCTGTCTGTCTCGTCGTCTGTGAACTCGTGTAGAGCAAATTTGATTGAACGTATTTTAAAGAAATTTCATATTTAAGCTTCGGATGTAAGTATCTTAATTTGCTCAAATTTTGGTAAAGATTCGTCCACCAGCATGGATAGTTTAGTGATGTCACTTTCATGTTTTTCACGAATACTGCGCAGCAGAGAAATATTTCGAAAACATTTATTTAACAGTAGTCGCTATATAAGTAATAACTAATAATATGAGATATTTTTTGATACGATTTAATACATTTTTATAACTTTTTATATTTTTGCAATATTATGAAATTGTCAACATAATATATTTCGTTATTATCTTTTTCAATAATAATTTCGCTATTAGAAAGTAATTTGTGGTGACGGTCAGTTCTGTGGTGGACATACCTGATTTTTTCTTTTAGTTTTGGGAATATATAAAAAATATCCGGTGCCAAATCAGGACTAGATGCAGGATTAGTCAATAATTTGAAGGGAGTCGTTATTAAAAAAAGTTCACGCAGAAAATGAGTGCGGGCGCGTTGTCATGGCTTCTAAATAGCGTGGTCCCACTATTACATGCAAAAAATTAAAATGCTGACAAACCTTGTGAAACATATAAAATTGACGATGCTAATATTGAACAGGTTGATACTTACAAGTATCTTGGGCAAGAAATATGTATTGACAGAAATAATCAAAATAACGATCTTCTGGAGAAAATCACTAGGATGGGCAGCAATTGCTAAACTACGAACATTTTCAAAATGATACCTTAGAGTGTCCTAAAAACTAAGCTTTCAAACTATATATAATGTCTATTTTAACTTACGGGGTGGAAACCTTAAAACATATCAAAACTTCTGCTAGAAAGCTACAAAGGTCCATGCAAAGCGCCATTCTTGGTATAATGATGACGGATGCCAAATACTGAAATTCATCAACAGGCGAAACTAATCGAGATCCATATAAAAATATTATTTATGAAATGGAAATGGGCAGAATATCTAGAACAACAGAAGACAGATGGTCCAAAGAGATTCTTAAGTGAAGATTAGCAGCAATTAGAGTAGACAAACGTAGCTGAAGAAGAACGTCACCTCGCTGGACTAATGACCTAAAGTGAATCTCTATGTACTGGTTGCAAGAAACTCAAGACAGAGAAAACTGGTATTTTTTTATGGCCTATATCAAGCAGTGGATTAAAATGTCTGAACGATTATGATGCCAATTACTTTAAATAGAGCCTCCCATTGTTTTTCCGATATATTTTTCACTTCACTTCCTCTTGAAACCCTCGTACCGCTCATCAGAGTTTTCAAACTTATTTCCTCGGATTTCTTTTATTTTTGGGAATAAATAAATCTACTCGATGCCAAATCATGACTATGTGGAGGATGAGTCAATAATTTGAGGGAATCATTTCTAAAAACACGTTCGTTGTTTGAAAAATGTGTACGGGCGCGTTATCGTGGCCCCTAAATAACGTGGCACTACTACTACATGCAAAAAAATAAAAAAAATAAAAAATGATGACAAAACGTACTTGTACTGAACGAGATGTATAAAATCGACGATACTAATATTGAATAGGTTGATGATTACTATTGTATATTTGACCTGAAAATTAACTATTTGGGACATATATTTTACATGACATATTTTTTATTATACTACTATATTTTTCTGTTACCATGAATATGAAATATGGTGCATGGCTGACTTTGGTCATATGGCTGAATTAGCCATAATACAATACTTCCCCTCAAAGTAGACTGCATCATTTATTTTTAATTTCATCAACTCCTAGATCTTTAAAAAATTTCTTATTTTTCGGACCAAACAAACTTTTCGTCAAAATATCTGCTATCATGTCTTCTGTTTGAAGATATTCAAATTTCTTATCTTCGTATGCTTCACGAACAAAGTGGTATCGAATATCTATATGTTTCGTTCGTGTATGATGTACTGGATTTTTGACTAGATTTTGGGCTCCTTGGTTATCCCACTTCTGACACCATTCCTTATCATTACTCATATGAGAGGTGCAACCGCTATCAAGACACCATTCATTATTTGAGAACTGATTCGAATTTAAAAATATTTCATAACATTTATTGATGACCGATCTAGGTGGTGTGAAATTTATTTTATTAGATATTGGACCTGAAAATTAACTATTTGGGACAAGAAAATATTTATTTATTTTATAGTTGAATATTATTTTAAACAACATATATCTTGACATATATTTTACATGACATATTTTTTATTATATATTTTTCTGTTACCATGAATATGAAATATGATGCATGGCTGACTTTGGTCATATGGCTGAATTAGCCATAATACAATAATTACAAATAACTTGGGCACGAAATACGAATTTATAGAGATAATCAAAAGAGCAAAATCTTCGGGAGAATATCAAAGGAATGGTCAGCCTTTGATAAACCACGAAACATTTTTAAAAATGAAATCCAAAATTTCCTTAAAAAGAAAGTATTTAAACTATATGTCAGGACCGTCTTAACCTATTGGGCGGAAACCTTAAAACTAATCAAAGTTTCTGCTAGAAAACTGTAAATATTCTTTGTATAACGATGAAGGATAAAATGCTAAATACTGAAATTCGTCAAACTAATCGACAACCATACAAAAGTAGTATTCATGAAATGGAAATTGGCAGGATATCTAAAACAATAGAAGACGGATGGTTCAAATAGATGGTTAATTAGAGACCATGGGCAATCAAACGTAGCTAACGAAGAACATCCACTCACTGAATCGATGACCTAAAGCGAATTTCTATGAACTGGCAGGAAGAAACTCAAGACAGGGAAAACTGGAAATTTTTATGACCTATATCCAGCAGTGGATTGAAATATCTGAAAGATTATGATACTGATGTGACTTGGTATAGTATTTAAACTCACAACAATTTACATATGGATATCCTTTCTTCTAACGTCAGCAATGTAAAGATATATTGTCTAAATATCTAAAAATATGTCTTAAACTATTTTTGTGTTAAACGTGGAATTCATTGTTTACTTTCACAAACATACTTCTGTGTATTCCAGAGATAAGAGTTGCCAACACTCCGAGCTCCAACGTCTTAGATTAAAAATATTTGCGTGGATGAATACGGTACAGCTGGTACAGCTAGTGATGATAACTTCGCATACTTCCGATGCAAAAGTATTGAAATTTGGCATCTGGGAAAATTTATGTGTGCTGTTAAATTTAAATTTTAGAAGCGACCTTGTTTGCATTCTTATCTCAGTTTCAATAAGCTAGACTGAAGTTATACAAAAAATAATAAATAAAATATAATAAGAAATAAATATCGAATATTATTAATATTAAATAATTTGAGTTGCTGTGACTCCGTGGTAAAATGCTTGCCTATGTAGTGAAGGGTCACGGGTTCATATCCAGGGCACAATTTCTGGACCATTAGGACCTGAAACATCACATCTCTTGGATATCTGAGTATACAATTATTGCTAAATTAGTTTACTTTTTAGGTAGATATTGCTAGTTTAGCAATAATTAGCAATATTTTATAAAGAATAATAAACACGTGAAATAAACTGATGATAAATCCTATTATCATAAAGATGCTACTTTAGTCTTATTATACATTTAATTGGTTTACTACTAATTTTCACAATAAAAGACAAGTTGTTATAACTGAGGATATGATACCCCACGAAAATATTATAAAATCAAGAGTTCCGCAAGGCTCAATTATGGAGCCCTTGTTGTTCTTAATATCTATTAATGATACAGGAGTGGTCAATTAAGCCAAGTATGTTAAATACTTGGGAGTTTTGTTCGGCAAAAATGGATCCTTTACCGAACATATACGTAGGACGAAAATCAAGGTGGAAGATCTATCGGGCAAACTCAGAAGGCTTATGCCCAACATCGGGGGTGCAGGTTTCATCAAAAGGGGACTGTTACTGGGGACCGTCCACTCCACCATTTCGTATGGTGCGCCCATTTGGGGTGATTTCTTGAGATATAAGGAGCATGAAAACCTGCTTGAAAGCTCACAAAGGAAGGCGCTACTTGGAGTGGTATCGGCATAACACACTGTATCGACGGTGGTACTCCAAGTAATCACTGGCACTCTCCCCCTGAAAATTCATTTCGACGAGAGAAGAGATATTTTCTAAGCTTGGGGGAAGAGGGGAGAGTCCAGGCCAGGGCTCGCTCTCTAACCAGATGGCAGGCTGAATGGGATGCGCACACGGAGAAAGGACAATGGCCCAAACGCCTGATTTCCAGCATCGAAGAATGGAATCCATTTAACGCAAGCTCTGACGGCACACGGATCATTCAGAGCTTTTACTTAAAGAATAGGGAAGGAACCGGACGACTTCTGTCTCTACTGCGGCGCAGTCGATATGGCTAAACACACACTGTTCGACTGTGCAAGATGGTCCGAACACCGGAGACTGACGGAGACCATATTACAAGCAAAGTTGTCGCCAGAGATCATAACAGAAAAAATGCTCAGTTCGAGGAATAACTGGGAAGAGGTCCGGCGGATGATACGATCAATCATGACGAAGAAAGAGTACGATGAAAGGATTTATCAAGAAGTAAGGGACGAAAGGAGCAACTAATCTAGCCCATCGTCGAGAGGTCATGTCTAGCGATAGTACCTCGACGGAGGAAAGGGGCCAAGCAAGGGTTTTAGTCGGTAGGCCTACTGGACAGTCCGACACTACCAGGGAGATACCCTCGGTGTCTCTAAATGATTTGCCCTGAAAAAATGAAGAAAAAAATCAGGGAGAGTTTTACTTTTTGCGGATGATACGGTTTATTTTTTAAACACTCCAACCTATTAAACTAGAAACAGCTGTTAACCAATATTATGAACATCTAATTAACTTGTTTGAAGAGAAGAAACTAAGATTAATGGTTGGAATCACTAGAAAAACTTCATGTTATCCTTTTTTGAATGATTAAGGTAGGTATTTTACTTCTTTATACTCTCAAAACCATGACAAAATACGCTATACAGTGGCGTAGATCGAATTGTGTAGAGAATGGTGTAAGATAATCGGCCCCCAAGAAAAATTGACCTTTTCGGGTTCTGGTTCTGGTCCTGGTACGATGGCACCATCTTAGCTACGCCACTGCGACAGTAATATCATTAACCAAATGCTCAGACTATGCTCTTTTTAGAGGCAGTCTAACATGATCTGATGATGGAAAATCTTGATGATGATTAACTAGAATAACATGATTGTATATAAGAATTTTAAATAAAATTAAAATTTTCATTATAACCATCAAATTAATTAGATAATTGGAATATGACCCGAAAACTTGAGAAATTATTTTCTAAAGCCATAATTTACGCTAACGATCAAATATATTGAAAGTGCAAAGAACACCGCACACTGCAGTACCATTCATCTTATTTGAAATGTAATATTCGACACGTAAAGAATTTTCCAGTATAAATTCATGTAAACAATAAGAGAAGTCATAGTAAATCTCTTGTGTTCAGTAGGTGGAGTAGTAGACTACATGTTGAGTAGCAGAATCGCATTTAGCATGTTAACAATGAAGGAACACGATTACGACAGTCACACATTTCAGTCTGAACATTTGTATAAATTGATACGCGATCAGGCGGGCTTTGGCTGTAAAGATAATGTAAATTTACGACAACTGCCACCGCTACTGTAGCGCTGCTGTGAGCTGCTAGCTACTCCTAGCGCTTAAAATATACGGAGACTTCTAATTGAGTATTCATGGCTGAAACGTTCTGATTTATTATTACTATTGATTTTAATCTCGCTGCTTGAGAGCACTGCTACTGAAATGCATCTTGCAAGTTGTGTTGTCTATGTCATCGTGCTTAAATAATTAATTATAAAGCCAATCAAAGGCTCTGGTTATTTGTTAAGTGGAAAAGAGGAGTGGTAGAAGAGATGAATTTATAAATGTATATATTTACACAGAGACGCGAGTTCAGATTCCGGACACCAGCTTATAATAATAATAATTATTATTATAATAATACATTTATTAGACAGACAGATATGTTGACAAAAGAACACATGAGAAAGAGTGTGTACTCTGCGTTCTACAAACATATTAAAAGTCTAGAGTTGTCCACCGAACTCAAGTTCTCGTTTCTTAACTCTGCTGGTTTAAAAACCGAAACGGAAGATTTTATGTTTGCGTGTCAGGGTGGAAGGCCCGCATATTCCAAATGGCGGAGTCCATACTCTATAGCAGTGCTTCTTAAACTTTTAGATGTCGCGGCTCCCCTGCAACTCAAATCAATAACCCACAGCCCCCCTAATTTTTTTTTTGGAACCAAGATTAGTTAAAATATATACATACATATAGTTTTTTACCCTCATATCATTCAATAATCTATGTATAATGAAGAATAATATTTATGTAGCATTAAAGTTAAAGCGACATATCATTTTTAAATAATAAAATAATAAAGTGTTATATTTGCGGTTCGTCGCGGCCCCCTTGTGGGAACACCACGGCCCCCTAGGGTGCCGCGGCCCACCACTTTAAGAAGCACTGCTCTATAGGATGTACCACCATCATCCTGAAACCATTATGCACATTCTGTCTGCTTGTCCATCTCTTGAATCGTCGAGCTACGTGCCTCGACATAATACTGCTCTCCGCGTGTTCTACTATCATCTTAGATATGCCTATGGTATTGACGAAGTACCGGTTATAACGTATGTTCCTTCTGACATATAATCGGTTGTGGAAAATTCAAAGTGCCGTATTTATTGGAATTACTCCTTCCCCACCTCGAGGTTACTAACAGCCACTTAGCCGGACATAACCCTCCTGTATATCGAGACCAAACAGATGTTTGTGATCGAAGTCCAGCTAAGAAGAATATCTCTCTCAAGGAGGAGGAAAAGGGGTCCAAGTATATGAATCTCTTGTCCGAGCTTAGAAAGCTGTATCCAGGATATAAAGTTAAGCTTGTAGTCCTGATAGTTGGTGTTTTGTGTGGTATCGAAGAGAAATCGAGTCCATTCCCCGCTTGCAGATCTTCTGCCACCTCTTTGATCAGCAGTGTCACTTCGCATTGTGCGGACACTAGATCTGGCGTAAATTCCGCGTCTGCATATTGCCAGGGTTTAGCATGAAGTGGCTCAAAAGGTTGCTGAAGTTTGTGATTAGTGGACGCTTGTCTAGACCTGACATGCCCCAAATAATAATAAATTTATTGTAGATGAAATAAAAAAAAAAAATAATAAAATACAAACACCAAATCAAACTAAATCATTGACAATAGTAAAATCTATGCTAGGACTGTTAAATCATCGCCTAGCTATTCAGAGGTGCTATAATAAGTATTATTCATATTTCTAATTCGAACCTGTAATTTGTTGAACACAATTGCCCCGATATAAGTATGCACATTTTTTCGTATGTTGTACTTGATTCTAGGTGGTAGTCTGATGTCAGACTTAATTCGGGTGTTATAGTTATGTACAATTTTATTTAATAAATAAAAGTAAATCTAATAGATATAGACAAGGTACCATAAGAATTTTTAATTTTTTAAATTGTTTGCAGCTAGCTCTCCTGTTGACCCTACCAAGGATTCGGACTAATCCTTTTTGTAGTTTAAATAGACGAAGCCAGTTGGTTGAGTATCCCCAAAGTACTATACCGTAAGTAAGGCTAGCCTGAACATAAGAAAAATAAACAACTTTGGCTGATACTAGCGACACATAATTTACGATTTTATAGAGCATAAACTTGTATTTGTTTATCTTGGTTGCAGTTGCATCAATGTGTTTTTTTCCAATTTTATTCTGAATCTAACAAGAAACCTAGAAATATCACTGTGTCCGTTTTATAAAGTTCATTATTATCTACCGTCCTATTTAAACTAAAAACCATGTTTTTTTCAAGCCTCAGTTTGTTATATGTGAACCAACGTGTCGCTTTAAATGTGGTAGTGTTGATACTCTCATGAATGTCGGAAATGTATCATCTGTATAGATGATCGTAGACGCGTAAATGTAAATCGTCTACATTCCAATATAGGGCTGTCATATCTCAAGTTTTCGTTCGGGGACTCTGGTTTTTGTTGTCTGTCTCCGGAACCCTAGTTCCCGAATTCCGGCTTTAGTTCTAAATCTCTGTTTTTTTTTAAATATCTAAACTTGTTTTGCTTATTCGTTAAAATTTTAATTAAGTATTTATTTTTAAAACGTACATTTTTCCGAACTGTCGACTATTGTTGGAATAATACTCTCTATACCGGTGAGCAGTGTTTTTGTAGAGCTCGTATTTTCTCTATTGTATAATGTATGGAAGGACGTATGCAGTAGTTTGGACGTTGTGATGGTAAAAGCCGAACTATGTACAAAAATCAATTATAATATGAGTTGCTAAACATTTTGTGAATAGAGTCAACATTAGGAGCTAAACTAAATTTGATAAAAATGTGATAGAATATTATCTTAAATTTAAAAATTGATGTGAAATTTAAAAAACTGATGTGAAGTGTGAATACTCACACATTTCAGGGTTTCGCAGGTATATAATAACTGAAGGCGGTATGCTGAGTGTGTAGGACAAATTTTACTTTGTAGTAATCACGGCAAAATGAACGATATTTTTAAAATAATTTATCGTCTGTTAATCATATAAGACCGGTTATTAAATTTACGCTCTTAAAAATTAAATACAACATTTGTCAAAATATAACTAGAATTTTGACAAAATAATTCCTACATAATAAAAATGCAAAAAAAAAACAGAAAAAATGAAATTCACTCCGTACTCGAACTCGAAACCCTTCGTTTTCCAGCTCATTTTAGCAGTGCTCTAACCCATTTCGCTATCGCACGCTTTGAATGAGAGTGTCTTACATTGGTATAACTTTTGTACTTTGTGAACCAAAAACCACAAAAAATGTTTTATTTTCCGAAAACATAATCTGATCAAAAATTCCTGTTGTACTATTTCGGTTCACACCAATATACATTACTTAGAATTTTTTTAGATTTTTAGTTTAAACCATCTGGGCTATATTTTGTTTATATTTTTAGGGGGGTATGTTTTTTAGATGTTTTAGTATTTTTCCTATGTGCGGGTCAAAGAGTTGTATAAGAATGCCAAATTTCAACTCTCTAGGTTTAGCCGTTTGGCTACAATTTTTACCGAACAGACAGACAGACAGACAGACAGACAGACAGACAGACAGACAGACAGACAGACAGACAGACAGACAGACAGACAGACAGACAGACAGACAGACAGACAGACAGACAGACAGACAGACAGAGAGACAGAGAGACAGACAGACAGACAGACAGACAGACAGACAGACAGACAGACAGACAGACAGACAGACAGACAGACAGACAGACAGACGACAAAATGACGGTATAAAGGTTTTTTGGTCATACCTACAAAACCCTAAAAAGAACTAATTTTACATAAATCTTCGTCCCGTAATCTACGTCTCAAGAGCTTGCTTTTGCTATCACACAATATTTTTTTTTTTTTAATGACAAAATAAAATATTTCTGGAAATAATAATCTAATCAACAATTCTTGTTGAAATATTCCAGTTCCCATCACATTATTTAGATTTTTTTCAGAGTTTTAGATCAACCTCTGTGGGAAATAGATTGAGAGACTAAAGTTTTTAGACATATTTTTTGCGAAAAATTCATAATAAACTTATCAGATTTTTCAAAAATTAAAATTGGTTGGTTTATCCACGTATTAAGAGGTTTTATTTTATACACCACTTAAAATTTTACAAAAATATTTATATTTTCTTTCAATATTTATTTGTTTATATTTTACTCTATACCTATAGTTTTCCTATATGACGGTCAAAAAGTTGTACATGCATGTCAGATTTCAACTTTATATATTCAGCCGTTTGGCCATAATTTCTACCGTATAGATCAGGGGTCTCCAAAGTTTTTAAGAAGCGGGCCACATTAAATAAATGGTGGACCGGACAACTTGAATTTAACTAGGCTCTTTGCTCTTGATTTTAGAAACAAGCTTAATAATAACGCTGATATTATTAATAAAATAATAATTTAAAAAATTGGGTATTATTTAGTTATGTTTTATTTTCCAATTTTCTGATTATTTTAAGTTGCTGTTTTTGTTTTAGTAAATTTTTTAAAATATGTCTACGGGCCGGATATCTTCTTGTGCGCCGGACTTGTCCAGCGGGCTGTAGTTTAGAGACCCCTGGTATAGACAGATGTATGTGTAGACAGCCAGGCAGAGAGACAGACAGACACAAATAAATAACAAAATTAACAAAATATTCAAATGCAAAATAAACTACATGAAATAAGAAATTAGTAACAGGTAAAATTAATAAAAATCTAATTAAGGAATTAAAGAATTGCATTGAATACTTTTTCACTTAAGGTTTTGAAGAAATGACCTTATTCTATTTTTGATACAACTTAAAAAAAAATAATAATAAAATTGTGCTAGCTAATTTATTTCTTTAGTAGCCATTAAAATAAATTTAAAAAAGGTTAATGAGAGTGTAAAATCCTTGTCTGCAAAGATAGGTTGCTGTAAAGAGTTAAGGATTCCACACACCAAAGAGGCCACGGTAGCGATACGACTAGCGATCAGGTCTCTTCACACTAACGCGGTGGGAGTGGCGGTAGCGGTAGCGATCAGTTAGTGAATTACGGTATATAGTTGTATGATAATATTGATTGCGAGAACACAATAGAATAATTAATTGTATGTAGAGGAAAAATAATAATCTACTCACAGTCTGTTTCAAACAGTTAGGCGGAACTAAATGGGAATTTCGTTCTTTTAGGTTGGAAAAGGGACCTTGCTTGGGTTATTTAATTTTTCACGTTGGAATGTCAAAATTTAAAATTCCAACAATGAAACCATGGAAACGAATGACATATGTCAAACTTAAATTAATTTTCTTACATATTTTAATGACAAAAAATAAATAAAGGGGATATTTGTATTAAGAATGACACAAAAAATCAAAATATAAAGAAAATGACATTTTAAAATGATATTAACCTTAACCAAAAAATGTTTGTTGCAAGTATGATTTACAAAGCTTAAACAAAACGGCTGAAAAGCATGATTTAAACGATGAAAGTAACTAGATTGCAAAATCTAGTTCCGCCTAACCGTTTGGAACAGACTTTACTATCAATTTCCAAAACTTTTCCTATTTCGTTCCACACTTTATTTGTTTTCCTAATATTCTTGTAATCAGGATGTGCTAAGTCATACAAAATTAAATGATCCTTTACTGATCTATGATTTTTTCTGTTATATTATCTATTTTCGACATTATTTTCTTAAATATATTCACTCTGTGGTATATAAACAATGAATATTGCGCGGCCTAACGCAACTTGTCGAGTTCGGCCGCCAGTGTTTGGTGATCGCTAGACTGAACGCTGCATTCGGTGGCGTTCTCAGATAGCTGAACGCTTGTATGTGCGTGGTCTCATTGTATTGTATAGGTTGCGTTAGGCCGCTGCCGTATCGCTACCGTGGCCGCCACCGCGGCCGCTTTGGTGTGTGGAATCCTTTAAGTCTTCATTACCTCCGATATTTTTACCCCGGATAATTTACCCTGGTTTCCCGACCACTGCTGTAGGATATTTGGGAAGACAACAACTAAAAACTTAAAATATGTCCCATTACAGCAAAAATATATATTAAAAATAAAAACAACGAAGTACGGGCGCTTCAGTTAGTTATCGATAAGTTGAGTCAGATATACCAAACCAATGTCTACTTTTAAAAAATATATTGCTAAGTCCTTTTTGAATTCTTTATTTTAACATTAATTTACAGATCTTAACAACATTATACAGTAATAAATTCGCATTCTTTCCTCGATCTTAAGATAACAGTACTGTTCTCCTGTCACCAAGTATATACTATATCTCAGTTGCAGTCCTTGTGACGATGTATGGTGACCGCGCCATGCCTTATGGGTATTTCGAGGACTATTTATCGTGTACCGCCATTTACATTTTGTTTGAATATTCATGATTCTCGACTGTCGTCCTCTGCCGGTCACCGTAAATTTTAACCAACATCGATAAATCGATTAACTTCTATGACGGTTTTTTTATAACTACGTTTTTGATTTAGGAGATATTTTTTCGAATAAAAAGTGGTTTTTTATTTCATGAATGTATAATTGAAGTTGACAGTTTGATGCTAAGAACTTTGATTGGAGATTTAATTAGTTTTATACGGATTTCTTTTTAGTTATTAATTTTTTGTGAAGCAGAGATTGGCAAAATTTATGCTGAAATGAAATATTATGAACAGGCATCCGTCATGTTTTTTCATGCAGAAATTATTATATAAAAAATTGATGTGAAGTGTGAATTTTCACACGTTTCAGGGTTTTGCAGGTATTTGATAACTGAATGATGATTATTTGGGATGCCAAAACAAATTTTATGTCAAAATATTTTTTTATGAATTTTAATTCGAATGCCTAGTACCATTATTTAAGTTTCTAAATATGTGCAGTATTTTTTTTACATAGCAAGGTTCATTAAGATTTTGAAAATTGCGCCTATGGCTTCTATTGGTTGCTTAAATCATTAGCCCCGCCCTCTGATTTCGTATACATCAAACAGAATTTAATTATAATTTCAACACTTCCCACTGGTTATTAAATTTACGCTTTTAAAAATTAAATGCAACATTTACCAAAATATAACTAGAATTTTTACAAAATAATTTAAACAAAAGAAAACTGAAAAAAAAAAATTGACAGGATTCGAACTCTAGTTTGCAAGTTACCTGTTTACAAATTAGAAAACCAATGACTAAACGCACATAGCTATGAGTGCTGACGTATCAACTTGGTTACATAGTGAGTTAAATATTTAACATATTTTGGTTAAAAACACAAAAAATGCATTATTTTCCGAAAACATAATCTGATCAAAAATTCCTGTTGTACTATTCCGGTTCACACCAATATACATTACTTAGAATTTTTTCAGATTTTTAGTTTTAACCATCTGGGCTACAGGGTGTGGGACAAAAATTTTTTTGCAAAATTTTGACAAAAATCGCTTTAAAATAATTTATTTTGCAAAAATAAAATTTTGATCGTTAATCCACGTACTAAGGGCTTTCATTTGATACCCTACTCAGAATTTTAAAAAAATATTTTTTTTTCCTTGAGCACATATTTGTTTATATTTTTACGGGGATATGCTTTTTAGATGTTTTTGTATTTTTCCTATGTGCGGGTCAAAAAGTTGTACAAGCATGCCAAATTTCAACTCTCTAGGTTTAGCCGTTTGGCTACAATTTTTACCGAACAGACAGACAGACAGACAGACAGACAGACGACAAAATGACGGTATAAGGGTTTTTTGGTCATATCTACAAACCCTAAAAACGTCTACTCATTACTCAGTACTCATTACAAAGAGTATATAAGGTTTAAATGCAATAATTTAAAATATGAATCTTAGATTTCAAAAGAAGTAAAAATTTTCCGCTGGACATACACTCGTAAATGTTTCATTTGATACGTATTAAGGTTTTAAGGGGGCGCACAACTATTTATTTCTTATACAGAACTAACAATAATGTGACTTTTAGAACTTTTAGAAGAACCAACCAGGGACAAAAAAAAAAAAGAAAAATTTTGTTTAACATTTTTTTTTTACATATTAATGAAATTACATATTATAAATGAATGAAATACGTTTCATTGTCTTTTCCAGTAATATTTTTCCGAACTACTTGCCGCTTTTAATAAATCATTTTTTTCTTTTATAAAATAATTGTAAAACTCCATGCAATCCATTTTAAAATTAACTTTTACTTGCAATTCGGCCTTTATTAAATCAGTATTGCAACGGTTTCTGATGTCAGTCCAATGAGAAGACATCAAACTGAAGATCCTCTCAACAAATGCGTTTGAGCATGGGGTACTGAGAATTTTGCCAGCTAGTAGCAAAAGATTCCTCAGTATTGCAACGGTTTCTGATGTCAGTCCAATGAGAAGACATCAAACTGAAGATCCTCTCAACAAATGCGTTTGAGCATGGGGTACTGAGAATTTTGCCAGCTAGTAGCAAAAGATTCCTCAGTATTGCAACGGTTTCTGATGTCAGTCCAATGAGAAGACATCAAACTGAAGATCCTCTCAACAAATGCGTTTGAGTATGGGGTACTGAGAATTTTGCCAGCTAGTAGCAAAAGATTCCTCAGTATTGCAACGGTTTCTGATGTCAGTCCAATGAGAAGACATCAAACTGAAGATCCTCTCAACAAATGCGTTTGAGCATGGGGTACTGAGAATTTTGCCAACTAGTAGCAAAAGATTCCTATAACTGTAGAAATTAGTTTCCAACTCTTCAAAAATATCAGTCCACATTTTGTCTACAGGCTTATTTTTGTAATACAGCTGTATTTCGATAATGTCTTTTGCATCTATGAATTCATCGTATAGGCTGTCCATCTCTAAAGCGTCTGTAATTTTCAAACTCTTTGCAGCAGATTGTATATGATCATATGTTAAATTTGTTGTTTTTAAAGAAAATGGCCTTATTGCATGTAAGTAATTTAAATTGGAAAAATCAAGATTTGATTCTAAATAGTTAAGTGATTTGGTAAAAAAATTAATTAAAACTTGTGCAATTTTTCTAGACGCTACTGGCATTCTATTTTGTTGAGTTCTGTAGCAGTTTTCTTTTTACAAGGAAGAAGTCTTTTCTTCGCCCTTCAAGTTTTTGAAGTTACCTATACATAACACCGAACAACTCAGGCGCAGTAAATTTGTTCTGTTCTAAACTTCTTATAGCCTCTTCAAAAACTGGCAAACAATTTTGAAGGAATAACATGTACATTTCGGTTCTACTGTATTCTTCTTCTCCATTTTCATCCATAATGTATTTCCAAATAAGAGTAGGACATTCGTCTTGCCCCATACTTTGAAGATAATTTTTTACACCTAGCCAACATTTTAATATTTTATATACTGCTGATAATGATAACCATCTTGTAAGAACATCTCTAAGGAGTTTATGAAAAATATTTATTTTTTAATGATATTATTTAATTTTTCTGAAAAGATATTAAAACATTGTGTTATTGCTGATACCGGGAATTTTCGTGTCCCTAACACATGCTTCCCGGGACGCGAGACTTTCAGTGCTCAAACCGGGACTGTACCGGGAAGACCGGGACAGTTGGTCACCCTAACTATCAATATATGTTAACAAAATTGGAGGCTATATATATTTCTTAATTTTTTCAGCCTCTTATTTGGTTTCTACAAATTTCAGGTGATTTTAAGATGTGTCCTGTCTGTCCGTCCGAGATTCACTCAAAAACGGTTGGATATATTTTCACGAAATTTGGTACGTCGTTATAGTAAAACTAGGACTCGAACATAGGCTATATGATAGCTCAAAATTTTTATTCTAAATGGGTGTTTCGGGGTTAAAACTGTTCACTAAAACTTAAAATATCTCTCTTATTATTGACTTTACGGAAAAAAAAATATATATATAACAATAAGTGTTTATAATAAGAAAACAAATCTTATTTTTTTAATATATTTTTTTTTCAATTGGATGAATATTTGGGTAGTTGCAGGGGGACACCCTAAAACTAAATTTTTGAAATATCTCCTTTTATTATTGACTTGGCAGCAAAAATATATATGACAAAAATTGTTTATAATAATAAAACAATCCTTTTTTGTTCTGTACATTTTTTCAGTTGAACAATTATTAGAGGAGTTATGGGGGGGGGGGGGTACACCCAACACTTAAGTTTAAGTGGTTAAGGGAAATGTTACCTTTTTTTTTAAGAGATAAGTAGATATGTACGTCACTTATAATTTATTTAGCAGCCAAATATGTAACAGAAAAATGGTTTAGAATGAAGAAATTATTATTTTCTTTTAAATGTAGATATTAATAAAATGAATATTGGAGGGGCAGGTTATGGAGAGCGCTACATATACACTAAAAACCTTTCATTTATCAACAAAAATGTATTTAACAAAAATCAATCGTGCGAAGTAAGACTACATCAGCTAGTCTGAAATAAAATTAATAATAGTTTGTACATCAAAATTTACAGTGAATTTTTAACTAACTATTAGGATATTTTTAATTGTAGAAAGAACTCTTATGTAATTGTAAAAAAAAGCATTATAGACGCATATTTGGTTATGATGCGGAAAATTATAGCTAAAGCTTCATTCTATAAATATGATTCTATTTTGTTCTATTATGAAAACTATCTACTTATAGTTATTGTATTTGAAGGTCTGTTTTTGCCGCCATCTTTAGTCTGTCGTGGTTCTCAATATATGTGCGTTGAATGTTTTGAACTATAAGCAATCATGTCGAAAATTACAGGCAGACAATTACAGTGTGGATAGGAAACGTGATAAGGATGAAGGAGGACAGAATAGGAAGATATGGGAAGGAAGACTGAATACCCGTCGACCAGTGGGAAGACCTCACAAGAGATGGAGAGATCAGCTAACCGAAAATCTAACAAGTTTTAGTATACAGGACACATGAAAAGACCTGACAATTAACAGATGAAGATGGAGGAATGTGAGTGAGGCCAAAAGTCAACCCGACTGACAGTGCCTAAAGGAGAAGAAGAAGATGAAACAAGCTAGTTTAACAACCAGATGTGTCAATTCGTGTCCTGTATAATTTACATAATGGACGCCACTTTTTACCTCCACGTTTACAAGAAAATGACTATTTTGAGTTTTATATAACTTTTATGATTTTTATAATCTAATGGAAAATGTACCTTTCAAAAAAGACAAGAAATACGATTTCAATTAGATGGTTGTTCTGCAACTTATGCGAGAAGTCCACATTAGTGGCTAAACTACAACTTTCCTCAGTGAAGGACGGGTCGTTCTGGACCTATTGCATGGCCTCATCGATTACTGGATTTGACCCCACTTGATTTTTTTGTTTAGGGCACTGTAAAAGATGAAGTTACGAGAGAAGAGTCGACGATGCTCAAACGCTACAACAAATGACTGTCTATGCATGCGAACAAATAACAGAGGAAGAATGCTGATTCACAACTTCTTTTATAGTTGACAGGTAATTTACCCCGCCACGGTTTCTTAGCTACGGTGCTGATTAAGCGTGATGACTTAAATTTTGAAAACTGTTCTATAAATTTGAAAAGGTTGAGAACTAGTGGACTAGACATTTTCCACGTCCTTGTATCTTTTTTTCGCCAGACAAAAATAATTATTTATTTACAATGATATGTTTTTACTAATTATAGTGTGAAACATGACTTTTGCTACTCATTTATTTTAATTAAATGTTCTTTATTATTATTTTTTTCTTATTCAAAGCTAATTTATATATCATACTCTCCAATCTACATCTTATATAAGAATTTCTCTTTTGTTCTTCCTAATTATTTTTATTCACAACATTTTTATTATCATTGTTGTGTCTTTGGGTGTAAAGTAGGGTTGTACATCGAAGGCAAAACATCGATGATTAACATCGAAGGAAAAACATCGATGTTTTATTAATAATAAAAAAAAACTATTTATTTATATTATATAGGTTTTATTTAATAATGTAAAGATAAATTACGAAAAAAGTAACATATAATACACAAAAAGCATTTATAAGATTTTGAAATAGAAATATTCCTTTTTAATAGTAATTAATTTCACATTAACATTATTATACCCAATATAATAATCCTAATTTGTACCTACAGTCTATTCCCAACGATTAGGCGGAACTAACCGCAATTTTCATTTATGTAATTTGTCATTAGATATTTTTTTATACATTGAAGTTGACTTTTCCTGAACAAAATGATCAAAAGCTTCAATCAATCGGTAAAAGTAACTAGAATTGAAAATCTAGTTCCGCCTAAACCAAAGGAACAGACCTTACTATTTTTACATTTCTAAAATGAAATATTGGAATGTATTACAATACTAATATAGTAATCTTAATGTTAATTTTATATTATTTAACATAAAAATAACACTGTCATACACAATTATTTTTATACTTTTTTAAGTTGAAATAAAGTCTGTTCCTTTGGTTTAGGCGGAACTAGATTTTCAATTCTAGTTACTTTTACTGATTGAAGCTTTTGATCATTTTGTTCAGGAAAAGCCAACTTCAATATATAAAAAAATAGCTAATGACAACGTACAAAAATCCAGGGATTGGAGGAATAACAACTGGGAAAGTGTCAACAAGACTCAAAAAGAAAAAGTGTGCTGGCGTCGTTGGTCGTTCGCATTGTTTGCAAAAATTAGAAGTTTCTTCTTATTTTTTCGTATTCTGCTAACTGCTAAGAAGAATAAGAACTAACACTAGTAGTATTGTTACATCACAACAGATGGCACTAATATTTTGTGTACTAATTTTAATAAAAATTTAATTTTTAAGATTCCAGCGCCTCTAGCGGTAGTTTCTGAATTTCAAAGTTTAAACATCGACATCGGTAGTAGACATCGATTTTTTATCGATACTATCGCCAGCTAACCATCGATGGTAAAGACATCGATGTTTTTAAAACAAACATCGATGTTTTCGATACATCGATGTTTTTTTCCCATCCCTAGTGTAAAGTAACAGAAATAATACAATCTGCCGGTTGAACACTATTTATTTATATATGTTAACATTAACAATTTATATATTAGGGGTACCCATAAGTAATCAATTATTATTAGTGTGGAATATTTGCTTCAGCTAATTCAGAACGTGATTGTATAAAGACGTGTTTTATTACGCAATATTACAACACATGGTCTTGACTTTTGTGACAACTAAATTCAAACGTTTTTATTACACCGGTGTAAAATGGCGGACAATCAACCAACTGAGGAACATTTACGTCATTGTATGCTGTTTCATTTTCGATCGGGTGTTAATGCACCGGTTGCAACCAAGAAAATTTGTGATGTATATGGAGACGTATTGAAAGTTAATAAGTGCCAACGTTGGTTTAGAAAATTTTCCAATGGTGATTTTGACTTGTCTGATAGTAATCGAAGTGTACGCCTTGTAGAGTTTGATAATGACGCTTTAAATCCACTGGTGGAAACAGATCCTAAATTGAGTATCCAGGAAATAGCAAACACTCTTCAGGCTACTTGGTCAACAGTCCAAAGACATCTTCAAGAAATCGGGTTTACAGGCAGGGTATATGGGTTCCACATCAATTGTCGGAGATGAATAAAGAACAATGGCGTACAATTTGCACATCTCTATTGTGCAGACAACAAAGTGATCCGTTTTTACGAAGGATTGTCACTGGTGACGAGAAATGGGTCTTGTACAACAACAAAAAGCGCACCAATCAATGGCTTTCTCCAAATCCCGTACCCACTCCTAAACCATCCCTCACTTTAAAGAAGGTGTTATTGTGCGTATGGTGGGACTGTGGTGGCGTAATTCATTGTGAACTATTGAAACCGGGAGAAACTGTTACGGCTGAATTGTATTGTCAACAATTGAATAGATAACGTAACGAATTGTTGGTAAAACGACCAACTCTAGTCAACAGAAAAGGGGTAATATTGCAACACGATAATGCCAGGCCGAATGCAGCAAAATTAACCCAAGAAAAAATAAGGCAGCTAAACTGGGAGGTTTTACCACATCCACCATATTGTCCGGATATAGCACCATCCGATTTTCATTTATTCCGATCCATGGAACATTTCCTAAAGAATAAAAATTTCAAAAATATCGATGATGAGCGAGCTCACCTAGAGATATATTTTTCTACAAAGGAAACGGAATTTTATGAACATGGGATTGATACTATACCAGAGAGATGGCAAAAGGTCTTAGATAACGACGGAGATTACATAATCGACTGAAGATAAAATGAAATGTAAATAAATACGTTTTTTTTTTGTTGTCACTCAAATAATTGATTACTTATGGGTAATTTTTATTACTTTACCCCTAATATTTACATGTTATCGATAACGACAATTGCCTCGACCATTGACATCTTGCGCTGCTAGACAGTGTTAGCTGATATCAAATAATGATATTCAACAAGAGTATAACAATTTAAATATCTATTTTAAGATATGTAGAGGTACGAGCTTTGATTCCAAAAAAGGCGCTCTAGCGTCACAAAATTTTATTAACAAGAAATTATTTTACATTTTAATTATCATCTTCGAAATACTGCCCTTTTGTGGCTACACATCTGTGGCCAACGTATTTTCAACTTCTGAAAACATATTTTGGAATCGCTTTTAGATCAGATTACGATTTTTCATTTGTTCACCTCTTGGGAACAAAGAAAAGTCACAGGGAGCAAAATCATTTGTTATGTATGGAGAATGAGAATGACTTTGTTCTTCACGGAAAATTGCCGAATCATAAGAAAAGTATGAGCCAATATGAGGGATATTTGATAATCAATGACTTCGAAATAAAAGACTTTTAACCAAAATGCGACTTATTTTTCAAAATAGTCTCCTTTTAGCTCGAAATAATTTGCCCAAAGATATTCCAGCTTCTTTAAGCCTTCCACGAAGACGTATTTCTCAAACTCTGCAAAATAGGCGTTTTTCAGCGCTGATCTTTTCGTTAAGAAAGAAGTCGCAGTGGGATAAATCTTGAGAATAGGTTGGATGAAGGAGCAGTTCGTAGCGCTTTCGACCAATTTGGCCGTTGCAATTGCGGAAGAGTAAGCTGACACATTGTCATGGTGGAACAGAACTTTTTTCTTCGCCAAATACGGCAACTTTATCATCAATTCAGGGTGTAAGCGTTCCAATAAAGTATGAGCTGGTGAATTGTCGTGATATAATATCCAGTACTTATAAAATGTCTTGACAAGACCTTTATGATATTTCTACTTCTTCTGCAACCTTTCTAACTATCAATCATTAATTTATAGGAATTATTTCGCGTACTTGGATAATCTTTTCATCGGTTTCAATTAGACTGAGATGAATTTATGACAAAACGTTTCGAATAGAATTCCTAATGGAAACTTTTTTTAAACTGACCTTTTCAACATCCCTGTATACGCCAAGATACGTTTGGATACGCCTATGAATATAATATAAAGTAGACGTTTACAACCTGTGATCCGTGATTTTTTTTTGCCTTTGGTGGTATGTAAAACTAGTATTACGAATAACTAATTCACGGTTCAAAAAAGGGTTGTAAACCACTGATCTAAATGTGCATAATATATTTTCGATGATGTAATTTCACCAAGTAAAATATTTTAAAATAGAAGATCATTCTTTTCAAGAATTAAATTGGTTAGATTTAGAATACTACAAAAAACTGAAACTGAAAACAGGGAAGTTTTAATAGAGAGGTTTGGTTTAAGTGCCAATGGAATTTATATAATAATAATTATTGATGAAATTTCACTAATAAATATTTATAATTAAATTATACTTAAATTCGTTTGCGAGCTATTAGCATGTAAATAGCATCAGGAAAGTAGCTATTTGTCAGAATAGTTTGGCTGATGGCAACTGTCACTACTATCAATTTAAAAATTGATGTGAAGTGTGAATTTTCACACGTTTCAGGGTTTTGCAGGTATTTAGTAAGTAAATGATGATTATTTGGGATGCCAAAACAAATTTTATATTAAAATATTTTTTTTGTTAATTTTAATTCAAACGCCTAATACCATTATTTAGGTTTCTAAATATGTGCAGTATTTTTTTTTTTTTTTTTATATAGCAAGGTTCATTAAGAATTTTAAAAATTGCGCCTATGGCTTCCATTGGTTTTTATAAGTTCCGCTCCTATGATTTCGTGTACATTGAAACAGAATTAAATTATAATTTAAACAATTTCCACTGGTTATTAAATTTACGCTTTTAAAAATTAAATGCAACATTTGCCAAAATATAACTAGAATTTTGAAAAAATAATTTAAACAATATAAAAATTTAAAAAAAAAACAAAAAATAAAATTGTCTCTTCTCGTAGGGTTCGATCCCCTTCGGATCGAGGTACTTGGGCGATATGGCAGCGTCAAAAACCACTACACCAGCATACACGTTCCAGTGTAGCGTGTTACAAAGCCATAACTTGTGTATATTATTAGCCAAAAATCACAAAAAATGCGTTTTTTTCCAAAAACGTAATCTGATCAAAAATTCCTGTTGTACTATTCCGGTTCACACCAATGTACATTACTTAGAATTTTTTCAGATTTTTAGTTTAAACCATCTGGGCTACAGTGTGTGGGACAAAAAAAAATTTGCACAATTTTGGCAAAAATTGCTTCAAAATAATTTATTTTGCAAAAATAAAAATTTGATCGTTAATCCACGTATCAAGGGCTTTCATTTGATACCCTACTCAGAATTATAAAAAAATATTTTTTTTTTCGATGTGCACATATTTGTTTATATTTTTAGGGGCATATGTTTTAGTATTTTTTCTATGTGCGGGTCAAAGAGTTGTATAAGCGTGCCAAATTTCAACACTCTAGGTTTAGCCGTTTGACTACAATTTTTACCGAACAGACAGACAGACAGACAGACAGACAGACAGACAGACAGACAGACAGACAGACAGACAGACAGACAGACAGACAGACAGACAGACAGACAGACAGACAGACAGACGACAAAATGACGGTATAAGGGTTTTTTGGTCATACCTACAAAACCCTAAAAATGGATATAGTCTATTATACACTCAAAAATCAAAATGGTTTAGGGATACGCGATTTCCGTTCGATTCTAGTGGGTGGATGGTCTTGTGAATGTTTGCACACGACCGGTAGACGTACGCGTGGTGGCCCTGTTTTCATGCTATTGGTGGAGTTTTTATGGAAGTAACAAATGTACATTCTTTTCTTGTTTTCATTGGGCATTTCATTGAATGTCCTTGGACCATTTTGATGAATGTATTTAGAGGGCGCCAAATTATATCTTGCCTAGAGGCACCGAATTATGTTTTGCATACGTACGCCAGGGCGCCAAATTATGTCTTGTCTAGGGGCACCGAATTATGTTTTGCATAGGTACGCCAAATTATATCTTCCCTAGGAGTAACGGATTATGTCTTGCTTAGGGGCGCCGAATTATGTATTGCCTAGGGACTCCAAATTATGTCTTTCCTAAGGGCGCCGAATTATGTTCTAGGGACACCAAAGACCCTCGCGCGGGTTCTTTTCAGCAATATGATAGGAAATTCTTGCATTACCCACAAAACATACCGTTGTGGAAAATGGGTCCAACACATTTGTAGCACCATCTAAAACGTATCTTAACAGTTGAGCATAAAATTTCTGTACAAAAAATCCAATATAAGAAAAAAACTATTTCATTTTAGCGCTAGACAAGCTATAAAAACGATTAATTGTATTGGAGAATATCAATAAAACAGTGCATTGTATCCATATATCAATGTGCGGAAGAGCCCAGAAAGACAGGCAACATACAGCAACCTATCTCACTATCGGTATGTGTAAGTAAAAGATGAGAATAGCTTCAACAAGTTCATGATTCCAGGCACGCCTGATCTATAGTTTTAAATCGACACCACGTTAGATAAATGTATTGTTTTCTATACGGCCCTAAAAGTGCAGACTCGCGTAAACTTAAGAGAAATTGAACATTATATTTCAGTTTGACATTTACTGAAGACAACAGATTTTTCATTAAATTCCACTATAAAAGACCATTATATTGACTGATATTTTCGAATAAAAAATTAACTGATTCTTGAAAACCTATTACTTTTCATTTCACATATAGTTAAATAAAAAAATAAAAAATGTAGTTACCTGCTGTGATGGGAATTGAAACCAGACATAGGACGACTGTTAAGCCATCCCCAAAGACATATAGGGGTAGCTTCGGATATGGAGCTATTGCTTAGATGTAGTTAATAATTTGGTTAACGGTAAGTTTAACATCACAGAGTACAAGTTTCCCATACAAGCAAAAATCTTAAATAAAATGATTAACAATCAACTAGATTTTTGTTAGTTGTTGGCGATGTTGCTTGTCTTTTCATGTAATCTACTGCTGTATTGTTTGACACTTGCTATCTTGCCGAAATATTTGCTATAGTCGGATTGCTGATAGGTGACTGTTCGTTGCTACAAATATCGATATACAATACTATATGCTTTCTCTGTCTGTATCATTATAATTATTTGCATACCCATAGTAACGTATAGTGACCCAAGTTGACAACTAACCTTCAAAATTATTTGAATAAAAAACAATGCATTAGAAAGAAACGGCATGATTCGTAGATATCTTGACTAATTAGAGCGCGAAAATAAATTTACAGCAGTACTCAAATAAACAAAATTATTAATTTTAAGGTAATAATTATAAATAAGGCGACGGAAGCCGAAAAGAGAATAGGAAGAAAGAGAGGAACACCGGAGGAAAAATGTAGAAGAAGAAGAAGAAAGAATGTCATAAAATGTATTATTTTATTACTATATGATTTTCCAATGTACTAGTTAAAACCCTAAACGCCGCAAGGCCTAGGGGAAAATAAAGAATTATATATATATATAAATAAGCAAAAATTTATACTCATACGTAAATTTTGGATTATAATTTGTTGTTTATTCCAGCAGATTTAAAATTAAAGTTTGTGAATTTAATAATTGGCCGCAAGCCATATTTTAATTAATATTTATTACCAGACACTGACAGTTAAGACAAATAACAAAAGACATTTTTAAAATCGGTGAAAAATGGTAACTAGATTATTATATGAATGCACTACTTGATACATACATGTAACAGTCACCTATCAGCAATCCGACTATATTCATTAATTGAATTGTTTGAAATGTGAATGTAAAAATAACAAGATCTATAGTCTGTCAACTAAGAATACTGTGTGTTAGAAAATAGAAGCTGTTTGTCCTTGCTTCTGATTGGTTTAGAACATCACTTTTAAAATGTAAAAAAAAATGTTTTTAGTCCACGTTGACAGATATTCAGTGATGTGCATTTGAATTTATTAATGTCATTGTCACCGTGAATATTATACAACGAAATATATTATTTACTTACATAATGCTTAACATCTCTATCTTTCGGCGTGAGTCTTGTGCGGGTTTGAGTTTTCTTTAAGTTTGATCCGTTCGCGTTTCTGACTGACTTTTCCAGATGTTTTTCCACCCCATCCTGTTCTGCGCTAGAGATTTCACTTCGTTCCACTTGATACCCGGGCTCTTCCGTTGCTTGCTTGCCTTCTGCTTGCCATGTTTTTCTTGGTCTTCCGACTGTTCTTTTGGACCGCAGTTTTGCTTTGTAAGCTTTACGAGCTATTCTTTCTTCTCGCATACTCATCACATGTCCAAGCCACCTTAGCTGTCCTTCCTGTATGCTTCTTCCTACTGGTTTTGTTTTCAGTTTTTCTCTGAATACTTCGTTCCTTATTCTGTCTTTTCTGGTATTTCCTTCTATTTTTCGGAGAAATCTCATCTCCAGGCTTTACACCCTGCTCATGTGCCTTTCAGTTGTCGTCCATAATTCGGATGCATATGATAGTACTGGAACGGCTATTTTGCTGAATATGTCTACCTTCGTTTCTGTTGGTATTTCGTGTTTCCCCAGAAAGGATGTTTTGAGTTAAATAGCCTGCCAGCAGCTCATACTCTTGATGGTATATGTTTACGTAAATATATAATTTATAAGATAATTTTTTTTTATTATTTACATATTTTATTAATATTCTTGGCATTGATATATTTTTTGTTATCTGACGTAAATATTTTGATGTAAGTACTTTTTTGTGAGTAAATTAATATAATTTGCCAATAATAGAACTTGGTGTTATTATAAAGAATACTCAAGGGAAGTAAGTCAAAAGTGAACAACGACGTATGGCTTAAACAACGCATTTTTACGACGAAGTCGAAAAGGGATAAGGAAAACAGAAGCTATTAAATTAAGATCAAAAGAGGTTGATCTATCAGTGAAGTTGTTATGGCAAATAGTTAAAGAAATTAAGGATAAGGGATCCGTCTCCTCGCCACTCAAGAAAAGAACATGTAAAGATACAATTGACATAATGGAGGAACAGAATAAAAATGCTCTAATGTTTGGGCGGAACTTCAGTTCTGGAGATATGTTGTTTGTGTAATTGTTTTATTTAAACCCTTTTCATCAAATCTTTCTTTTTATTTAAAATAAATAATTTTATAAATTATTATTTTTAAAAAAATCAGTGGCTAACGCAGTGAGTGTGCCCAAATGTTTCCGCTAAAATGTATTTCTCCTGTGTTCAATTTGGCCGTTGCAATTTCGGACGTGTAAACTGATGCATTGTCATGATGGAACAAAAATTTATTATTCACCAAATGAGGCCGATTTTTCAATAATTCAGCAATCGATCCAATAAAGCGGCATAATATTGTCCTGTGATCGTCTTTCCATTTTCCAGATAGTCGATGAAGATTATGCTTTGTGAAACTTATAAAATCATGACCATGAGCTTTCCAGCCAAGGGAACCCTTTTTGCCTTCTTCGAAACACGTTCGCCAGGAGAAATTCAATGTTGTGGCTGTTCTTTAATTTCTGGTGCAAAAATTCACTTGGATAGCATGGCCAAACGTTGCTTTGAAATGGTTACGGGATTCAGTTTTTGATGCTAATAGCTGTTTTATGCCCAAATGTTCGAGCAGGATATGAAACATTTGTTTATCTGAGATGTTTACCATTTTGGCTGTATCGTATACAAAATATCATGAATTTTATTGACTTCAGTTGTGATCTTCTTGTGACTTTCCGGGCTCTTAACATCATTCGTACTCGTACAACCACAATGTACAACCACTCGTACAACCACAAGGCCTTATATACCAGGGATGAAAAACCAATCCTACTTTTTTAGGGGGTTTAAAACATGCTCTTTCTAATGAAAATAATTTAAAACAGTTTCCAGAAGGAATATTTTTGTAAAAGTGGGCTAAATGTACCCTGTTTTTAGCATTTTCACAAAAATCATCAACTTTACACTCAATTCCTGAACTAATGAAAAATATTAGGAGTGTGAAATTTTATATTCGTTAACCTTGTATTGATAAGTTATTAAAAAAATAAATAAAATTTCACGTTTATCGTACCTTTACTTTCAGAGGTATAAAAAGCCAAACTTTAAAATTTTTTCGGGTTGCAAATTTTTAGGCCAAGTTTGATACAAATTTTCTTCACGGAAATCGCTCATGAAGATTTGTTTATTATTTTGTTTAATAGAGCGCAAAGAGTTGTATAAGTTGGCAAAGTTTTGTTTCTCTCAACAAAATATTGCCAGAGATACTGTGTCTCAAATTTGCCGAAATCTCGGAGTCATACCATAGAACAGTGCTTCTCAACCTTTTATGGCCTGGGACCCCCCAAATTATATAAATATTGTCTGCGCCCCCCCTATATATATATATATATATATATATATATATATATAGGGTGTATCAAGATAATGGGAACACGAGTTTTTTCGAAAAGGCGACGTTCATCACACGTCGCTCACACGTCAAAAATTTTGAACTAAAATTTATCCACAAAATTGATTGGTAGTATTGAAATTTTCCGGAAAAAACCGGAATTGCAGGATATCAAGGACAATTTCGAATTTTTAAATGGGAACGTATGTCATATTGGATATCTTTGGATGGAGCTTTTCAACAACTTTTCCTTAAACATTTTTTTAATACCTTTTACGGTTGACATAAAAACTGTGATATTTTTAAATGACGATTATATTCCCTATAACGACTTGAAAGTAAAGTATTTTTATTTACAAGTGTTCAAAGTGCCTTCCATTTTAATTTAAATACATTCGCATCCTTACTCTTGAGTTACCTGTAGTTCGGAGAGCAATTAAAAAAATATATAATAACAAATATTGCACTTTCAAATCGTACTTCAAAGCACAACTTAAAAATACTTGAAATACCTCCAACGCGAACTATTGTCAGAGAAACCCATTAACCGACACATACAATTTATTTGACCTTGATATAGTCTACTTATAGTCTGTTTCTTTTGTTAAAGTGGAACTAGATTTTCAAATCTAATAATTTTTATCAATTAAATGAAGCTTTTGATCATTTTGTTTAGTAAAAGCCTATTTACTCATTATACAGTTAGCTAGTGACAACTTAAACATTTGAAATAGCATGTAGTTTAAATTAGTTGTCAAAATAAGTATAAAAATAAATAGAATATTTATTTTATTTATGTCGTGAAAGGTATATTTTTATGAATATCAATATAAGATACTCGAATTTATAAATATGAATAAAATTTATATCTTGTAAGATTGAGTGCATTTTTATTATATTTTCATG
This sequence comes from Liopterus haemorrhoidalis, assembly GCA_963971575.1. NCBI lineage: Eukaryota > Metazoa > Arthropoda > Insecta > Coleoptera > Dytiscidae > Liopterus > Liopterus haemorrhoidalis. Next base: position 42,001,949 of record OZ020617.1, read on the forward strand.
TTTCGATCTTGTATGACTTCGCGGCCCCCCGACGAAGCCTTCACGGCCCCGCGGTTGAGAAACGCTGGCATAGAAGACTGCGGTATGGGCTCAAACAAATTACTAAATCTTAGCAAGTATTGCATGGATGAACGTAAAACTTTACCAATGTTCGTTGGGGACATTTGTGAATGTCCATACAAAATTTCATCGAAATCCATGATGGTCGAGCAGGGCACTTCTCTGAAATCAGACCACTTGACATGGAATGACCATTATTTGCTTTCCAACGCTGTTAAAAATGTACTGTTCAATAGATATACTTGAAACTTAGTGTGTAAATCTACAAAGAATAGCAAATGTTAGAAATAATATCATACTTGCGGTCTGAACACCATCTCTTATCAAAGTCACAGACTTAGCCAACACTCCTTGTATATTTGCCATTAGGTTATGCCAGCTTTTTACGCGCAAAAATAGTTTCCTAAATATATGAACCGCACTGTGCATATCTTTGCTTGTGCTGAATTTACACTAAATTCTTTATATATTTTATGTCTGTATTTTATAATTTACTGGTTTTAAACGTAACATTTTATTTATGGTTGGAGTTTGTTTTGAATATGTCTTCGGAGAACCACTAATCCCATGTTATCTATAATCGAAAAGGAAAGAAAATATTTAACTAGATAGAAATATCTTTAAAATAAATATTATTTATCATATTCAACTATCCAGACATTTCCGGTCAAATTCATCATTTTAAAATATTGATTTTTAAGACGTTTATTTTTATAAAAAATGTAACAAATTTTAAATTAGGAAATTAAAAAAAATAACATTTAATTCTGAGTGGGGCTGTTGTGCTCACCTAAAACATGTGTTAGTTGGTTAAAAATGTTGGCGCACAGCAATTATGGCTATTTGTGCCTACACAGCCTATCTAAATAACTGGAATACACATTAAAAAGAATAAATTAAACAATAAATAAAATCTTATACACATACTTAAAACGTGTGTTATTTACCACGTCACTCAATAAGTCTCCGGTCTAACTAAGAAAATTATTGTTTTTTTTTTTTTTTTTAGAAATTCGACTTTATTCATCAACATGGCAGGTATGTTGATGAATAAAGTCGATTTAAGAGTGATACAATCATTCCAACGCTCCTCTAACTTTTCGATGCCTTCTTTGTACACAGGCCTCGGTTTCGGCAATCACTTCTTCATTTGAGTCAAATTTCATTCCCTGCAGTATATTTTTGAGGTCTGCAAAAAGACTAGTCGCTGGGGGCCAGATCTGGAGAGTACAGTAGATGAGGAAGCAATTCGAAGCGTAATTCATTCAATTTAACCATCGTTTACATCGACTTGTGACACGGGGCGTTGTCTTGGTGAAAGAGCACTGTTTTCTTTTGTGAAGCCGTTTTTTCTTGATTACTACACTCGCTCGATCCAATAATGCCATGTAGTATTCGCTATTGATAGTTTTACCTTTCTCAAGATAGTCGATAAACAAAATACCGAGCGCGTTCCAAAATACGGATGCCACTCAGCTGACGATCTTTTTGATTCAGGTGTGTAGTAGTGGATCCATGTTTCATCCATTGTCACATACCGACGCAAAAAATCCTTTTTATCTCGCTTGAACAGCTCCAAACAGCACTCTGAATCGTCGACGTGTTGTTGTTTTTGGTCCGGTGTAAGCGAACGCGGCACCCACTTCGAAAGCAATTGACGCCTGCTCAAATTTTCGTGTAAAATTGTAAACACACTACCTTCTGATATCTTTAAGGTGTCAGCTATCTCACAAAACTTCACTTTCCGGACTTTCAAAACTATTTTGTGGACTTTTTAATGTTTTCCGGAACAACTGCCGATTTTGGACGACCAGAGCGTTCAGCATCATCGGTGTTTGTACGACCGCGTTTAAACTCAGTATACCAATCAGTAATAGTTGATTTGCCTGGTGCAGAGTCTCTATAACGCTTATCAAGCCACTGTTTGGCTTCAACAGTATTTTTTCCTATCAAAAAGCAATGTTTAATCAACACACTAAATTTTTTATCCATTCTTTTGAAAATTACAAAACTGGAGTCACTAAAACCACTGTAACCTCTATACTAATTATCAGAATGTCATGAAATTTTCACACGTATCGTTTGAAGATTGGTACTATCCAGAAATCATATGGGTCTGTCAATAGTGTTGCCATACATATGTCAGATCGGAGACTTATTGAGTGAAGTGTTACATGATTAAGTCTAACTTTGGACCCCAATATCTCAAAACTAATCGTACGACTTTCAAAAACGACCCACGGTAAGATAATTTGATACACTTTCGAATAAAGTAAATTTTTGTTCGTATTACCATTATAACTTCATTGGGTTATTGTCTTCCACGCTCAGGATGCGCAGTTATAAGTTTGCAGCATACCGTAAAAAGTACCCCTCGACACTTAAGTTGACATGTTTTTGCGGTTTTTGATATACTTCATTATTTACAAGATATTAATGGTGGAATCTTTTTAAATGAGCAGCCTGTATACTGTCATACCATTATATTCTAAGATTACTACTTTAGACGTAAATTTTAAATGTTTAATTTAATTCTTTTGTGTCTAAAATATGGTTTATAAATTTACGATGATATTTTTTATTGATAAAATTTTCTTGAACATTCTTTCCGAATATGGCGATGTATATTTTGTTTACGAGTAATAAATTTCTACGTTTTCGTAATTTTACAAGATGAGTTATTATATATGTTAGTGAAATATGTGTGTGGCGTTAGACAGTGATGTGTTGTTCCATTCTCCGCCACGTAACAGCCTCCGTAAGTCAATTTTTAGGAAATATAATTCTTAATTTTAAAGAAATCCACCAATGAATGAGGTAATCAAATTTTTTATAGCTTTAGGAAAGTAATTTTCTAAATAATAGTTTCTAAAATGTATTATATTCTTAAATAGAGAAAAAATATGAAATACTATCAAATAATATTTGTTTTTCGCCACTATATACGATTGTCATAAAACTTTATTAATAAGAAATTATTTTAAATTTTGCACAGTTTGCATAAGTTTTTGAACCGTGCTTCATTCCCATTCTTATACCCTTTTCACACTAGAACTTTAAGATCGGATGTTAAAGTGAATGTGTCTTTAAACACTAATATGAAAACGTATGACCTCGTCTAAATACAAGCGATGTTTAAGACAGAGATCTGCGTCTTAAACATCGTCCGCATTGCCAACATAATTACTATTATAAATAAATTCTCTTTGAATTTGTGCTCTCAAGATTTTGTATTATCATAAACAAGAATACTGTATTATATCGACGTTATAAGAAGTTTCTACTTATTGTTATAATAAAATTATTTATTTTAATAATGTGTTTAATAAAATACAAAGCTACAATAATTGAGATAAAATGTATCGACTTACATGTTAATACAGGTGTAATATATTCTTTATTGTAGTGTCTTTATTATAGAATGAAATGAAATATCCATATTTGTTTATAATAATTCAAAATGTGTGTCTGCGCAGACAGTTACCACAGTGACAACGACACCTGGTAATTTCCGGACGGTAACTTAAGGACAAAATTACTGTAGCTGATGACAGCACCGGAGATTTATACATCAAGTGTGAAAGCAAACCGATGTTAAACATCGGAGATCTTTAAGTTCACAAGTCTTATACAGTGACCATAACAGTAACGAGAACTTTAGTTAAAAAACTTCAAACAACTCTAAAGGGCTATAGACAGAATCATGTTGGGCATCAACATGTATCACCTTAAAGACAAAATACCTATCGCATAAATTCGCAGCAAAACTAAATAACTGACATCTTTGTGAAAATAGTTAAATGGATATGGGCAGGCACCTTGCTAGAATAGAAGACGGACGTTGTACTCAACGTGTCCTCTAATGAAGACCTTGGACAGATAAATGAAGCAGAGGAAAACAGTCTTGTCAATGGACTGATAACATTAAACGCATCGGATGCAAAAAGTCTAAGATTGGACAAGATGGGAAATGCTAAAGGAGGCCAATATCTAGCAGTTGATTGCAATGGCTGATTGATGATGATGGCGATGTTTTTACATTTAAAAACACTTTACCCATCATTCAACCCCGTCCATATCCAAATAGCAAACGACCTTAATATTTCCATCCCCAAAAAATCCGGGGTGAATGTATTGTAACAATACCCCACCGTGGTTGATCAGTAAACCAACCTACAATGTACAACTCAGCAAGTTACCGAAAAGCGTCAACATCTCAGAAACCTACTAGCAAGAATTTCGCCGGATTAGCCATCAATGCAAAAATTTTACGCCAATATACACTGATTAGTGCACCCGTTGCCAACTGTGTTGGCAAACAAATCATTACCTTAATGTGGAACTTGCTCGACACCTCAGACTTCTTTCTCTAGCCATACGCCTAACTTCATCCAATTCAAATTGAATCAACTCTTCGCGTATTATTAAAAACAAAAACTGGACAAATAATGAGCGTTATTCCGAATTATTTATTCATTAACTTTTTAAGATGGGAAAACGATTCATTTTCACTCAGTGCATTATATTTATAATGTTAAAACTAAAAATTATTTGAGACGTTAAATTTAAAATATATTTATTAAAATTTTCCATTTGGGTTGATTTTAGTGTGTGTTAGTGATCTGGGTAACACTGTGACGTCATTTTCCTAAGGTTCTCGTGATTGGATAACTGGGGACTCTTCAGGTCTCTTGATTGACCGGTATTTTGCAGATTTGTTCTCTAAGAATCTACGAATATAATTACATATAGAAATGTGTAGGATTTCGTAGGCATAAACTAGAAAGTCTAAATACTCCTATATCCTTTGACTGATATCAACAATATTTTGCAGTTTTATTCTGTAAGAAACTGCGAATAAAATAACATATAGAAATGTCTAGGGTTTCGTAGCCATAAACAAGAAACTCTAGACACTTCTATATCCAATGATCGATATGAAAAATATTTTGCAGATTTATTTTCTAAGAATCTGCGGATAAAATATCATATAGAAATTTCTAGGATTTCGTAAGCATAAACAAGAAACTATAGACATTCCTATATCCTTTGACTGATATCAACAATATTTTGCAGATTTAATCTCTAAGAATCTACGAATATAATTACATACAGAAATGTCTAGGGTTTCGTAGGCATAAACAAGAAACTGTAAACACTCCTATATCCTACGATCGATATGAAAAATATTTTGCAGATTTATTTTCTAAGAATCTGCGGATAAAACAACCTATAGAAATGTCAAGAGTTTCGTAAGCATAAACAAGAAACTGTAGATACTTCTATATCCTTTGATTGATATGGAAAATAATTTGCAGATTTATTTTCTAAGAATCTGCGGATAAAATATCATATAGAAATTTCTAAGATTTCGTAGGCATAAACAAGAAACTATAGACATTCCTATATCCTTTGACTGATATCAACAATATTTTGCAGATTTAATCTTTAAAAATCTGCGGATAAAACAACTTATAGAAATCTCTAGGGTTTAGTGGGCATAAACAAGAAATCCTAAGATACTCCTATATTCATATTCATATTCATTTATTGAACAAGTACATTTATAATGAGCTTGCATAGTCAATGTTACAAAGTTAGATAAATATAAAATTGATAATAATAGATAATTACATATAAAACATTACAAATGAAGAATACAGTATATATACATACATATATATACATATATATATATATATATATATATATATACATACATATACACATATATACATATACATACCTACACATACACATACATATATATATTAGGTGTAATTATATAGGGCTATCCCAACTGTTCCGAATAGAATTCTTCCAAAGTGTATAATGTCTTTTGAAGTAAAAGATTTTTTATTGCCCTTTTGAACGAGGTGAGATTACTAATTTTTTTGATGTCGTCGGGCAGGGCATTGAACGTTTTAATTGCATTATATTTGGAACTTTTTTCGTACAGTGTGAGTCTATGTTTGTCTTGTTTTATAAGAGCTTTGTTTCTGGTAAAATGTCCGTGTTCTTGATTTTGCGTATTTATTGCAATATGATGCTTGAATGCAAAAATTAATAATTCTAAAATGTAAACGCTTGGAACAGTTAGGATACCAAGATTTTTAAAAGCGTCGCGACAAGAGTCGCGTCCTTGTAAGCTAGCCAAGACTCTTATTGCTCGCTTCTGAATGGTAAACACTCTACTGTAATCAGAGGAGGAGCCCCAATGCATAATACCGTATCGTAGCAGTGAATGAAAGTTTGCAAAATATAAAGTTTTTAAGACATAATTTCGGCATTTTTGGGACATGATTCTGATTCCATAGAGTGCTTTATTCAGTTTCTTACACAAGTTGGAAATATGAACATCCCATTTGAGATTGCAGTTTAAGTGCAAGCCTAACAGTTTGATACTGTCAGCCTCCTTTAACACACTCTGTACTTCCTGAATACCAGATGAGCGACTTGTTTGGAAAATAGTAAATACTGATTTAGAAGTGTTTATTTTTAATTTGTTTTTTGTTATCCAAGTAGACAGAGTGTCGTAAACGAGCTGAAGTTTGTTAGAGAGATTTTCTGATTTTTTCAATTTGATTAAAAAGTTATTGTCGTCTGCATAAGAGATAATGTTTATCTCAAATGGGAGTTCTTTGAGGCATGCCGGAAGGTCATTGGCATATATGTTGAATAGCAAAGGGCCAGTGATTGATCCTTGAGGTACACCATTGTTGTTTAGGAGGGACTCTGATTTAATCTCCTGTTCTTCGTTTGTGTCGATCGATACCACTTGGGTCCTATTCGAGAGATACGACGCGAACCATGTAAGTGTATTGCCTCTTACACCGTATCTCTCCAATTTGGCCAAAAGTATGGAATGGTCCACACAGTCGAACGCTTTAGATAGATCGACGAAAACTCCAATAGCTATATCTCCCGAGTCTAGAGTTGAGTAAATTCGATTGATAAACTCGAACAATGCGGTATCTACGCTCTTTTCCTTAGTAAAGCCATGTTGTGTGGGTGACAGAAGTTGATATTTACAAAAGAAGCTTAAGAGTTTGTTATTGATAACAATTTCAAAGATCTTAGAAAAGGAAGAGAGAAGACTAATTGGTCTGTAATTAGACATGTCATTTTTATCCCCAGATTTAAAAAGTGGTTTGATAATGGCGTGCTTAAGTGAAGACGGGAACCAAGATTTTTCAAATGACGCGTTGATGATATGGGCTAGAGGACCGCATATGGAATCCTTACATATTTTAATAACGTTATTTGAAATCCCGTCATGGCCTCTCGAATGACTACTTTTTAAGTTTTTAATGGCGTCTAGAATATCAGCGTGACTGACTGGTGTTAACAGGAAAGAATTATTGTTACTTTGAATGAGAGAGTTAATGTATTCATGATCTAAGACATCAGTACTAAAATTGACTGTTGCGACTGTGTTAATGAAGAAGTAATTGAAATTTGAGGCGACAGTTAAAGGATCAATGTTGTTATCTTCATTATCAGTGATATTTATTGTGCTTTTTTTTGTTTCTTTGATTGTGGAGTTAATGAATTTCCACATTGCCTTGTTTTTATTAGTTGCTGACAGAATTTAATTATCTGTGATAGACTTCCTATGCTCTGTCAGGGCTTTTTGATAAGCTGCGTTAGCCTCTTTGAAGTGTTGTTTAAAGATAGGAAATTTTTGAGAGAGAGATTGTAATGTAGAGACTTTTTCTTTTAAGGTAATGATATATTGAGGAAATTTAGTGCAGGATGATTTTTTATTTAGTTTTTTTAATGGAAAGTTTAAGTCATAGGTAGAAGTAAGTTTTTTTATAAATGCTTCAAAGGCTTTTTCAGGACAGGAATGGCAGTAAACTGCATCCCAAGAGTAGTCAGATAGATGGCCTAGGAATCTTTCAGTATTTTCAGCATTCATAATCCTTGTGTACATTGCCTTATGAATTTCCTTCTTTACAAGTAAATCTAATTCCACATACTGTGCGGTATGATCGCTTAATCCTGGGTTTAAAATTTTGCGTTCAATTATGTTGCCAGTACAGAGAAAATTATCGATACACGTTTGGCTTGTGCTAGTAATTCTAGTCGGTTCATGAAATGCGAAAGACAATCCATAACATGTCACGATGTCCATGAATTTGTTCTTGTGTGTGCTTTCTGTGAGCATATCAATGTTGAAATCGCCCGCAAAGAGGACTCTATTTGCTTTAGTCGTTGAGAAATCCAGTAGCTCATGTAATTTTGTGAAGAAAGTATCGTAGTCACTTGAGGTAGAAGGACGATAACATACTGCTATCATAAGATTGTATGCTACTAATGTAAGAGCACAGCATTCAAAAACATAGGGGACGTTGAAATTCTCTACCTCTGTTATTAATTTAGTTTCTAAATGTGTCTTGCAATATATCGCGACTCCTCCATGGCTCTTTGCAGGAATTCTGCTAAAATTTGCTCGTAAATCAAAATCTTCCAGCTTAATAAAATTTATTTGATCGCTATTTTGCCAATGTTCGCTTAAAAGGAAGATGTCTGGGTTGTGCTCTGATAAAAAAATATTTGTTTGTTCTATTTTATTGGACAAGCAGCACATATTCTGGTGAATGATCGATAGAGGCTTTTTATTGTTAAAGGCACCGCTTCTCAGGTGGAACAGAGGAAATGCAGTTGCAGTCGAACATGGGGCTGCTCCTGATGACATTGGCGAGTTTCTCGCATAAGAATTTTTTAGAGAAATCCCTCATATGAAGCCCATGTGTGGTGTAATTTTTGCGGCTTAAGTAAAAATTAGTGTCAAAGGGGTAGCAATTCTGTTTGTTCCAGACTAAGTCAAAAATAATATTATTACAGTAATGGATTGACGGGTTTAAGAATGTCTTGTCGTAGCGGTAAGGAATAGCACCTATTATCAAGTTGGTGTGAGTGCATATTTTAGTGACTTTTTCAAAAGTGTTTGGTAAAAACACATTGTTATGCGGAAAATTATTGGTACCGGCTAAAACGATTACAAAGTCATTTTTATTGAAATTAGCTACTGAGCTCGTTAAATCCAACGTGATGTCCCTTAATTGTGCTCCTGGTTTACAAATGCAGTGGATGCAATAATCAGGCATTTTTTCTTGTAAAAAGGTTCCTAGATTCCTACCGTGACTGTCTGCTAATATTAGGACATTCTTTTTAACTGGGATGTTAGAATCATATGGCGGTGGTTGATTTTGCATTGTTTGGCCCGGTTTGCCTTGTAGATTAGTCTGCTCTGAAGAGTTTCTATCGTGATTACAGTTAGAAGAGGTAGTATATGTTTCGCCAATATTACTCTGTCCAGAAGTATTTGTCGAATTATCTGACTGCAGCTCTGTTTGACTTCCAGAGGAAGTAGTAGAAGAAGTGGTTTGCGTGGCAGTACAGACCGTATAGTGAGGTTTTTTAATACTATCTTGCAGTTCTTGGGTAATTTTAGATTTGAGTTTGCATTCGGCCAGAAGAGTTTTAATTTTGTCTTCCAGACTATTAATTCTATTTTTTAATTCAATGTTTTCCGCATTAGATTCTGCTAATTTGTTTTGCAGGTGAAGGTAAATTTCTTTTGTATCGGATTTATTATCGTCTTGTTGTGCGGATATTATTATTTCATAGCTAGAATTTGGGCTATGCATTATTTCCTTTTCTAATTTTTTTTTAGCTGCTTGATTACGGGTTAGAATTTTTCCGGTAGTTGCCATATTATATTATTAGAAAATGATACCAAATAATAAGAGATAATGATAAAAAATGAGATAAAATAGATGAAATATGCCTTGATTAAAATATTGAAATTCGAAACCTGGGTTCGGGATAAAACTGGGACACAGACTTCACCTCCAGGGGTTTTTCAGGAGGACTTATTTATGACATACAACAAAAACCACGGATAAGGTACAGGTAGAGGTAGAACAAAGGAACACAGTTAGTACGCCGTGAGAAATCAATGTAAAAAGAAAGCCAAACGCTCTAGTATTAAAATTAATGTGATTAAACTAATTTAAACATTTAGATCGCATAAAAACAAATTTACTTGAAATTAGATTAAAATAAAATAAAATAAATTGTCATATGTAAATAAAATATAAGTCAAAGTAATGTAAAAATGATGTAAAAATTTAAATACTACCACTGAGCCATCATTCCGTATTGCCGTTATTACCTGTTGAAACGCTTTCAAACTATTTTTTATATAATAGAATAGTGTGACAAATTTAGAGTATACTGTTGCATAAAAACAAATTTAATTGAGATTGGATTGAAATTAATATTCGTATATAAAAATTTATTTGATTGTAATGTACATTAAAAAAATAATAAATAAAATAATTCACATTGTCTTTGATAGATTCTGGAATATTTGCAAGTTAATTTTCAAAAATTATTTTATATGATTAGAATACTGTGTATATTGACAGTATAATATAATAGAACATTACAAAGAAACAAAAAATGTTAAATATATCAGTGTTTAGTAAAAATCAATCTAGGTTTAGTTCATAATTTAACAAATTTTGAGTTTAATATCTGAAAAATATTGTTTAAGTCTTTAAACAGGAATTAAATACAGATATTTTGAGGTTAAAAATGAAAATTCTCAGAATTTGCAAATAAACGCAATCGCAAGGCTAAAAGTTAGTAAAAAGTTGCCAAATGTGTAAAAGAAATTGTTTAAAATAAATCTAAACCATTTTAAGACACATAAATACCTTTGTAAGCACTTTTCACACTTTTCACAATCTCTTCAATATCCTTTGACCGATATGAACCGTATTTTGCAGATTTATTCTTTAAGTATCTACAAACATAATTACATACAGAAATGTCTAGAGTTTCGTAGGCATAAATAAACGTCTCAAATTATTTTTAGTTTTAATAATGTAAATGTAATGTACTGAGTAAAAATGAAGCGTTTTAATCATAAAAAGTTTATGAATAACTATATTAGCAAGTGTCTGTATGTAGTGTCGGTAACATTATGACGTCAATTTTTCCTAAGGCTCTCGTGATTGGCTAACTGGGGACACCCTGTCTCTTGATTGGCTGACAGGTGACACCCTCTCCCGTGATTGGCTAACCGGTGATATCCTGTCCCGTGATTAGCTGACCGACGACACAAATTAACATACGTTAAAAAATAAAACCAAATACATATACAAACAATTGAAATTGTTATATTATAAATCCGTCATTGTTGATGGGTAATAACCTAGTAGAACATAATAACCCTTAATTAGAAAAATAGTAATAAGAAAACAGTAAAATTATTCTTTAATGAAATTTTCTTTACAGGTCATAATAATTTAACGGTTCATTATATTATTAATTGTAAAACCGCTTAAACAATCTTTATTAACTATAAATGATTAATTTATTTGAGTAGTGTTTGTTAGTGAAGGAAATAAGATTTAGAAGTGGTTATAAATCGCAATTAGTACTTCGAAGTCGTGATGTAAAACTAATAATGTACATGCATTTGTTATAAATAAGTACTTAACAAGTTACTCTAAGTATCATGAAGTTAGCGTTTTCTAATTATCCTTCTAGGAAACTTTCATATGAGTTATTAATTAGTGTCATCTGTTGTCAAACTGTTAAACTTTCTAAACAAATGGTCACTATATGATATGTAAGTGAAATTTTGCGTTATAAAGATATTTAATTAACTAGTTAGTTAGTTAGTTAGTTTATTTATGCCTTTCGGTTAAAATCTACATAGGAGTATTATTTACATACAGTTCAATTTAATTTATTTTCAAATACGTATTCTAATTGTTGTTGAATCTTCATCTTAAATCTTTTCTTTTTTCCAAGACGTCCATTCCCATTCTATCCTTCCTTCATCCATTTACATCCTTGCCCCCTGATCCACACAGCGCACCTTCTCTTATTCCTTCTTTAAATTTCATTTCTCCCCAATTCTTCTTTATATGCTCCAAGGTCTCTATTTCCTCTCCACAAATCCTGCACATTTTTTGTTCAGCCCTTCTCCAGTACGCTTTTCTCTTTCCTCATTTCCGCACCTAAGTCTAGTTATTACCTTCTTTCTTAACCCTTTACTGCATGAATTTTTATTTTTGGCTGAAATAATTCATGAGCATTAGGAATTGGTTCTTATTGAAAGAAAAATTAATTAAAAAAATATATTTAAAATATTAATTATTATTTTTATGAAAAAATAATAATTAAAATAATAATTTAGGGTTTGTGCCATACATGGAACATTGTGATTCTACGTTATGTTACAAAAGAAAATGATTCCGTATTATTTGCTCGTCAGTTGCTAGGTGTTCTTCATTAAGGATTAAAAGCAGTCGCCCTCGAATTTTTGAAAGAAAAGTTTCGTATCTTCTAGTTGTCCTTTGTCAATAAATTCAGAGTTATCGTTGAAGTGCAAATTCCGCTTTATATCCTCAAATCTATTGCAGCCCATTACTTGAGATACTGCAGGATCCATTGCTGTGTATGTGGCATATATGAACATTCATGAAGTAACGTTCTGATTCAGCTTTAAAAGTAAAATAAAAACAAAAAATCGGAATGTCCCATATATGGCACACTATGCGGTAAAGGGTTAATCCATTACTTTGGATCAGAGCCGCAGTAAGGAAAACTTGCGCTAGGGGCAAAACCGTGTTTTGGCGCCCTTGGCAAATAAATGTAAGTGATAAGCGAAAATAAGGTTCTCACCTCCCAAAATCTAAATAATGAGCAAAAAAAAGGCCCTCACCTCCCAAAATCCAAGTAATGAGCAAAAAAAAAGGTCCTCACCTTCGCAATGTGGCGCCCCTTAGTCAAGCTCGTCAGCGCCCTTTTCCTCCACCCCCACCCCCCTTACTGCGGCTCTGCTTTGGATATTGAGGTACTCGGGTATTTGCGTCGTCCAAGTTTTCATATATTTGTTATACCTCGAATTTTTATCCGTTCACTTCTGTCTTGTCCTTGGATGTCCCTCATTCTATATGTTATTTCTAGTGTCACATCTTGTCTGACCTCTTTCTTGATATTTCCTAAGTTGAGTAGCCATTATGCTTAAATCTTTTCCTTCTTTTTGCTTCCCATCTGGATTACATCTTTCCTTGTATCTCTTTTCTCTCTATTTCTTCCCAGCAGTGATACAGCGAGTTTTTTTCTGGGTGTCTTATTATCATCTCTTCGAATTTAATTGCTCTTTTTGTATTTTCTGTTTCGATGTTGTCTAATTTCACTTTCTCTAATAAAATATACTCCGGTGTGCATTTGTCTAGGCCCAACATCCATTTGATGTACAGTCGATTCCGCTTAATTGGGACACATCGGGGCTTAGGCATTTTGGCCCAATTAAGCGGCTGCCCCAATTAAGCGAATTTCACATAAAATTAAACAATGCATATTTTTTTCAATAATTTTATTTTATAAACTCTTGGACAAAACTATAAATTACATATCTCCAAAAAATATAAAATATAAAGAAAAAATAATAATAAATTCCAAAATAAAATAATAAATAGGTACATACAATTTAATTCAATGCAAAAATGCGTCAAGTGTAGTCTGTCTTTTGTTTTTGCAACATTTCACTTCTACAAAATCAGCACAGGTATTCAATGCGGATGTAGGGCTCCCTTCATTTCCTTCCTGCATAAAATAACGCTGTAATATTAAATTCTTTGTACATATTTTTTCTTGAGAATATGTGTAACATAATATGTACTGTGATCTTAAATTTACTGTCCCAACTAAGCGGAATGTTGTCCCAATTAAACATGTAAATTTACTGTTGGTTCCTTGGTTTGGTTTCTGTTTTTTGAGATTTGGCCCAAATAAGTGGCTGCCCCAATTAAGCGGTGGCCCAATTAAGCGGAATCGTCTGTATTTATTTTGCCTAACCTAATCTACCAACTACTCAGTTGGTTATACTTCACAACATCTGTATTTCAATTTAGTACTTACCTACAGTGCTAGAAAAACAAAATTTAGTTAAGAATTTTAGGTAGAATTAGTTTGTCCTACCTCAATTCGTTTATTCTTTGTTGTCGTGTGTGTTAGTCTATATCGCAGATACAGTGTGGACTTACCACAAACCAGAGTTGGGCATTATTTAACTAAATTTTTAATCAACTTAAAAGTAGAATGAAAATGTAATCAAACTAAATTAATCACTATTTATTCAATCAATAATGGATGTAATCAAAAATCCTTAACTAAATGGTAGTTTTTAATCATATTGTCAAGTGGGTGGTTTGATTGAGACACAACTCCTGGATTCAACATAACAAATTTATTAAATATTTATCAAATTTACAATATATGGTTTGAATTTGTCCATGGAGTTGGGGAAGTCTTCGGTCCACCTCGTGTTCGCCAGGATCGGCTTGGACCTATCTCCGAGGCGGGGGCTACCCATCCGGGAGTCGAGGAGCCTGGAGAAGTCTTGTCTCACTCACATGGTGACTTCTTGCTTGGCTTCACCCTCGGTACAAGAATCTGGCGTCAGTGTCTTGGTCGTCACCTTGTGGACTAATACGTGCAGCGGATTTGGCTATGTTCCACTGGTTCCATATTCTGTTTCATCCAGCCTTTTTGTAACGAAAGTTTAACCCAGTTCCAATATTCATTCGTCATGACAAATATATTCTTATTACGAAAATGCGGTGTATGCATTTCGTAATCAGGCCACATACGTCAGATGCTGACGAATAGTTTTTAATCAGACAGCTGACCGTCACAATGTCTAGATGTCGTAATCCTGACCTAGGATTACCTATGTGACAATATGATGATATTTTGTCAGAAAATTTTGGATCGCTTGGATCTATTTATATATATTTATATAATATATAGAAACAACTATTTGCCTACCTTTAGAATCAGATGTTTTTTAAATGCAAGAAATGCATTGATTCAGTGTCTTTTAAGATGAGATATAAAATTCGATGAACTATTTTTATATCCTTTAATTTCAACTTTAGGTTGGAGTTGACCGTACTGACCAACGACCTTATTTTGTTCTACACAGCTTTTTTCGGCTAAATATTGAAAAAAACATACCATCTAACATTTTCGATTTAAATAAAACATTTCTTCTTTTACCAACATTGGCCGACTGAGTAGATGCACCTAAACTTTCACGAGTATCGTTGTTACGCGAAAAAATACAAATATATAATTGTAGTTGTAACTGTACAATGTATAAATACTAAATGAACTGCGAGAGTGAAAAAAATTAAATCTCAATCCTGATTTTAGTTTCAATCATAACTAAAAATTTAATCATGACAGTGAGTAAATAATTAATTTAGTTACCAATATGAATAACTGCATTATGGGTGATGTACTTTACTCATTAATCAAGTCTTGAAATAAAATTTTTAATCTCAATCCTCAATCATTAGTTTGATTGCAATTTGCCCAACTCTGGTCCAGCCGACCGGCGTAGCGTAGTGGTAACACATGTGCTCTGCGTTGCGAAGGTCTCGGGTTCAAATCCCGTTCAGGCATGGAAATTTTCTCGAATAAAAATTGTCCTGGCTAATTGCCACAGTAGCAAAGGCCATTAAATAAAAAAAAAAAAAAAAAAAAAAAACTCTGGTCCAAACTCTCCATTCCAGACCTAGTGTATTAGAAGCATATAGCAGCTCAAAGGGCCCTTTGCTACGGGACACTTCAACTACTAGGTAAGCCCATTAACCTGTAAATCCAATCCCATTTCCAGCATTCTACAATTGCCGAGTTTGCGCCAAATAAAGTCCATTCGCTTTATTTCGGTTTTTTTTTTTTTTATCAAGATCGTGAGTCCTGCTTTACGATTGTAGCAAACGTGCTCGTTAGGGCAGGAACCTGGTCAATGTCTCCGTCTGGGAACATTGCAGGGCTCCGCATTTTTGCCTTTCCTGTAAAATTTGTATTTTGGCACTTACACCCTTATCATTGCCAAAGCCTCAATTATCAATTATGTAACTTGTGAATTATTTCTGGAATCACCTTCTGTTTTGGTTTCTTGTTTTGACTTTCTTTGGTTTTATGTTTCTTTGGATTATTAGACCTGTTAGAACAAACAGAATAGGAAGAATTTGGAAGGAAAATTTTATAAATAAAAATCATTTTTAAATCAATTAATATTTATTTGATAAGTTGGAATAATTACTAGTTTTATATACGTAAAAACAATAACAAAAAATTGAATCAAATTTCCAGAAATTAAAAGACAACAATAATCGACAATAAATTTCTGGGAACAAGATACAAAAATTGCGACTAGTACAGAACAAACACTGAAAAAACAGAAATGACATTTGATTTTCCATTTTGAAATATTACACTAAATTCTTGAATATAAAATTTAATTTAGTTTTTCTTGGAAACTATTTCGAATTCAAATGTAATATTTCAAATGTTTACAGATGAAATATTTTTTACTAAACTTATCTAAGACCCTGTAAACTCATTGTGAGAGGTATGGGGTGACTATTCCTACTTATTCTTAACTAAATATATCAGAAAATATTTCTGACTATTTAGTCTTCTAGAAGATTTAGTACGAAATGCCTTTTACGAGTTTAATATTGCTTTAGTTTTGTTTAAAAATATAAATATAAGAATGAAACAACATTATAAACTATTTTTTAATAAAATTTATTCAAAATGGATGCAATTTATACAAAACAAAGACAAAAAAACAATGGTAGCGTTAGATGACTGCATACGTCTGCCTATTTAGGTACACGCTTAGAACAGCGTATGCCTACAGTACGTGGGTTCGAGAAGCAAGCTCGGAGTGTTCTGAATCACTCTGTTTAACTCTAGAGCGTTCGAGAAAAAACCTAAAGGCGTTTCCTCGAGCGGTCTGGAGTTAAATTGAGTGACTAGGAACACTCCGAGCTTGCTTCCCGAACCCACTCATTAGAGTTATGTTTTGACGCGTAGGAACACGTCACAGCGTGGTCACATGGCTAAATATTAGCGCGAATTTTTTATGCACGTTTAGAGCAGTGTTTATTAACTTCTACCAGCTATGGTACACTTAAGAACTTATTACACCCACACACCACTTTACGGCGGAGACGTTTTCTTAAAAATCGTGACGCAATTTGACATTTTTAATTTGAAATAATGGTTAGGTGAATCCTCGACCCCTCGAACGATTTGGAGTAGTTATTTTGTTGTATATGATAAACCAAAGTTCGACATTACACTTTTTTCTTTAGCACTACGGATTTTTTGCATAGTATTGACATAAAAAGTATAATATGAATTACAATACTTCCTTCAAACTTTCAATGCTATCCAACTTCCAACTCAACTGAAACTACATCCAGTTAAGTCCGTTCAATATTATACTTTTTTCAATACTATGTAACTCTGACGACATTTCAACTTTTGATACTACAGAATATAGTGGGCGGAAAAATAAGAGACCTGGATACCTTCCATCTTTTATTACTTTGTGATACTCCTCACTGCCAACAATTTCTAGGTTCAGGTGGCAGACAAAAGTTTGGTTATAGTAACCAATTTATAAATATTGTTTAACTGCGCTAAGTTTATATTTAATTTTGTGTTCTAAATAAACTTCTTATCAACTAAACTAAATCAACTTAATAAACTTCTAGTTAAGTTGTAAACAAAAACTAAAAATTTGGTAGTTGGTACGACTGAGAAGTATACAACTATCACACAAAAGTTTGACCGTAGCTAGTTTTGAAAATAGTATAGTTTGTAGTGTAGCATCAAAAGTTGGAAGGAAGTATTCTGTTTCACATTATACTTTTTACGCCAGTACTACGCAAAAAATCCGTAGTGCATCGCAAAAAAGTATAATGTAGAACGGACTTTAGATTTGGTTTGAAATTTCCGTACTTTTTCAGGCATACCAACTTTTTTATGCTTTACTATTTTACTTTTTCTAATATTTAATAATCCTTATTGAGCTTTGGTCTTGAAAATAAAAACTATAATGGTTATTATAATTAAATATAAGCTAGCATAATTCAACGGTATATAAATTGGTTATTATATCCAAACTTTTATTTATCACCTCAACTTAAGGTTAAGTTGGCAGTAAGAAGTAATAAAAGACAGAAGGTCTTGAATGCCTATATCGGTTGCTTTTTACTTCAAAAGGTAGTTTTCAATGGTGAATAACATCAGAAGTTTACTGAGTGTACTGAGAAGTATAAAGTAACACAATCTTAAAACGGTACTTCCCGAAAAAAAAGTGTGGAATTATGCAAATTTGTACGAAACTAGAAATATCCAACGCAAACGTGGATTTTGAATTCAAAACTTGCTTACTCAATTGTTTTATAAGGCACCCTCGAAAATATCACAAAAACACAAAATTGGGCCCGGGAGTATATTTTTAACGAATCAAAAGAGTATATTTAATCACAAGAGTATATAATATATAAAGGTTTATCTCAATACAACGCGAAAAAAATCTGAAAACAGTGTTCAGGCCGGCTATCTTAAGCTGTCCGGTGAGAGACTGTTTGCGCAGACTGTGACAGTCTTATGAGTGAGTGAGACTTAATTTGTGGCACCCGAGTTTAGTCTTAAAACGTGCGATTGATTTCTAACGTACAAGCGCTTCTCAATTTGCTTTGAAAATTAATTTTTCAAGTGTATCGTACGACATCTACACGAGTACTAACGACGCCCCTCTTATTTTTTTGGCTACTGCGCAACCGGCCAGCTTAAGATTACCGGATTGTATTTATGTATTTCGTTCGATGGCAATACTAAATATAACACCAATACGCTGGTAGTACATATAAACACTGAAACTGAAGACAGAGAACCCCACCATTAAACCTAGGCGTTCTCTCATTGTTTAATGTAACCCCTGTGACTTCCGCATTGTTCCCGTCAAGAATTGAAGGTGTTACAGCGAACACATAGGAAAATTTTATTTTTTAAAGGTTTAATCACGAAAAGTGTAATTTTAATCATGGCATTGTGTTTTTTTTGTGCAAATGAAAGGGCATTTCGTGGAACATTATTGTGATACAGCACATCGTTTGAGAACTACTAGCTTAGTTAATTTTCAAACATGGTGATTTTGTTCAAATATATGCTTTTCAAAATTGGATATTTGTTCTTGTCAAATAATTAATCAATTACATAATAAGTAAATATTTTAGTACGGTTCATTAAGAGTACAAATATTTAAAAATGTTTTAAAAGTCAACATTGTTTCATTCTTTTTTTATATAAAAAGTGTCTAAAACACATTACTGAATTCTATTTATTAATAATTGCTTGCAGTTTGAATCTATTGTTTTACATTCTTGTCATAAAAACATCCAAAATATTAATAAAACATATAAAATGTAAAAATTTTGTACAAGAATGTTTTCTTACGTAAAATTCAGTGTTTTATTAATAAATTATTTTAAATATAAATTCATATATACAAAATAAATAAAATATACAACAAAATATACAAATAAATGGCGTATATATAAAATACAGTTTGAACCCCATCTGTCCGTGAATTTCGGTACTATATACATTCTCACTCATCTTAACATTCTTGTAAGCTTATACAGGTAAATTGTGCTGTGAACATTCGTTTTAAGTGTTAATATGGAATGTAAAATGCACAGTTTGCTATGAAAGCTGTGTGCTGTAGATTATGAATCTGTGATAATCTAGATCCACTGTGAAGAACATCGTATAAACCATGATTTTGCTCCTAGATGCAAGTACTAACAGCTACAATGTAAATAACAACATAAATTCGTATTAATTCAAATGGGAGAGAGAAATTAGAAAGACCATATCACAAAGGAATTTCAAATTCGGTGGATACCAAGAAACAGTAGACATTCAACACTTAGCACATTGCTGGTTGTACTCAGCGCTCAGATTTCCTAAAGCTACATTCAGACCAAGCGCGCTGATTTGCGCTGAACTTCACAAAATTGCGTTGAACTGCGCAAAACATTCATCATTGTCGTATTTGGATGACAAACTGCGCAAAAACGCACCAGTTTGCACACGCACGATCATGACCAGTACTGTAACGGTACTTCAAAGAAAACTGTATGTTTGTGCGTGATCTCTTTGGACAGTAACAGGGCCATACGGAAAGTTTGCGCGCAATATTCGCAAACTGGAACGTAGACGAATATAATAGACCTGTAGAGTGTTTTGAGTTGGCGTTTGAAGTTTTTTAATATTTAATACTACTAATTAATACCTTATTGAATAAAATATAATTTTTAGCTTCATATTTCCTGATTGCTTTCCTGATCTTTGAGGTGCAAATACTATTATTTGATTCATTTAATACCAACATAATACTCTACAACTCTATTGAATCTTGTTCGAGAGCGCGACAAAAAATTTACAACTTTGTGCAGTTCTATGGCGAATTTCAGCGTAGATCGGCGCGCTTGTTCTGGATGCGACTAAATATTTAATGCTCATATATCCTTACATTCAGCGTTTAAGCTGTTAACACTCAATGCTCATATTTTCTGATTTTGAGTCAAGGTTGCTGATATTCAAAACTCGTAGTTGCAATGTCTACTGCGGACACCATTGTTTTCGACGTTTGCCTCAACAATAGTGATAGGCCAGCAGAAAAAAGTCAATTTATTTAATTTTACAGAAGACATTTTTATTATCTGCTACTTTAGCTTCTGACGCTAGGAAAATTTGATTTCCGATGTCTATTTTAAAAGTAAAATGTGTCTGCGAAAAGAATTTATGGAATGAACCCATAAAATTGATTTCGCATTTTTTGACTTCAGTCTTTTGGTTTAACAGTTAGAAATGTAGCATATGTTTTAATTTGGGACTTCTAAAAAGACAAACAGATAGAAATGTCCCTGCTACGTGCATAAAACTTGTCCCCACATACAATGTGCTTTCTGGATAATTTAACTATACACATATTTTAATTTTGTGTTTAGGAGCAATCATTTTGTTTGATGTGAGGGGTTATTATAATACACTTGTTTCTTCACAGTGGATATAAAATAAGTTAACAGTCTGTAAATGATTTCATTTTGCTGTCGGTGAATTAAAAAGAAACTCCAATTAAATACAATATTCCGTTGAGCGCTCTCACGAATTTACAAGTTATTGTTCAAACATTTGTTCATTTTCTCACAAAATGTCACCAGAGTGTTATTAAGTCACTGAAATTTATATACACTTGGATTTTAAATTCTTGTATAAAAATGTTCTTGAAAAGGTAACTTCATTTTAAACAATGGCAAGTCATTTATTTTAAAACTTTGACTACGCAAGATCAGCACTTAATTGTGATAGTCTTCTTGGATCTCTTCTTCCTCTATTTGACCCTCGTGTCCCACTGGTATGATTGCTATACCCTGAATCTGATCCAAAAGCAGAGTCTTGGGAGTACGGTTTTGGTACAGGCCTAAATGTTGCTAAATGTCCTAAAACAGGAACAGTTTCATATGGCCCTGGAGTATTAGGAATACAGGGTATTCTCTGTGTTATACTTGGTACCACTGGAGGTCTTCTAACACCAGGTGGACCCACACTTCCAATACGTGGGTAAAATTGCAATAATGCATCCAACAACATCCCTTCGTGAAATTCTTGGTTCTGGCGTTCTAAACTTCTGTGTCTTCTCCCTGTCATTGGGAGTGGTGGTAAGGGTTCTTGTTGTCTTCTGTAACGTGGTACCCGTGGATTTAGTTCTGGTCTGTAAGGAGGGGGTGGTCTGTTTAGTCTTCGTTCTGCATCTCCGGCTAAACTTAATTCATCTTCGGCGAATTCGTCTTCGCTACCAGGCGCAGGTTCTAACTCGCTTTCTGCGTCGCTTAATTCTTCGTAGACAGGATTGTACAAGTCTTGTGAACAGTACGGATCTGGTCCAGGTGATGAACAGAGGAATACTGGTGGATTTGGCGTCATTGGATATCCACTTGGGTAGTGAATATTACTTTTTACATCGATCATCTGAAACAAAAAGAAACGAATATTAATAAAGAATTGTTTCTTTAGAAATACAATTATATTTTGTATTAATCATTTTTATATGAATATTTTTGGGTTGTGGAACGAATCATTTGAATTTCCATTATTTCTGATGGGGAAATTCGTTTTGATATACAAGTATTTTGGATTAAAAGCATGTTTCCGCAACGAATTATGTACCTTTGTTCTTATTGTTAATTATTACGACAGTTTCCTTTACGATATGCCAGGGAAGAAGGCGGTAGCAATATGCGATTATCTGATGGGGATCGTTTGTTGCATAAGGTTTTGAAATACTGGTGTCGATGACGCTAGTTTTAATGCAACGAGATGCATGGCGTTGATGCAATGTCGCAAACATCGTAAAATAAGAGCAAATGTTTTCCATCCTTTACAAAAATATTGTTGAATGCCATAATTTACTAAAAGTTTTTCTCGTCTTTATTAATATTGAATTTTTAAATAACATCCAGCATTAACATTCGTATTTAAAATGTTCCAGTATAATCCTGACCTATCATAACTTTCAACGCCATTCAAAAACTTTCTTTCAACATGTCATTTAATTTTTTTTCTCAAAAAAACTCGTCTAGAATTATTTTCTTTATCAGGCAAATTTAGAAGTTTAACAAAAAATAAGTCGACAAAATCTGGAGGTGACATTCCAGATTTTGAACAGACACGTCTTTGACCAAGATAACGTGATCATTTTTTGTCGACCAAAGTTTATAAAATTGGAGTCTTGCGGTAAAACTTGTAATTAATTTAATATTTTACTTGTTTCCTTGCCAAATTTAATGGAATAGAAGTAAACTAATTATTTGAATGGTAATACATTTTATCAATTTGTATTTAAATCTATGTTCAAGCTATTTTTGTTACCTATTATCAAATTTAGCGAAATATTAAACTTAAAATATGTTTAACAGAAGTATTCGAATAGTCTTCCTATAAATACTGTAATAAAGCTTTCAGTAAAATGCCACAAGATGCTTAAAGATATGTTTTAGTATATAGTACATAGGTATATCTTAAATAAGAAACATAGGGTGTCTTTTCTTGCAAGTCATACTCTGAAGCTTGGACTAAAATTTGTAGTCTAAGGGGTTCGGGTCGGAGCTGCTAGGCGGCTAATCTGCAGGAGGATAAAGCCTGGTACATTGCTTTCAAGCCACTACTGCGCAGCCTTCACATTGTGGGCTGGCGCTGAATCTTGCTGGAAGCATATAATTCTTTGTTAGATTTTAAGTTTGTGATAATCTTTTGACAACGACCTAACTGTTGAAACACTAGTATTTTTTTTATTTCTTTATTGCTTCATGGACCCGATAATAAATCACAGACAAATCTGTGTCACAGGTCTGGCAAAAAGAAGATTCCTTGTCTCGCACGATATGGAAATCCTCCGTCTCCGCTGTTTCATCTCATGGTTGAGACTTCGTAGTTATCATGGAAAAGAGCTCGATGAATTGTTTTCTTTCATTCATTTTTTCTGATCATAGCTTAATAGTAGACCTGACTGCACTCAGTCTGGTCTACAAGTGGGCTACCTGTAGCTGCTGGATATTATCCCGTCACCTGGTAGGAGATCGCGCCTTTGTGTCGTTTGGCTTCGACTTTACCTAGCATAATCAGCTCACTCAAGACTTTCCTCTCGTCGCATCACATGCTCAAAATATCTCAATAACCTACTGTATAGGATTGAGGATAGACATTTTGTCTCTGAGTATAAAGTTCCAAGCAAATTCCATGGGCTACTCGTCGTATAAAATGCGATGAGTAGTCTATTCAATTTGTAGCGTTCTCCTTCAGAATACTTCTCTATGTCTCCCACCGCTTGCCAAGATGAACTATATATTCGAAAAGTAAAAGAAAATAGATAAAACTTTAGAGATGTCCATGGGTCCTTCTAGATGGTTGAGCATGAGTACTGTATACCATTTCTCAGTAGATTTTCTATTAACTAACATCTCTATCTTTCGCGAGGTCTTTTAATATTACTTTAAGATTTAATACAGATATAACGTTTTCTAAAGTAATTTAAAATCTTTATTAACTTTCTCAGGTCCACTTACCATGAAACATACTATTGAAGCTGTCATGTTGCATGTTATTTCAAATTAGTTACAACTCCTTTTGAAGCATTTCCTTGTAAATCGCAATTATCAGATAGCCGTGAAGAGCCATGTAGTAAAACTAGTAAGTGTGAATGAGTTCGTGTCTTATTACGGCGATTTGCTACGCAGCAGTAAACAGCTACTAAACAGACACATATAAAATAACGATTTTGAGACCGTTCTTGTTAGAAGGTATTCATAGAGTGTTGTTTGTCGGAAGAACCAGATGCAAACTTTAACGAAATCAATTAACTAAATTACCTATTACAGAGTTTCTAAATAAAATTCTACCGGATAAAAGTACAATGAAGAAAACAGTTCTATTTTATTTACTTAAAGAAAATAAAGTGCAGATACAAAAGGAACAATGAATCCTAAGAAAAACAGCTATTAACACTTCTGAAATTTTCAAATAATTCCTAGAATAAATACAAAACAATAAATTTATATATACCGTATAAGCCCGAATATAACGCGACCCCGAATTTAACGCGACACCAAAAATTTTCATGAAGATATTTTGAAAAAAAGGTTATCCGAAAATCGCATCGGTATCGTTAGTATGCTCGCTTTCAGTCTCCCACAAAATGTCATCTTCAGACCCATTTAAATTATTTTAAATGCAGCATTTCTTAAAATCATCACTATCGATTCAGGTTCGATCTTGTGCCAGGCGGTCGCAAATCTATTCTCCTAAAAGTGAGACTGAAGATTTCTTTGTCTTTCCTGGAGGTGTCAATGGGTGATTTCCCGCTAATTCCCAATTGTTGTATTCTTTTCGTAAATTTTCTTTAAATGGTTTATTGACCACCACATCCAAGACTTGCAACTGAGGTGTCATAACACCTGGTATTATCGGAATTAAAAACCTGAATTTTTTCCTTAACACCTGACGTAAGGTGTCCTCGAAATGCATCAAAGAGCGAGGTTTTCTCAGAGATCCTGGCAGTTTTCCGCATATAACATTTAAGCAGTCTAATACCAATTCCTCTGTCATCCAACCTTTATCTTGGGCCCGAAAAATTATTCCTGGATGCAGCTTTTCTATGGGCTTAGCTTTACGTTTCAATATATCGTAAGGTTTAAGCTTCTGTCCATCAGCAGTAACGGCAAGCATAACAGTAATTCTGGACATCGTAACTAGTTGACGTCAATAAATTTCAAAGATTATTTGAGGTAGTCTAATAAAACGTTTTCATTTTCTGGGCTTAGAGCTTCTTTCAACTGTCTAGTATTTTGTGCTTCCATCTGAGTTCCTCATATAGTTGGCACTCCAGAATTATATGTTCTACGGTTACAGTTTTATTGCAGTTGTCAAAGTTTTCCACCTCTTTTCTTTTCATTAGATATTGGTGTGTAATGAATGTGTGGCCTGAGTCTTGTAAGAACTCTCTGTTCTTTTCTGTTGCCTACTGGATCCCAGGGTTTGGTGTCTTCTTTTATATGGCGAAGTTCGTTGTTCGTTAGACTGTGCCATTGTCGTTTCCAGTCTTCTGTTATGTTTTGCCAAAAGTTGGATTTGATGTCCCTAGTAGGTACGGATATCGGTGTTATTGGACGGTTTGCTGCTTCTATTGCTGCTAAATCTGCCTATTCATTCCCTCTTATTCCCACATGTGAGGGTTTTACTGTTTTAAAACCGATATCAAGCAACATTATTTATTTTATAATCAATTTAACTGAATTTAATTGAACTGCTTCTGTGCGAAAAACGCGTCCTCTGTTAGTATTTTTATAGAAATACTTTCGGACATTAAAATTATTTATGGAATATAATGTTGGCAAAATGCCCGCATTGAGCCACACAAACGCGAGCTCTTTCAAGAGCATTTCTCATAAAATGTATTCAAATTTCAGGCGCTATTTCAATTATTACTGCTCGAATATAGTTTTTAGTTGTTCAATCGACGAAGGCTTGTTGGTATAAACACGTTCTTAGAGATAACCCCACATAAAATTCTGGGGCGGTCAAATCTGGAGATCTTCGTCATAAGTCGATGCTACCACTTCAGGAGATTAAGCGGTTTGAAAACATTCTCTTTATTTCAGTTGTGGCTCCTGCTGCATAACATGTAGCGTCATCTTGTTGAAACCACACGATTTCCAAACACAGTTCATCTAATTGAAGTTTTTGATCATCTCATACTTGTGGTCGCTGTTCATCGTTACAGTGTTAATTTGAGTTAATATTGGACTGTGGTATTACGTAAACAAATAATAGTGTTAATTATTTGTTAAACTGTTTAAGACTTCTGGTTTAAGTAAAGCGTCAAGTAATAGCGTTGTCAACAGCGTCGAGCGTCGCCTCTCGTTGCGTATAACGTTACGTTATATTGTAATCACAGACGCGCGGAAACGGCAATTTACTAAAAGTTTGTTTTGAAAAGTTTGCAGAGAGCGCTGCGGTAAACTTGTAATTTTGACAGTTCAATTAGCTAATTGAACTTTAACGTTTTAGATGGATATTCTTCTACTGAATGTGCTAGATGTCGCTTTCTTGCCAACTGTTCCATAAAATAAATTCTTTTTAAAGTTTTCAACTTGTTTTTAGGATAAGACTGATTTAGAAAATTACGAAGTTAAGACTCAGCAACGAATATTAGTAAAAAGAAATAACAAAATTTATGTTATAGTTGTGAACAAGATAAGTCAAGGTGTGGATAATATCGAAAACTGAGACGAGAAGAAAGAATATTTGTAGAAATAGCCGCGTTTTCAAGTCCAGCAGGACATCCAGATTAGAAAACGTAAGGATATGACGTAATGGACATAAAAAACATTCATTAATGTTAAATAAACTATGCATAAAAGTATCATAGTACATAATTTTGTAAGGTTATGCCAGAAAGTTGGTTGCCAACAGCTAGCATAGAAAAAATGCCATAAAAAGGCAGACGAAGTAAGATCCAGAAGAAGCAGCAGTAAAAAGCAATGAGTGATAGGTCTAATTTAATAGCATTGATTAAAATGGAACAATGGAAGTTTGATTATCGGACAACGAAGCACACCACCCCTTTGAGAAATATCAGATCGAAATGTAGTTATATCCATATAGTATTTCCAAAATGAAATGGCCACTCTCACTTGCTGATTCCAATAATGACTGATAGTATAACCATTATACCTGCTGAGTTTATGGTTCTGTTAAAATACTTGCCAGGACTGTAATAATAATTTTTAATAAACGTGTTTTCTTATATGCTGTTTAGAATGAACTGTATATACTCACATGACATTCCTTCACATATTTATCAGGCTTAGGACTATATTTGAATTATAAATATAGGCCTGTTTAAAAATCGTTTTGTTTTAAAGTCTTTATAGTCTATATTGAATACTTCAAATTTGCACAAACAAAAATCATTCTTTTTTTGAACTTGTCAATTTATGGTAATTTAAAATTATTATAATATTAATCATTATCACTATTATCATTGTCTATATCACTATCAGAGTTTGTATCACTAACACTGTCATTTAAATTAATAATTATTGAAGATTTATTTAGTGAATTTATAAAAAAAAAAAATTCAATTGTCTTTACATGTCCTACATATTTTTACCACAAATTGCACTTGTTTCGTCTTTAATTAATTGTACTACAGTGTCACTTTCTGTCGGTGTTGTATTTTTCCGGCGCACATTACCTTTTAATTGGCTCCATATTAGTTCTATAGGGATTAAAACACAATAATATGGCGGTACCCTTAAAATAGTAGCCACGTCCCCATTTTCGCACTCCAAATCACCTTGCACAGATTCACTATTTTCACTACAGAAATTAGGAATTTCTTCAAAATCATATGTTCGCCAAAGAGCCATCTTTTTAATGTACGCACGCTATTAATGTTGAAAATTAACAAACAAGTATAACAACACAAGTAAAATTTAGAAACAATAGGATTATAAATTTGAAAATATCCTTAATGGTTTTTAAGAAACTTCAATGGAACTAGTTGTTGGGAAGTGGTTGTAGAAAAACTGTCGTAGTAATAAATAAATATAGTTTAATTAATATATCTTTTATAAATACAGAATATACAAAATAATAATTATCTGTCAAATATCAAATTATATTATCATGGCAACAACTTCCAGTTGAAAAGCAACCTAGCAACCGATACTATAAAATATTGAGATATATTTTTTTTTAACATTCCCACTTAATGAAAAATAAATTTGGTTTTCATTTTTCATTATTTAATATATCCCCATATTTTTAGTACAAAAACACTGTTTCTCGGTTGTTACTGCTTTGGTTAGGCTGTCTGCAACCATTTCTTCACTTGAAATATGTTGAATTGATATAGTTTCATCTTCAACACAATCTCGAACATAATGATGACGAACGTCTATATGTTTGGTTCTGGCTCGATATCCGTCAGAATCCGCTAGTTTTATAGCACTATTATTGTCGCATTTAATTTTTAAAGCCGATTTGTTTACAGAATGGTTAAATTCATCTCCAAGCTGTTTCAACCAAATGGCTTCTTGAGTAGTAAATGCTAATGCCATATATTCCGCCTCGGTAGTGGATAAGGCTACTGTTGGTTGCCTTTTTGATGCCCATGATATGGCTCCACCTGACAATTTAAAAACATATCCGGTGCAGGATCGTCTTTTATCGACATCTGAGGCCCAGTCTGCATCACAGTATCCAGTGACTTGTTCAGATTTTGAATAATGTAGTTTGTACTCACTTGTTCCTTTTAAATAGCGACATATGCGCTTAACTGCTGTCCAATGTGCTTCACCATGATTGCTATTGAATCTACTGACATCATTTACAGCGAACGCTATGTCAGGACGAGTACATTGGGCTATATAAAGCAAACTGCCCACTGCTTCTTGGTATGGGACTTTACCCACCAAGTTATTTGTTTGTGCCATTTCAACTGATAACTTTTGATTTGGATCGCTTGGCGTGCTCACTGGCTTACAATCTGACATACCAAATCTTGTTAAAACTTCGTTTATGTACTTTGTTTGGTTCAATGATATCCCATCAGTTTCATAATTGATATTTAAACCAACAACATTTTGAGCAACACCCAAGTCCTTCATTTGAAATGCACTACACAGTTTTTGTTTTAAACTGTTGCGAGATTTTTCATCTTTCCAAAAAATCAGTAGATCATCTACATATATAGCAACAATTAATTTTGGATTTTGACTATAATATATGCATGGATCAACTTTAGATTTCTTTAAACCAAATGACTGTAGCATTTTTGAGAGTTTCAGGTTCCATTGTCTCCCGCTTTGTTTCAACCCATAAATTGCCTTGTTTAGTTTACATACTTTATTGCTACCGTCGTTGAAAACTTCGGGTTGTTCCATATATATTTCTTCTTTTAAGTCACCTTGCAAAAAAGGCTGTTACAGCATCCATCTGATCAATTTTTAATTTATTTTTCACGGCTAATGCTATTAAATACCTTATTGACGTGTATCTTACTACAGGAGAATAGGTTTCTGTGTAGTCAATTCCGTATCTCTGCGAGCATCCCTTAGCAACTAACCTTGCCTTATATTTTATTGTTTGGCCGTCTTTATTTGTTTTTTCTTTGAAAACCCACTTGCATTTTACCGACTTTCTGTCTTTCGGTAAATCTACAATGTCCCAAGTATGATTTTCTTGTAAAGATTTTAGTTCCTTCTCAATAGCTGTTTTCCACTGGTTGGAATCATGACGTGAAAGTGCTTCTTCAATGTTTGAAGGATCCCCTTCTCCATGATTCGCTTCTGTAGTGTACAGAAAACCGTCATACCTCATTGGAGGTTTGGATACACGTGAAGATCTTCTTACTTCTGGTGGTACGGTGTCTGCTTCTTTTTCTTCATCTTGTGTTTCAGTTGCATTTCTAAAATCCTCGTAATTTGATGTTTTAGATTTTTCAATTTCATTATGTGAATCTTCATCTTTTCTGTTTTCCATTGAAGTTCCATCTTCTTCGTCTTCATTTTTTCCCACTGAAACTTGATCTGCTTCTTCGTTAAATGTAATGTATTTCCCAATTTCTGGTTCAGGTTCCATAAAGACTACGTCCCTACTAACTACAATTTTCTTTGTTATAGGATCTATACACCTATAACCTTTGGTGTCTTCACTATAACCCACGAAAATCAATTTCTTCGACTTTTTGTCTAATTTTAACCTTTTTTGTTTAGGGATGTGAACCATAATTTCAGACCCAAAAATTCTCATATGGTTTACATTAATCTTTCGTCCAGACCATATACCTTCTGGCGTTTCATCAATTAAGTTGCTACTTATTGATCTATTAATAATATACACAGCAGTATTGACTGCTTCGGCCCAATAAGTTTTGTCCATTTTCGCATCAAACAGCATGCACTTGGCTCTTTCAACAATTGTGCGGTTAGCTCGTTCTGCTATGCCATTTTGCTGTGGGGTATAAACGTTGGATGTCTGATGAATGATCCCAAACTTCTTGCAAAATGTATCGAAATCATTGTTGCAGTATTCTTTGCCATTATCTGTTCGGAAGATTTTAATTTTTCTTCCTGTTTGGGTCTCCACCAGCTCCTTGAATCGCTTGAAAATATCAAGCACTTCCCCCTTGGACCTTAAGAAATATACAAAAAATTTACGTGTATAATCATCAATCAAGGTTAAGAAATACTTAGCTCCTCCAATCGATGTCGTCTCCATTGGACCGCATAAGTCAGAGTGGATTAGATCGAGCATACCATCCGTCTTCGATTTGGAATGTTTGAATGATGCTCGAGCTTGTTTACCCTCTAAGCAAACTTCACATTTTATTTTCTCCATCTCGCCTTGGATATCCATGCCATAGACTACTCCTTTTCCCATCCTTTGAAGGTCAGCATAATTGATATGCCCAAAACGACGATGCCATTTATGTAGAGTATTGCTAGCAGATGCTACCATGCAACTTGCTGATTTATCTTCAATTTTGTATACACCAGATTTACATTTTGTGTGGACTAATAGTTTATTATTTTTATCATAAATGTTACATCCATTTTTATTGAATATTACAGTGTTATTCTTTTCGACAATTTTTGCGATTGATAATAAATTTACAGTTAAATCTGGAACTATTAGTACTTTTTCAACATCAATTTCACAATTGTTTATGCACAACAACGCGTCACCAACACCCGTTACATTTAGTTTTGAGTTATTAGCGACCGTAATGCTTTTAATGTTACAATTTTCTTTATTATTTATCCAGAACGGCACGGACGTCATGTGATGTGTTGCACCACTGTCTATATACCATTCATTGGATTTATTATCTTCTTGCGAAAAATATCCAGTTGTAAACGCGCCTTTACAATTAGCTTCGGTCTTTACCAAATTATTATTTTTAAATTTTTTATCACGGCATTCCGATGCCTTATGATTTTTCCTGCCACAATTGTAACATTTAATAACTTTTTTATTCCACGTGTTGTTGTTATTACTTTTATAATGCTTCTTATTTCCACCTAGGAAAGCAGTATTTGTTTTATTGCTGTACTCTGTTTCCAATAATTTTGACTTTATAGAATCTCCAGTAATTTTAATATTACTGCTTTCGATTCCCATGATTAATGGCTTAAAATCTTCTGTTAGACCAGCTAGTAGGATAGCACCAATCCATTCTTCGGTTATGCTAAACCCGACGCCTTTTAGTTTATTGGCTGTTCCTATGACCATGTTTACATAATCAGACATGCTGTCACAATTTTCCAATCTAACCGTGATTAATTTTCGTAGTAGTCCAATTTGTCTACTTAAGCCTTTATCATCGAATAAATTTTCGAGAGCATTCCATATTTCAGATGCAGTTTGTAGCGTTTGCACATGCACAAATAATGATTCATTTATTGACAAAACGATACGTGCTTTTGCCTTTTTCAACTTGTCTGCATCTACCACTGTACATGGTGTTTCGATACACT
This sequence comes from Liopterus haemorrhoidalis, assembly GCA_963971575.1. Lineage (NCBI taxonomy): Eukaryota > Metazoa > Arthropoda > Insecta > Coleoptera > Dytiscidae > Liopterus > Liopterus haemorrhoidalis. The sequence continues at coordinate 42,034,021 of OZ020617.1, forward strand.
CATCCAGCCCGTGAAATTCTAACATGGTTTTCATGGCAAATTTCCATGTATGATAGTTTTCACTTCCTTTTAGCTTCTCAACCCAATTATTATCATTAGTTGTCATTTTTGCAACGAATGCCAGTGAACAACAAATGTATCACAACTTAAAAATGTTCTTACAACTTTTTTCTGATTTATAAACGCGACACACGCTTTTTTAAACTTTTATTTTCACTTACAGTTCTCTGCCGTTATCTGGGCCCATAACCTGTTGGGAAGTGGTTGTAGAAAAACTGTCGTAGTAATAAATAAATATAGTTTAATTAATATATCTTTTATAAATACAGAATATACAAAATAATAATTATCTGTCAAATATCAAATTATATTATCATGGCAACAACTTCCAGTTGAAAAGCAACCTAGCAACCGATACTATAAAATATTGAGATATATTTTTTTTTAACACTAGTGTTACATCTATTCTATTTAAATTCCCTTAATACCTCCTATATTCTTTTTACAGCAACAAATCCTAGGATTATTGCCATAAACCCATTACCATATCGTTGAGCTTCTTAACAAGAGTGGCCATTTCATTTTGGAAATACTATACTAAACATATCCATAACGCACAGTAAACAGCCAACTAATTTAAAGAGCGCTGAACGCAGATCTAAAGCTGCTTTCAAGTGTTAAATTTAATTTTAGTAGTTCTACTAATTTTTTGTTTTCTTCGTCTCCGTTCTGGTTTCTGTGGCATATTTCAGCACCGGGCGAATCATTGGTTTATAAATTTTCACCTTCTTTTCTCAAGTATTTGTTTCTCCAGTTTATTTTTGCAGCTTTAAACTATTGGTTTTGTATTATACTTCAAAGGTAAGTCAGTTATCTCGAAAGACACATAGAAATTTGATTTTGTCATTACATGTACAAGCAGCTTTTGCTCAAATCAATTTCTTGGTCACTGAAGTAATTTTATGCAGTTACATCCTTCATCTTTGCAGTCGCTCAACCAATTTTCCAGATGTATTAACGTAATTTTACTAGTTCCTTTAACTAATAACATTAATTAGTGTTAAGTGTAGACCTCATGTCAGTTACATGTGTACACATGTTCGTTTGGTAGTCTAGTCTCGGCTAGATGCACATTCTAGGAAATGCACTGGTGTTTATCATCCCGGAGAGTTCCGGTGCAATCTACCGCTCTGCGGGATCTAGCTACCAGTTCCGGATACAGAGATTCGCACTTACAGGGAAATTTTCCACAGCATGTTGTATCATAACAGAATATTACATACGATGACGTAGATGTATTGACGATGTTTTTTGAATATGTGTAGCATTTCCTTATTCATTTTTTATTGTGGAATGTTGATATTAGATTTTTTGTTTTCTTCGCACGTACCGAGATTTTTATATAGTATTTCTGAACAGAATGATGTACGGAAAAAATTTCCCGGAACACATTTTACGTCATGAGTTAAGTTGATAAATCTGCAATAATATTGACTCCAAATTTTCAGTATTTAGCAAAAGAATTTCGATTATTTGCAGTGTATTATTAGGTCGTCAAGTCTGGTGGACTCATGTCTGGACTGTAGCGAGCATCAGGTAACACTTCCCAACTATTAGGTCGCCAAGGATGAAATTTGTAGTCATCAAAGAATGCATCCATATTGTCTATAGACTTTTGGCATTTAAGCGGTAGATTGTTCAGGCCGGTGGTATAAAACCCTGACGGCCGAGAGTCAATGACTTCCTGGATGGCCAGTTTTACAGCATTGGCGGAATTAAACTGTTTTCCTATTAAAAAGTTGTCCAAATTGCGGAAGAAGTGGTAGTCAGTGAGGGCTACGTCTGGTGAGTATGGAGGATGATGAAGAAGTTCCAACTCCAATTCCTGTAGTTTTGCCACAGTCATTTGTGCACTGTGTGGTCTAGCGTTATATCTATCGTGCAATAAGATAGGAGTCGATCTGTTGACCAATCTAGGCTGTTTATCTTTAAGTTTTTGCATCATTTCGTCCAGTTGGTTGCAGTATATTTCTGCTGTGATCGATGAGCCAGTTTTTTTTTTTTTTTTTTTAAGTTACCTGTACGAAATTTGACCAATTTCATATTGTCTGCTGCGTAGTAACACTAGAGCCAAATATACTATTAATGTTTCGCGCGGTCTGCGATGCCGTAGTTCCACGTAAGAACTAATACTTCATAATAGTGCGAATTTCCGACCGTTCCATTTTCAACAAAATTAATTTAAAAAAAAAGTTTTTGATATTTTTTAGAGCCTACAATGATTTCTTTAAACAGGCGAGAAGTATAACTTTCCAAAAAAAAAAAAAAAAAATTATGCCAATGTCAAAATAAGCCGTTAAAGTTGGCAATATTATTAACTACAAATTTCGTCTTTGACAACCTAATATATATTATACACAGCAAATCTAATCAAAATAGTTAAGCGGAACTAGATTTTAAAATCTAGTTATTTATTTGATATGGTTTAAGATTCTAAATCATACTTATAACGGTTTTTAAATAATTGAATATTCTAGGTTAAGTTATTAGGACGTGTTATTATAAAATGTCATTTCCCACGACTATGTAGATATATGTTCATTACAGGCGTGTCAGTGATTAATAAACGTAGCACGTTCCCCACTCCTTTTTATTACACGCTGACCTGTTACGTAATGAGTTCATTACATAACAGGTTCAAGCAGCAATGGCCGAACGTTGCTAGGCAGTAATACATAGATTGAAAGCATATGTCAAATTATTGTTAGTTTGTAAAGGATACCGGATTAAAATAAATAATATAGTTAAAGTTGTCGAATTTTGCATATATATTTTTCGATAGAGTTGGCCTTGGTCAGTCAGAAATTCAGCTGACGCAAGTATTGTTATTTTAACTCAATTTACATTCCGTATGACACATACATAGCCGTTGCTAGGAACGTAATAAATAGGTTGAAAGCAACTGTCAAATTATTGTTAGTTTTTAAAGGAAACTGAATAAAAATTAAATAAGCAAAAAAGTTATAGTCGTGGAAAAAGCATAATATGAAACTTGCATGGAATAGTCAATTAAGAAAGCGATTTCTAAGTATAGAAATCTCATGAACGAATAAGTTGAGTTTAGATGGTCGCCTCTTCTTAATCCCTTTTAAGCCTCTCTCTATTATAAATTTACCTTGTAGGTAGGGTTTTTCTAATTATAGCAACATTTGTTTCAATACCCTCTCCTCTCTCATAGTTTGTAATTTTTCTATTTATATGAATGTATTTCTTAAACCTTTTGTATTTCTGAAGATGGCCTCATAAGCCGAAATACATATCAAATACACTTGTTTTATCTTTGAAACTACCGAGTGTTTTATTCTTTTCCTGTTAAAAGTGACGTCATTATAGGTTCGATATACTTAATATTCGAAATACTACTCAGTGAACTAGATCTAGTTGCTAACTTGGCGGGGTTCTGTGCAAAAGAGAGCTGCTTGTACTTCATTTTTGCAGAGGGCCCCTCCGCGAATGCAACAAGCGCGCATGCGTTACGCCGGCCTTACAGTGAACAATTACTACGCTTAAATGCTTTTCACCTTACAGAGTATATTATATATTCAAAGTCGTTTTGACTCATCCTTCATAATAGAAAGTTTATTTTCCTTTTCTTTCTGTGAAAGAAGCACACTTCCCTTTTAGTAAACTTTGAGGAGAACGTCTGTATCATTATTAATGGCAGTGTAGAGATATGAACCCAAGTATACTTAATTTATTTAACGCAGATCTGAGAGTATATTATGCGACAGTGCGTTCTGACAAAATTTCACGCACATTTTAACAAAACTCCAAGCTTTCAAGCGTGAGTAGTTGCGTCTAGATGCAACCGGGCGTATTTTGCAAGCGACAAAGTCTTGAAAGGGTTCGTTCTGTGAAATTATATTAACCATTTAACAAACATATGACTGCATGAAATATGTGAGAGGAATTATTTTTTAATTCTTTGTCATTTGAGGTGCTTCAAAGAGTGTAATTTAATTGAGAAGTTATGCTAAATTAAACATGAATATATTTTATTTTACTTTTAGCAATAAATGTCAGAATTGCTATGGTTTTGTCATTGAATGTTTAATTTTACTTTCATGTTTTTTTAATATATTTAGGTTTTATGTTTTTAGTGATGGACGTGTTGGGTTATTAAACTTAATTGAATTTACGGTTTGCAGATATGTAAAAGAATATTTTAAAATTTTTTGTTACAATTTAATCTGCTTTTGCCAACATGGACAACATAAAGTTACTTTTGTAACGGCGTTTTTTGTGTTTCAAAATGGAACTAAAATTCCAGGAGTAAAACCTGTTGTTGTTCATTATGGTGATAAGTTCGTTCGTTTGTATTCGTGGATGAAAATGAGGTATTAACTTTTTATATCAACATATACTAACCATATTCGTCCACTACTGAACATAGGTCGTCCTAGTGTAGAGTGACCATTTTCTTAAGAAGGCAATGCGGGACGGAGCAAACAAAAAGGTCCTCATCTCCCAAATCCAAGTGAAGAGCAAAAAAAAAGGTCCTCATCTCCCAAAATCCAAGTGAAGAGCAAAAAAAGGTCCTCATCATTTACTGTATTTACTGTTCATCTTTGTAATTTTGGGCGAGAAATGTTGTAATCGGCGTGATGACATTTTGTTAGGTTATGTAAAGGCATAAACTGAAGCTAAAAAACTATACTGTCATCCTCACTTTCTCCTGTTGTGGATTGACCTGGTTTAAAAAATTTGTCAAACGTTGTTTGTCTTGCCTTGCTTTCTGCTTCTTTTTGCAGTTCTTTACAACAGCTAATGGTTGAGTTAATTCCTCGAGAAACTTTAGATGCGTTCTACGTCGGGATCATCTTGAAGAAGGATGTTTATTCCTTGTTCGAAATAAGAATGCGCATTCGACAAGTTCTTAGATGTTAGCTGTTTGTATACAGCAGGCTCTGGCTCCTGATCAAGTGCTCGTTCTGCTTCTAATTGGATCAGTTCCTTGTGTGAAAGGGGTTTTCTATCAGCATCTAGTAAATCAAGCACATCATCTTCTTCCAAATCCTCAAAACCAAGATCATTTGCTAGGTTCAATATGGTTTGTCGAATTTCAGAAAGAGAATCAACTTCAGAATCATTAGTTTTTATGCATTCTGGCCATATTTTTTTTACATTTTAATTTTTTTGCCGTTTAACGAAACATTTTGGGCCGTAAATCGAAAAAGTGCCATAATTAAAGAAGGCCGTTATAGCGAAAAGCCGTATAAAGAGCGGCCGTATAGCGAGGTATGAGTGTACAATAAATGTTATTATTATACGCGTTTCGGCAGCGATGCCATCTACTAATTATATTCAAACTCCAACAGCCTGACGCCAGAAATTGGTTGAAAGACTTAAGGATTAAGTATTTTTCAGAAGAGAAATAAAATTTATTTTATGTACGTTATTCATTAAACTGTTGATTGAGGAAGGTAAAATTTATATACGTATTTAAAAGTCAAATGGAAACTAGTTTTAATACAACTGCATTTCTTAATTTACATATTCTAAAGAGTGAATAACATGTCAGCAGGATTTATAGGTTATGAGAACTCGTAATCTGTTTATAAAGCATCTCAATTCAAAAACGACAATTCGCAGTCGATTCATAATCCAGTTTGCAAATGCATTTGTTTAGATATCATCAAACGCAATGAAAACAAATGAATAATATATATAAAAAAAAAAAAACTTGTTTGGCGCATATGTTGTATCGTGTTACGGATGTTACACACAACGGTTGACGGCCATGTTGTGATTTGCATTTCCTGCGTTTCATTGTTCAATTTGACGGCGTTTGTACACAGCGACACCTCTTTCGGGGGCCATAATGACGTGTTATAATGAATACGGGCCAAGTTTTTTGTTTTGTTATATCGGTTTCAGAAGAAATACTACACCTGTCAAGGGTTTTGGTTCAAGATCAAAATACAAACTGTTAAATTAAGATGACAGGTGAATAGATCAAGTACTTTTTTAAAATACATTTTATTAATAAGAAATGGCATTTTTCAGTCACGTGACTATATATATATTCAAAATTCTGAAAAGGTTAAATTAATAAAAAATGAATTTGTACATTTTGAAAGTTTGTAGAAGTATGAAATTTCGCACATTTTAGAATTTCGTAGATATTTAATAAGTGAAAGCACAAAAGTTTTTATGGTAAAAAATCAGCTGTGGCTACCACAGGATCGACCGCCATCACAAAGTACTTGTTTAATTTATGCTTTATGAAAAAATTTCTCAAATAAAGTTGTTAGTTATTGCTTTTATAACAACTTTTGTTAAATAAATTTTTTCGATATATTTCTCTGTTGTGAAATATTCGCAAAAATCTTAAAATCCACACGAGTAAACTCCCATTTCTAGCTAACCGATTTTTACCAAAAGTTGATGAACTCGTGCCATTGATGTCAATAGATAAATATGAAGTTTCATTAAAATCCTTTCAGCCGAATTTGCTCTGCACGTGTACACAGACAGACAGACGGACAGATAGACAGAAAGACAGACAGACAGACCGACAAAACGTTATATAGGAACCTCAATTCGTGGAGATCCATCGAAATCTCGAAATGTCAAAATCGGTATGACCACAATGCCTCCCTTATGTATGTTGGCGGTCGGTAAAAACGCGCGAAAATAAAGGACCAAAGCTTACTCCTTAAATTGTTGTGACCAAGATGCATAATTTCAGTAAATGTCTTGCATTTATCATTAAATGAGCCATAAATTTGCAACTTTTTCGAATAGAATCAAGTTGACAAAACTTTTTTACCTAAAATTAACTAAGGTATATCCCGTATTTTATGAAAATATCCTGTATATTTGTCTGTTTGTATACCTGTCTGCCTGTCTGCATATCTGTCTGCCTGTCTGTTCGGTAGAAATTTTGGCCAGATGGTTGAACATAGAAAATTGAAATTTGGCATGCTTACCCACTTTGCCCATATATTAAAATATGTGGGTAAAATATGACGTTTGTAGCATTCTCTAAAATTCGAGGATTTAAGACGAATTTCAGCTACATTATTAAAAAGTCTGTGAAGTAATTCGTTCAATTATTCGTCTTCTCATAGATATAATCTTTCAGGTATCTACAACATTTTATACATACGTGTGTCTTTCAAGTATTTATACAAGTTACACATTACCGCTTATACTACATTAATACAAAAGGGGTCAAGTTAAGAGATCGCAATTTATTCGATGTTAAAATGCCTAATTTCAGTAAATGTCTTCCATTTTTTTTAAACTTTTTGAATCGGACCTATGTTGATTTTTAGTAGAAACTTTTTTGCTTAAAATTAAAGAGGGTACACACCCTTGAAGTTGGCAGATATCTCCTGAGACACCCTATATAATAAATATAACCAAAAAGAAAATCCTTTGTCACTGAAATCTTTAACATTCAAATATTCTTGTAAGGAATAAAAATACAAAGTGTTCTACATGAGTGGTATACCAAAAAGCTCGGAAATTCGAATGAACTCAACACTCACCTCTATTGAAGGCGCAACGATGTGTCCTCCAGCTGTGTGGGTTGGTGTAGGCCTCGGAATTACATCACTCAAGTCTTCGTAGATGACGCCTGCGGCGTTCGTACCATCACAGTTGTTCTGGGGTGAAGTTTTGCAAGGGAGGAAATTTTGCACTTTCCGTTTATGTCTGAAAAGAAAAAAGTTTTATTAGAATTTAACACAAATAATTCGTACATTTAACATTACTAAATAGAAAAATAAATTCAGATATATGAGAGATATTCAAAAGCAGCCGTGGTTTCCTAGTCTTCTGCAGTGTTTCGAAATCATCAAAGATGTTGAGGATATGACTAAAACAATGGGAATTATGTATAGTACCCTGCAGTGGTATTTTGGATCCTATATCCTATACTAGCTGGCGTACCTGTACTTTGTATAATAATAATAAGCTTTATTGGTGTTTTCTTACATCACAGAGAATATTTACACAAGTCTAAGAATAAAAAAATAATTAAAAAAATACAGTCAAATAAATAAAATAATATTGTACAATACAAATAACATATTAAAAAATTGGTTTAAAAATTGAATAAAAAAATGTTTAGAATAATTTAAAATAAATACAATACATCATTAAATAAATATACAAATATACATCAATACATAAAGACAAATATGACAAACTTGTCTAGACAGCGTTAAGAGGTTAAGTTATTGGACAGGTAGTCGTCAATAGAATAAAATGCTTTAGCAATAAGATACTTCTTCATAGTTATTTGAAAATTGCTAGCTGGTTTTTGTCTGAGGTTGAAGGGTAAAACATTAAAAAAATATATAGCGTAATAATTTTTGCTGTTTCTAGATTTTGTTAGTTGAGTAAAATCAGGACGTATATTATTTTTATTTCGCGTATTATGATCATACATCTCCGCATGAAGGTCTTCAAACTGACGGTGAGCATGTATCAAGCATTTTAAAATATATATACAGGGAAATGTTAATATGTTAAGCGAAATATATTGTTGTCTACAGTCTTCTCTGTATCCGATCCCGCTAATGACACGTAGAGCTCTACGTTGCAAAGCAAACAGTCTGTTCGCTTGAGGAGCGTGACCTCACACCAGTATTGCATAAGACAGGTGGGGATGAACGAATGAAAAATAGATAATTATCAAAATATTGGGTGATACACAATTCTGCAAGTTACGTAAACAGTACATGGCCTTACAGATATTTTTCGCTACCGAGTCTATGAGCTCTTCCCAGTTTAATTTATTATTGATTATAGTTCTTATTATGTACATTTTTACTATTTATTAATTTTATTAAATATTAAAAATATTAAAAAAGATTTGTTTCTTTACTGTAAACCATTTCTGTTCTAAATATTTTTCTGTTAAGTCAATAATAAGATATATTTAAGTTTTTTAATAAACTGTTCTAACCCCCCCACCCCTAGAATAAAAATTTTGAAGTGCCTTATAACCTATGTTCGAATTCTGGTTCTACTCTATTATCATATCAAATAACGTAAAAATATGCCCAGCCGTTTTTGCATAAATCTCGGACAGACAAACATACAGATAGACAGACTGACAAAAATTGTTTTTTTTTTTGGGATATCGTTATATAATTATCTGAAACGTATAGAAATCAAATATAAGGCCTAAAAAAATTTAAAAAAAAACCGATATAGCCTCCAATTTTATTAATATAGATGCATAACAAAAACCTGGCATAAATTAACAGGACTCTCTTTGTTCTGTTTATTAGAAATAGATGTTCAGAACAATGGCACCCCTTTGCCCCATCTTTATGCATAACTATGCATTAAGTTCTGGAACTATTTTCAACGAGGCTCAACTTTGTATTGCCCAATAAATATGTTCCATAATATGCTAGATTGTAGTGGTATTTTGTGTTGTTGAATTTTGCATGTTCCATGAAACTTACATCATTTTATATTCAGTTATAAATAACAAAAGAAAAAGTAGTAACTTCATAAGGTACTTCTTCAGAAAATATAATTTTAAAGACATTTTTTCTCAATTTCGAAGCAAGGTAGTGTAAATAATATGATATTCAAGAAATTCGAATCTTAAAAAGCATGCATCCTTCATGCGTTCAAATTTTATTACTTCTCGCCATTTCTTTATTCTGTTTCTTCGCTTTTTCCCCTACGAAATTTATACATTTTATAATATATTAACTTATATTCAAAGTACTTTCCTTTTTACATATATATGCGGGTGTAACAGTATATGCAACATTAAAATACAATATTTATTTCCGAGATGTAGAGAAACATTTCAAACATTACCGCCGAGAAATTCAATGCTCCAAACCTAACAAACTGAAGCCCCCATGCAGCCTTACGCGAATCGAGAAATGTAAATTTAAACGTCAAACGCAAAACTGCCTGCATGATATAATTTCAAGTTATTTGTTCCAGGGAAAACCTCTTAATTAGCAAAATATTTATCATCTCTCCCATTTCTACATTCATTATTGTTTATTACAAAGTATATATGCGACGTCTTTGGAAATATATCTGTTATGTCAGACAAAAGAGTGATGTGGTTCCCATAGTTGAAAGTATTCTATAAAGACAGAAATAGTTTGTTGCAATATTTAGCACAGAACAAAAATAACTATAGTAAAGGAGAATTTACTTGACAGATTGGGAACCGATAAAGCAATATATATCTATTTCACACAGTTTTATGTAAGATGTCAAGAACGTATTTCTGCTTCTTACTGTAACGTACGTTCATAATGTTTGTCTTTTTTTTTGTTATATTATAATATGGTAACTTCAACGTATGCCCCTTTGTATACACGCGCTCTGGGCGGTCGCTAATGGTTTTTCCTTCTCTATGAGTGAAACAAATTGTATCTCTTTCTCTATTTCTAGCTTTGTCTGTGAACAAATGATATGGCTTTATTCAAAAATGAGAATTTTATTGCTAGTTCTCTCCCATTGAACAATATGCTTTCATTTACCGTCATCTGTCAACTAAAGTCTCCTTTACTATATTTGCAGCAGAACTGCAGGTAATGTCCAACACTGTTTTGTTATATAATACTTTGGTCCAGAGGTTAGCAACTGGCGATACGACGGATGAATGCGGCCCGTCGGACGATTGTACAAGGGTTACCTTTTATGTTTTTACAAACGATCACTAGAGGTTTGTTCGTTTGTGTTGCACCAGACTTGTCCAGGACAAGAGCAGCTGACGTCACTATATAAGATAGCATTGGTGGGGGAAGCTGTGGTGTAGTTCAGTGTAGGTTGGGCAACACAAACGAACACACCTTTAATGACAATATTGAAATGTGTCCTTACTATATTCGTAAAATTTGACATTTGTTATTGTGAAATCAGTGGCAGCTTATAAATTGACCGAGTAGCTTGTTGACAGGGAACGTTTATAAAAACAAGTTTGTGAAAAAATGAATATTCCTCGTGAAGGTTTTTGTTGGATGATTTTTTACGATTTTAGTAAAGGCCTAACTCAACAACAATGCATAGATTAGCTTCGTTCAATTTTTGGTAATGAAGCACCATCAGAAAAGACTGTTTACAATTGGTTTGCAGAATTTAGTCGTGGTCGTGCGTCTGTCAGTGATGAATCTCGTGAAGGTCGACCAAAATCGGTTATGATTCAAAAAAACATCGATGTTGTGCGCAAAATGATTGAAGAAGATCGACCTGTGACTTATCGTGAGATAGAGGCATCCTTTGGCATATCGCAGACTGCAATACAATCGATTTTGCATGAATATTTAGTTGTGAAAAAGATCTGTTCTTGATGGATTCCGCATAATTTGACCAAAGCTCAAAAAAGTATCGTGTTGATTGGTGTAATGGAATGCTAAAAAAATTCAACCTAGGCACTGCAAAATCCGTATACAACATCGTTACAAGTGACGAAACTTGGATTTATTCATATGAACCGGAAATTAAGCAACAATTCACTGGGTCTTCCAAGATGAACCGAAACCCACAAAAATTGTTCGTTCGCGAAGCATTTCCAAGAACTCTTGTTTCTTCGGTTGTACTGGACATGTCGCAATCATTCCTTTAGAGGATCGGAGAACAATTTATGCTGAATGGTATACAACAATTTGTTTGCCAGAAGTCATCAACAAAATCAGGAAAAACAACCAAAAACATCGCATCATTCTTCATCGTGACAGTGCAAGCTCCCACACAGCACATCAAACAATTGATTATTTGAAGGAAAAAAATCATCGAATTCATGTCTCATTGCCCGTATTAGACTGGGAGCTCATGACATTTTTGGTCTCCGATTTCATACAGCATGCCTTTTGGAGGAGAGAATATTTACCCTGTGACAACAAAAAAGGGATGGTAATGCAAGTGGAAATGCAATTTTCCCTATGACCGGAAAGCGTGCAGGGGTTTAGTACCATCCCTTTTTTGTTGTCACAGGGTAAATATTCTCTCCTCCAAAAGGCATGCTGTATGAAATCGGAGACCAAAAAGTGTCTATATTCACCTGATTTATCCTCTAACGACTTTTTTGTTACCCAATGTCAAACAGAAAATGTCTCAAGAAGCTGTTGAAGCCTTCGAAAACCATGTTTTTGAGATACCAACTTCAAAGTGGAAAAAATGTTTTGAGGATTGGTTTTTTTTTTTTTATTTTATTTATGGACTTAGCCAATATGGCCATTATCCAGTAGATGCCTTTTTTGATTTTTGACCAACACAATTTTTGGACAACACAAATATCCATGCCATAACCGGGATTCTAACCCGAGCCCCCATGGACTAGAAATCAGTGTATCGCTACACTAACCACTACGCCACGGTGACCGGCTAGAGAATTGGTTTGAACGCTTGCAAAAGTATATAAATATTAAAGGCGAATATTTTGAAAAGCAATAAAACATTTGTTAAAAAAAATCACTTTAAATCATGTTATTTCTAAGTCATATCTTCGATAAATTATTGTCAGATCATTGTTATATCATTATGAGTGTTACTTCAATGATTTCACGCTCGGGCTTAGGAAACTCATAGTGAAATCTTTTCAAAATAGACTTGACCGTCTATAAATGATTTGCATCGTATTTTTGTGTTTAATTTAATTGAATCCTTTTCATTACAGGTGTTAATTACTTTACTATATTTTCATTATAATGTGTAATTAGGTATATTGTATTGTAACTTTGTATTCAATATTGTATTTCTTGAACTGTGCATGCATATACTATGCTTCGTAAATAAGTAATTTAGTCGTGAACAAAAAAGTTCATGTACCCGACTTTATCTACATATTATCACGTAATTTTCTAAGATAGAATCTTAAAATAACGAGAAATTAAATTCTCCATTACTATACAAAATATAATTAAATACAAAAATGTTAAACACAAAATTACTATTCTAACAAAACACCGCTTTGAGTTAGTGATGAAGACATCAGTTGTGTTCGTTATAAGAAAGTACATGCTCATAAGCATATAATTGAAATGATGAGTATGGCGGCGTAAAACAAAAGACCATTGGCTGCAGTTAAAGGAACATTAAGTTGTTCTGCCCATTTCACACAAGACAACACACACACATACACTGAGTCCATGGCACAGATACAGAAAACACATAGGATTCAACCTAAAATAAGCCGAGACTAATTTAAATCCGGGAAGATAAATGTCAACCAGTGGCGGAGAAATAATGCCACAAATTCGTACTGTTAATATTAATTTGTATACGGTGGATCATAAATTGCATAAGGGTTTAAACATTCAATAATTGTCTGTTTTATTCCAAACTAGCAGTATATCGTTCCCGGGAAATTATATTTGTATCCAACCCCGTTGAATGACGATGGGTGCATAGTAAGTCAGTTCTTTTTGAATGTGTCTTAATGGCTGTGAGTCCAATACGCTACACAAAAGTTTTTCCACACACAACACAGCATACTCTCCAGATGACACAGGCTTACTGTTAAGTAATTCTTTCCGTCTAAAGCCTGGAACAGAATGCACAGCGCGCTACGCCGTCAGCGCGCCGTCATTTGCGACGGCGTTGCGTTAGCGCCGTTGAGAACGTTGAATTTTCGCCTGCACACAATGCAATAATTTTTAACGCCGTCAAAGTAACAAGTGACAACCTATATCTGTGTTTATAGGTGCGCTTTCTTTTATTAAAATTATAATGGATGATGAAGACTTGTGTGTGATTTATGTTGTATGCAAGTTATTTATACATACAAACACTTTACCATTCAGTAAAAAGTGAGGTTAGGTGTTCTACGTCAACGTTCAACGGCGTCAAAAGTTGAAAGTTGACGAACATTCAATATCAACGGCGTAGAACGTCGTTTAGACGTTGCTCATTCTGTGCACTTGCGTACGACAGCTTGATTTTAACTTTCCTCTGACAGATAGCGCCGTCCATACACCGTCAACGCGCCGTAGAATTCGTTGCATTCTGTTCCCCACTTAACACGAGTAATATCAGCTAGTGTTATTCTCTGATGTTTAAACTGGTTCACTGCACAAGACACCGAGTTTTTCCACCTGCTGCGATCAGTACATATCTTCTCCCAAGATGAATGTAGGAGCTGACATATTTTGAGTGAGCTCTTGACCAGATATTTATATTGGTGCACCTGTAAGGTGCTCTAGGGTTTCTATTCCCGGGTGATGGTTCGGAATACAGAACCTGTTAGGTATACGGAATGCTAGATTTCTAATTACATGTCCTATCCATTTAAGATGTTTCTGGATTAGGGTAGCCTCAATGCTCAATATGCCTGCTTTTTTCAAATATCGGTATTAGGCACGGTTTCCTGCTAATCTTCAGGTTAAATCGTAAACATCTATGATGGAATCTCTCCAAGAATCTGATGTGTCTACGGTAGAGATATCCAGATTCGCTACTATACAGGAGTACTAAAAGAACCATCGATCTGTAAACCTTTATCTTGGTATGATACGGTAGGCCTCTGACATTCCAAGCCAGTTTCCTCAATCTTCCAAACGATGCAGTAGCTAAAGATATTCTTTTACCTCTCTATCTCCAAACAATTACGATGTTGGTCGACGGTCAACGATGTTAATGCAGTCATCCAATGAACTATTTCAAGGAAATTCCTGTTTATCTTTGTATTTGTTAGAACTATTCAGACGTGTTAATATAATTTAAAACAAAATGTTTAAAAACCACCAAAAATTAATTGTGCAAGTGTAGAGCGAACCAACAGACATTCGTTTTAATGTATAAGATACAGAATTGTCATGGCCTCGTGGTTAGACAATTCTCTACAGATCACAGGGACGTGGGTTCAAATACTGAACACCACTTTTAGGTGTCAGCTTATTGCAGTCAGTTCGTAGAGATTCACTTTAGGTCATCATCCCGCGAGTGGCGGTCTTCATCGATTACATTTGTTTGTCCATAGTATCCACTCCAATCTGTTTGGGTCACTGTCATTTGCTGTTCTAGCTAAATACCTATTCTATTTAATTTTAATGAAATTTTTTTAGGATGTCAGTTACTTTCATCCATTGACGAATTACAGGTTTTGATACTCGTTCTATGAATCTATAGGTTATTTACAGAATTCTAGCAAAAGCTTTGATCAGTATTAATATTTTCGCCTGCGCAGGTTAAGACAAGCATAACATAGTTCGAAAGCTTTCTTTTTAAGGTACATATCATTTTTATGAAACCTTCGAGTCCAGGTGTTATCGACGTATGTTGATAAATGATAAAAAGTGAAATGGGTTGACAAAATCTCGAACAAAGAGGTAGTTTCGAAGAACTGAAGCAAGACGATTTCTGCTTCAAAATATAAACAAAAGACGAGCTAGCCTGATGGGGCATATTTTGCAACATGAAGGTTTTCTGAAAATAATCGTGGAAGGTATGGTCGAAGCAACAAATCCTAAAGGAACCCCCCCCTTAAACTAGATGAGTCGAAGGAGCAGCTTAACTGTCAGAAATATGTTGATCTAATGAGAAAGGCAGAAGTCAACCAATCTTAGGATTGTAAACTTTAAGAGGGATCATTTTTAAAAATGATTCATAGTTTACCAAATGCTGCTTATTCTTCTGATATTCTGAAGATTTCGCAAGTTTAATTATTCCTACCAATCTGTATTTTGTGCCGTATAGACGATTTTCACTGTCTCACTCAATGTGTGGTTTGTGTATTTTATTTTACGAAACCCCCTAAATTCTAGACAAAAAACAAACCATAAAAAATAAATAAATTCGATTCACAGAAAAACACTTGACATAATTATGATTCATAGTGAAATTATTTATTGAAAGTACATACACGACTCCAAGTTCGGAAACTAGTTGTTACGGTGTTTATTTTTGCAAATTCTCGAAATCAAAGTATGTTAATTAATTTAGCACGTGTTGATTTTCGATTAAGTCTTTATTACAAACAGGGCATTTACGACTCTTCCAATCAGTTGTTTAGAAATACCATAAATACCATAAATTCCACCTCTAAAACATGTTCAAACATGTGTTGAAAATTGGTGAAATGTAGGACATTGAACAAATGTTTAATTAAGTTAATTTTAAGTGAAAGGGCATACATGCATTTTATTTTCTTGGAAACTAAAATGTTAAAGTTTAAGAATAAATTGGAATGAAACGCAATTAAGCTATGTTAAATCAGTGAATATTAATAGTATGAAAAGAGTTGGTGAAGCGACCTACATGTTCAAAATCGTTTAATTAACGTTGCCTTCAGTGTGATTTTAGAAACTATCTTGCAAGTATCTGTTCTAGAAACAAAGGGTTAATCCAACGTAAAATTAAACTATTTCACGGTCACGTGATATTGTAATTTATGTACAAAACTCTGGAGAGTTCCTTTAAATATCGTCGGGCAGAAGACAATAGGGTGTCGCGGCACGTTACCGTTTGTGCCGACATATAATGGCTGCCTTATGGACATACATGCCAACTTTGCTCGTTATTCTGTCAACTGGAGACACATAATCAGTTACACTACAACTCCCATTCGCTTACTTTATGGTCTGGAGATAAATCCTAAGCTCCAGACGTATTTGTCAGATTCAGAAGACAATCTCAACATATATCATATAATTGCATGACATTTCTATCAAGATTGAAACGGTCACTGAATGATACACATACTGTCTTTCTAAGTTATTATTCATTACTATTATTATTTTATTGTTGTATGTTTTTCACGTTAATACCAAAAAAATTATGTGAAATGTGAATTTTCACACAAGAGAATTTCGTAGGCATCTAAAGGTTGTCCGAATTTGACATTCCGATTTAAATTGGCCGCCATTTATACCTTCATTGAATGTTGTACTACATTGACAGAAGTCAAGTAAAAACTTTGCGATTGGTTTTGGCTTTGTTACTTTGGAACGATATTCCATTGAAGAACGCATATTTGTTGTAAAAACTTAATACCAAAATGTGGACTGTTTTGCTGAAACTGCAAGAAAATGCCGTACGCATTTCGGAAGAAAATTTGGGCCATCTGTTAAACATATTGAGAATTTTATGTAAAAATTTCAACAGTCTGGGTCAGTAGAAGACGTTAACGATCTTCAAGTCACTGAAAAGCTTTAAGATGATATTATCAACTACATTGGAGAAATTGGACAGAATTTCTGTGAAAATGTAATCGAAAATTTTGGGAACAGAATGCTAGCACTATGCTATGCCGGTTAGCTATTTCGATTTGATAGAAATTTATAACGCTCGTTCATTGTTGATGACGTATGTAAAAATTTGTAATTTTATTTAACATGAATAAATATTATTAATATTATTATTGTTATTATTATTATGGGGTTTGTCAGGTCTTGACAAGCGTCTACTAATCTCAAACTTCAGCAACCTTTTGAGCCGCGTCATACTAGAGATGTACTATTGCAGCGGTTCCCAAACTTTTTTGACCGCGACCCGGCACGAGGTTTTAAAACTTTTCGCGAACAAATTTTATTTTAAAGCAGTAGCTTTATGGTAATAAAGAGTAATAAATAGTAATAAAGGGTATAGTATAGTAAAAAAGAATATAGTATAGTAATAAAGAGCACAAATACACACTATTCTAGTGATTAACTGACGTAAAAAAATAATATGTACAAAAAAAATCTTTTTTGTGTTTTTACAATTTTTTTCGCGATCCGGAAAAAGTTTTCTGCGACCCGGTGCCGGGTCGCGACCCACACTTTGGGAAACGCTGTACTATTGTAAAAATATGATGAAAAAGGTTAAGTTGGAGAACCAGCCTTGACTGAAACTCCGCCTACAATAAAGTTTATTATTATTATTTAAAAAAAATCGCAGTAGGCTGGAAAATTTACTTTCTGTCATTGTGTTGACATTTGTTTTACATAATACTATTAACAACTAGCATTCAAATATTTCATTTAAAATACTGCATTACAAGAGTTTATTTAATATTCTAGTTGTTTGATATTCGTTTACATTTTGTAATTTAGATGTTATGAGTGCAAATTTTAACATGTGATCTAAGACAGCGTTTCCCAAACTGTGCGCCGCGGCGCCCTGGGGCGTGATAATTTTAATACATTAAAGGCTCCCGGAACCGAAAAAGTTTGGGGACCACTGGTCTAAGATATACCTTCATAAAATTCCAAAGCAAGCTAGAGTTTTTTAAGTGAACTTATATTAAATTATAGGGATTTTAATTTGAGTAGCAAACAATTGTGGCAATGGTTTTAATGATTTTCTGATCTTCGAAACTTTCTGCCTTTCCTCCAAAAGTCTATTATCATTTTTGCAAGTTTAGGAAGTTCCTACTCATAAGCCACTTGGCGACGGAACAAATTTTGAGAAATCTAAAAGAATCCAATTGTAAGACTCTTTAAAACACTTTAAAGCAACAGTTTCGACATATTATAAATTCCATGCTGGTACCTCGGTAATTACTGAAAATTTTCTTCACTTTAAAAACTGAAACATCGGAAAGAAAACTTGAGAAAGTAGAACTAAATAAAAGGTAAGAGGGTGAGTACAACTGGAAGAGGATGAATGAGAAATATACCAGCTTACTAATTTTACCCCGGAACATAGTAAAATGATGCTCTCCATATTAACTTATAGGGTTTGTAATGGGTACAATCGAAATAGATCTTTTCTGCCTCTAATAATATCAGAAACTTTGCAATCGATTTTGTTATTTTCAGTTTTTCTTTTAATTAATTTTCTGCTAAATTATTGGTGCTAGTACTAGACAAAAAGTAAATCTTTTTCGGCCTATTCCGATTCGCTTACATTTTAGGCCGGTGGATGCCAACGCCATCTACGATAGTGATGTTTGTTCAATAACAAGTGAATGTTTAAAATTGTGTAGCGTATTAAAATAAATAAGTTTAATTTTTAAAATTAAAATTACTTTTGGTCTACAAAAAAATATAATGTGCACCTTTGTCAAAGTTCTTTTCCGTCCTCATCTGTTTGAAGGGCTCAGTTCTGCCTCGGCCATCAAATTCAAATGCAGACGAAAAAGATCCAATTTTGGCCATGGTACACAAATAACTATTATGTACTTAGATATGATTGATAAGCTGTCGATTGTGACCATTACAAAACTTATAAGTTAATATCGGAAGAATGAATCACAAAAAATGTGAATTTCAATACATAAAAGGTTGAAAGAAAACATTGTTTTTTGTTCCGTTTATTTTCACTGACTGCAGTTTCGGCTCTCACCATTGTCAAAGTTGCAATGTGAATTTCAGAATATTTTCCTGTGTACCAGGGTAAAAGTTATTCACCCGGTATAAGAAAATTTGTTTAAGATAATTTCATAAAGGTTGATGGAAAAAATAGGGGCGTGATGGGGTATAGGGGTAACTGTTGGTGTCATCTATCGGAGGAGGGCTTCAATATAATCATCTACAATGTTCATCTAAAGTGCCTTCCTCTGCCCTAGCTTCATGTATAATTACATTGGGCTGAACATTTTAACTGTACCTTGTAACTATGGTGATATCTAATTAGATACACTAAGTGGCTGAGATATTGGGGAGAAGTAAGGGGGCGGTTGAGTTATTGTTGATAATGTCATTAACTAGTCTTGTAGCTATGCCTTAGAGCTATTCTTCACTGCCCTACTCTCCTTACACAATGTTCCAAATGAACCGAAGTGATTTTGTTCCGATGCCTTTGATTTAGTTGCCGATGGTTAGATGAAAGGATTCACAATGTCATGCGGTACTTGTTGCATTGCAGAATAATGACAAAAAGTACTCGACCGTTTTGCTTTGATGGTATTACTAACAATTGTACGAACTTGTAACAATTAAGTTTTCAATTGTAATACTTCAAAACTCTTTGCGAAAATCATTTTTGGAGAGTGCTCTTTCAATATTCTGAAATGGTTTTTAAAATTATGCAATTAATTAGGAAGTTAGTTTTTATTAAGGACTGAAGTTCCAGTAATTCGTTCGGGATTTAGGCAAATCTATCATAGCAGATCGCCTATAGCTCTTCTAATATTTGTTGTATTACGATTAACTCTTCTGTTTAACAATAAGTTAGCTAATAGATTATTATAGAACTTAACTCAACAAACATGTCATTTATCCCATCTCCACTACTGCGACATATTCGTTCACTGTTGCAAGCAGACGTAAAGCAGAATTTTATAAAGTTATTAGAGAATATTTTTAAATTTTATAACAATGCCGGTTATACGACGGGCGGTTGAAAAGTAATCGGCTTAGGCAAGAGATGGCATCACCAGTATCAAACCAATGTTGTTTTTCGTAAATCCTTAACCTTCAAATGACTACTGTAAAAATTTCAATCAATTGCGTCATTTAGTTTGTGTTTGACTGTCAGTGAAAGCGAATAACTTTTGCATTTTTACAAAAATGAATAAAATCGAATATCGTGCAGTCGTTATATGCTTGTTTTTGAAAAAGAAAACGAACGGTGAGATCAACACCGAATAGAACGATGCTTATGGGGACTCTGCATCTGCGACATAAACAATTAAATATTGGACAGCTGAATTTAAATGCGGTCGTAAGAGCATTTTTGATGATGGGTGTCCAGGCCGTCCAATAGAGGTCACCACGCCAAAAATGGTCGATAAAATCCATGGAATGATAAACAACGATCGACGAGTGACTAGGCGCAAGGCTGCGGGCATCTTAGCCAAACGGGTGCTCAACCGTTTGCATAAATATTTGGGAATGAGGAATCTCTCTGCCAGGATGGGTGCTGCATTTGCTTTCAGTCAACAAACGCGATCGTCTGATCATTTCGAAGGAATGTTTGGCGATGTTCAACCGCGATAAGAAGGAATTTTTGCGCCGTTTTGTAACCGTGGATGAAACCTGGATCCATCACAACACACCAGAGACCACGGAAGAAGGCAGAGTTGGGTCTGTCGGCCAACAAAGTTATGGCCACAGTTTTTTTGGATGCGCACGGTATCATTCACATCGACTATCTGGAAAAGGGCAAAACGATCGTGCGTATTTTATGCAGAGTTGGACCGATTCGACGCCGATTTGAAGCAAGAGCGGCCGCATTTGGCGAACAAAAAAGTGCTGTTCCATCAGAACAACAAACCGATCCACAAATGCGTAGTCGTAATGGCAAAACTCCATATTCACCAGATTTGGTGAATATGGTGGACTATTACTTATTTCCAAACTTGAAGAAATGGCTCGGAGGTAAGAGATTTGGGACGAATGAGGAGGTCATTGCTGAAACAGAGGTGTATTTTGAGGGATTCCAGAAATCGTATTATTCGGAAGGTATCGAAAAATTGGAGAATCGTTGGACAGAGTGTATAGTTCTAAAACGAGATTATGTTAATAAACTGGGAATAAATTGAGTTTTGCCGAAAAAGTTTTGTTTTCTTGCCTAGGCCGATTATTTTCCAACCGTCCCTCGTACTTTAAAATCTTGTGACGACTATTAACGTAATTCAAACGAAGGAGTATGTCTCTGATTTAGGTTTGTAGTATAGTTTTTACGTTGTGTGTGACCTATAAGAGAGACAATTGATAATATTTTACAATGTCAAATTGTTTTTAATAGACCTATATACCTTTTATTGTATACTTTAATATATCAAATAACTTGAATTGAATAAAAGAATTCTTGACCGTATTTTATAGATAAATATATAGGTATTTTCTTGGGTTTCGGTCGATAATTAAAAGCAAATTTAGTCAAATATTTAAAAAGATTTATTTACTTGCTAACTAGTTTCGATTTTAACTCTGATTTTTATAAATATCTTTGCAAGTAAATGTAATAATGTTTAATTTTATATTTTATTTATTATTAATTTTATATTTACTTTATGTAATTTATTTTAACATACATGTACTTATTTTTAGGCTTTGAGAATGGTTCAGATAGAACCGAAACTAGTTAGCAAGTAAATAAATCTTTTTAAATACTTGACTAAATTTGCTTTTAATTATCGACCGAAACCCAAGAAAATACCTATATATTTATATATAAAATAACATTTCAAACTTAAATATTATATACTTATTATGTATTAAGGGAAGGGCTAACGTGAAGATTATGTGACGTTATGCAAAAACTGTTATTCCATATAACGATAAATATACTTTGGAAACATAACTAATAGGTCAATATTACGAAAGACGATGTTTTCACTTGCTACATATCTACAAAACCCGTAAAAGTGTTTAAATTATGGGTTAGTAGTAACCATAGTTCGGTTCCACTACGCCACTGTCGGATTTTTTATTAATCATAATTGATATTTTCACTAATTATTAGTTTTATGCATATTACCCGCATTATAATTCGTTTTATTTAAATAAAAATTACTTACAAACAATTAAATAATAAAAATAACTGGTGAAAAGTGAAGCATTGAAAATTCCTGTGTGAATCAATGGAACAATAGAACTGAGTCACTGGATTCTACTTTGAATTCTTTCGCTTTTTTATCCCCTTTGCACTTCGCATGTATACCAAAAATTTCAGGGTTAAACACACAGGAATTTCGTAATTAATGATAGCGAACCGGTAAAGTAAAAAATCAAGAATGTAGAAGGGGGGTATTAATGATGGATGTGTATTTTACCAAAATCTTTTAAATTTCAAAGTGAGTAGTTTTTAATTAAACAAATTAAATGATTTATTTTGAAAATATTGAGCACTTATAAGAAAATTATTTAAAAAACTACATCGTGGGAAAAATAAAAACAAATATGTATTTAATTTATCTATTTATTTATTTATTTATTTACGAAATTTGCTTGCAGATAAAAAATATTAATATAGGGTTAATGATGAAATAAATATTTTTTTAAAATATCGAGTGAAGTATCAAATGTCTGAATGCGTGGATAAACAAACAAATTTCATTTTGGAAAAATCTATTTTTTTGCCAAAAATATGTCAAAAAATTGTTGTCTGCTATCCTATATATATAAAACCTTCTTAGAGGAGTTGATCTAAAATTCTTAATACAACCTCAAAAATGTACATGAACGGGAACCGCAATAGGAATTTTGATCAGATAGGCGAAAAAATTAGATTTGTTTATATCGCTGAGAAAATAGTTATTTAAAAAAATTATTATTGAGTATCAAAATAAAGCTCTTAAGTTGTAGATTAAGGAACGGAAAGTAGTTATTTAAAATGTTTTTATTTTAACACGTTTTTTCCAAAACCTGTACTAAAAAAGTACTTTAAAAAAATGTTTATTATTTTTTTAAAAATTTATTATTGGAAAAGAAAGCTCTTAAGATGTAGATTAAAGAATAGAAAGTAGTTTTTTAAAATTTCTTTATTTTAATACTTTTTTTCTAAAAATGTACTAAAAAAATTATTGTCCCCATAGGGGTTGAAATAAAAATCTGAATAAGTAATGTAAATTGATAATTATAGGAAATGTAAAAAAGGAATTTTTGATCAGATTACCTTTTTGCAAAATATTGCAGTTTTTGTGTTTTTGGCAAAATTAAATTCAAAAGTTTTTTAATTCCTGGCTACATTATGGCTAATTTTTGTCTTTATGACTAAGGTAGTGTATATCATCTTTTGAAATTAAAAATATAATAAAACATTTTTAACAACTGAGAATCGAACTCTTTTAACACACGTTGACTAGGCGAGCGCACAAAACTTTTTTAGTCGTCAATTGTTTGTTAGTTTGGAAACGAGGACATTTTTTTGACATCATTTATATTTTGGAAGCCAGGACCTTTTTTGGTCATCACTTTTGTTTTTTTTGAAAGGTAAGAAATGTCAGTCCCGGTTCCTTCTAAAAAAAATGTGTCTTCTAAGACCCCCTCCCCAGAAAAATCCAGGGTGCACGCCTGAGCTTTTATATGATATTTTATGGTTAAAATGAGCAATACCATCGCCTCCCAGAATATTCATCCGATATAATAATAAGATTCCTAAGTACAGGACAAAAATCTGCAAGAAAAGAGGTTAATTTTTTATTTGCCCTTGTATAAAGTAGTAAAATAAACCCCAACAGCGTGTTTTAAAACAATTTAGAGCGATCTTATCGTTATTATAATAAGTCTAGTTAATATCTAATCCATTTATGTACGAAACAAGCAATCTCCGGTAATTTGAGCTTGGGAAATTCACTGTAGTTATCTCTTTAAGCGGTAAAGGGACCAAGGGCCTACAGGGTTGCTATAAAATGGATATATTGTCGTAAAAAACGTATCCTAAACAGTAAACAGGGCGACAAAACGAATAAAACTAGATTACTTCAGACTAGGTTAAATGTAAAGGGATATATCGTGAAATATATTTCAGATAATCTTTTAGAACCTCTCGAAATACGATGTTAACAAAAAAGGTCGTAAAATTACTACTAAATATACGGAAATTTATTATAGGGTTACCGTAAAAATTGGGAAATTTTTACTGTTTTGATTTTTGATAAATTTTACAAGGTATTGTAAAATGTAATGATTTTTTTCAAGATACATCTTGAATTTCTGATCTCAATAAGCGTGTCTATCAAGCGTGTTAAGCTGAGTTCACAGCTCTAAAATTAATAAACTATACGTTATGACGTGCGCACTGTTGATTGTCACTACCAAGTTTGTCATATGGTAACGCAAGCGACCATTCACAGCTCTAAATTTAATAGACTATGCGTTGTCCACTGTAGACAGTTTTCCAAACTTTATAGTTAGTGCGCTGTTTTAATGAGATAAACATATAAACACTCATTAGCTATCTCACTTTACATAACCTAAAAAATACTGTACAAACTTCAACAAATGTCCCTGTCCTAAGTTCTAAAAGTCTCTGACATAAGATTGAGAATTAAAAATGATCACTTTTTCAAAATTTCAGAATCTATGTCACCACTGAACAAAATGTTCAGTCTAGTAAACAAGTCTCTGATAGAGATGTAGATATCTTTAACGATAATTATAGAAAGTTTGTTAATATAAAAATATATTAGACTAGTTATATTGTATTTTATTGTATGTTTGCTTATATTGTGTTTTATTCTTCTATATTATTAGTATTTTTATATTATTTTTATTATAATATTATTAATATCTTTGAAATTATTTTGCAATGGTCCAATATTAATGCGGAAACCGTTATTTTGGACGTTTGCCATTGCTGATAGTACTAGGCTAGAATAGTACAATATAATAAGTATTAGTATCAAAAAGATATAACACTTCATGAGTTATATAAAATATATTAGGACGTATCGGAAACTGCTCAACAATCTGTTTCCGTCTACAGCGATCACGAAAAGTGATAAACATTTCAATTTACTTCGAGCTTTTATCCAGGGTATTATAAGAGTGGAACCAGGTTATAGGTGTGTGGCTATTAGTTGGGTGGTTGGGGTCAGCTATAGGTAGGGACGAGACTACCTGTGAAGGATTAACGAATGGATTAAGGTTGTTTATCACATTACGTGTAGTAATGAGTTGTTTGTTACCGGATTAGTGACTTGAGGATTAGAAAGGTTGTTTTGAATAATAGAAAGCCAAAGTTGAGGAAATTCTGTGCTTGCTTGGCTGACAGCATCTCCAGAGTTTTCGATCAAAGCAGACTCTTTCAATTTCCTTTTGAACTTGTTTTCCTCATACATTAAGGGTTTAACACCTTTCCATTGGAAATTGTGTTTATTTTCCTAAGCATGTTCAGCCAGTTTGGAACTATAAATTTCGCCCTGCTGAACTTTTTTCTTATGCTCGTTGACCCTCACATGCCAAGGTCTGCAAGTCTCGCCAATATATTGTTTCCCGCTCTGGCAGGGAATAGAGTAGACACAGTTTTTGTTTAGGACAGATTTGGGTTTCGTACATGATAGAATAGATCTTCAAGTCGAACTCGATTTGAAGGCTATTTGGATATTATGCTTCTTTAGTATCTTATCAATTTTCTCAGATACTCCTTTAGAACAGGGCATAGAGACCTATCTTACTTTGTCAGTTCTAGGTGCGTCATTTAGCTTATGATTGATAGCATTAGTAATAATTTTATGACTGTGGCCATTATCCTGTAAGGTGGAACGGATGTTCTTCAAATCAATAATATTATTATTGTATTTTTTTCCCATTACTATATAACTGGACTTGTGCACTACTGTATAAATCTGTATAGTTATTGGTTAAATAAATAAATAAATAAATAAATTTCGGAAATCGCGAAATGGAAAAGAATTGCTGTAGTTGCAGTTATAATTTTGTAATTAAAATTTAGTAAGAAATCATTATCTCGCTGATGGCGGGTTCGAAAAACGTCAAATAAAAGCATTTATTCCATCGTAGTTACTTTGAAAAAACATAGATGTCAAAACAATCGTTATGCATTAGTTTCTTAGCTGTGAACGCTGTCATTAAACCTTAAAAGTATCTATAAAATTTTTCCACAAAGCACAGCGTATAATCAACTAATTTTAGAGCTGTGAATGCAACTTAATAGTCGTCTCTCTGTGTTGCACGGGACGCCGACAGATGGTAGTACTTCTTAATCGAGATACACTACCTCCACAAATTGAAACACCCCCAAAATAGGAACTTTACTCTTATACTGTAAAAAATTCGCTAATAAATAGTAGTGTTTCATAATTCTTTTAGATAAAACTTTATGATATAATTATATATTTAAAAGGTTGAATTCACAAATGTGAAAAGCTTTTAATGCACGTTTAAACTCGTAACTAAATTTTCGAGTTAAATAATTATTTCACATTCCTAAACTGATTGAAATATGAATCAAACTTTCATTACATAACGAGTAGTTCTCAGAAATGTTGAAACGACTCAGAAATTTATAAATGAAAGAAGTTAATATTAAAAAAGTTTGGAAATAATTTTAATAATAAATCAGAAAAGTCATTCTTTTATTCAATGATTTAATTTCGAAATAGTTTAAAGAAAATATTAATTACTATTGGAAAATGCAACAAAGTGCATAGATTGTTTCAAAAACTCCAAAGTCAAGTATAAACACCTAACGAACGAACATTATTATTATCTTAGTAATATAGTAGAATTATATTATTGAGGGGGGGTTGTAGTAAACTCCCATTTCTAGTCAACCGATTTTTACCAAAAGTTGATCAACTCAATTGATGTCAAAAGCTTAAATATGAAGTTTCATAAAAATCCTTTTAGCCGAATGCGGACGATGTTTAAGACGCAGATCTCTGTCTTAAACATCGCTTGTATTTAGACGAGGCCATACGGCCAGTGTGAAAAGGGTATTATACTTGTGCTTTTGTGAGAAAAAACAGTTTGTTAGATGAATCTATATTTTTAGTCCGCATTTTTTGACTTTCAGCCTGAGATTTAATATTAATATGCCATATCAGATATTTATAACTTTTTTCATTTGCATTATTTCGTCGGAGTGCTTGATATTGTAAGTCATTTTTTTCTACCAGTGGAGCTAGCTATATGCCAAGAAATGTATTAACAAAATTTGAAGTTTTGCGCAAGCAATTTATTTTTTTGTACGTTTTTTAAATAATATTATCAATAAGACATCAAACATGCAAAAAACTATAAAGAATTTTAATCGAAACTGTTCTTTTGATAAGTTTAATTCCCTATTGTTGTATTCTTTAGAGATAATTTCACGAATGTTATAATTTCTTTTAAAAAAAGAGCCGCCCAAAGTTAAGCGCATTCTTTTTGTTAAATTCCTATGAAAATAAAGAACTGGTAATTAAGACAGATTACTAAGAATTTCCTTGCCTCAAAATGAAGACATGAAGAAACATTTATAATTTTAATGTTATTTCGTAAAATAATTTATTAAACGTATTTTGTTACTTAAAAATAACATTGCGATTTGTCATCATTATTCAAAATAAAAAAATTTTAGTGGTTTTTGTTTTTATATTATTTATGGCTTATATTTTTAGTCATAACCTAACCTGTCTGCCGGCAATAAGCATATTTTAAATTTATAATGTGGTAAATTGTGACAATAATTCATGTTTAATGTGTATGGATATTATTATTCATACGATTTTCAGTTATTTAGTTTTGTTATGGCAATCGAATATCATAAATCATCAATATGAGGAAGATGCAAGAATATTCTATACAGTTTTGTTACAGTGTTTCATTTAATGAACTCATAATACGTACCTAGTCTTTCTATCAATACAGTTACAAAGTTTTCTGTTAAATTCCATAAGACACTTAAGCTGCATTCAGAGCTCAGTAAATTAACACGCTGTGCGTTATAGATAGTTAGTAAGCGAGTGCAATTGGTATGATCGGACAAGCTCGTACTATATCGCTCAACAGTAGTATAGCAACGACAAAGCACGAGCATGTCCGATCATACCAAATGACCTCGTTTACTAACTGTCCATAACGCACAGCGTGTTAATTTACTTAGCTCTGAATGCAGCTTTAAAGAGACTAATTTTCATTTAGTACATAATGCACAGATGCATATAAAGCTGCGTTAAAAGCTCTTAAATTAGTCAGCTATAACTCATTAGTGACAATAAACAGAGTACAAGATACAGTTTATAAGCTATTGATTTAAGAGCTCTGAATGTGGCTTAACTTTAATACGTTATACGTTGTCGACTGTCGATAGTTTTCCAAACTTATAGTTAGTGAGTTGATTTAATGAGACCGACATATAAACACATTGGCTATCTCAGTTTTCATCGGAGAAAACATTCATATTATATGCCTTTACATAGCCTAACAAAATGTAATCGCGCCGATTACAACAAATCTCGCCCAAAATTACAAAGAAGACCAGTAAATATGATCATATTTAGGTAATTAGGTTAGGTTTAGTTCGTAAAAATCTAGGAGAGCAGAATTAGGTAAATGATAATAGATAATAAACATTTTACAAAGCCATCGTAGTTGATTTAAAGACACACAGATGTCGTTTTATTCGTAACGCACTAATGTCCTTAGCTGTAAACGCTACCTTAAACGTTAAAACTATCTGCTAAACTTATTCACAGCGCACAATGCATACTCAACTAATTTAAAGAACCCTGAACGCAGCTTTAAGCAAGAAACACTCTCTTTTCAAAATGAACACCGTTATATAGCTCTTAAATCTCTGAGGCCCTTCGTCAATAGAATGAAGAAAGGTTTCTTGAAAAGATTTTTAATACTGAGGAAGCTTTCAATCGCCAGAACGACATGGTGTATGCTATAAGTTCACGACAAGTTTTTGAGAAAGCGTTAAACACAATAGGCCATGAAAATTTGACCCTAAAATTTTGAGGAAAAATATGGTCACAGGGGTGTGTTTAATGATATGATAAATATGGTCACAGACGTGCGTTTAATAAAATGATAAATAGAAATACACAAAACCAATTTAAACGTGTTTAAAATGTGCACGCCACTGGTAACTACCTGACAAAATGATTTATTACTATTAGTCTTTCAGAGATAGAGTATAGAAAACCAATATACCGGAGTTTATTTCTTCTGCTGATTAGCCACCCAGCAGCTCTAACCTCAACACCCTAGACCGGTGTTTCTCAACCAAAAACGCACCGCGGACCAGTATAATATATAATTTTCTAACGCGGACCACTAATAATAATTGTTGGTTCAATTGTTGAGGAAACAAATATAATTAATGTGCTACTAAATATTTTTTTTTATTTGCAGAAAATCACAGAAAGTTTACAGAAAATAAACAAAATATAAATTATTTCCATACAAAATGTGCATAAAAATTTAAAAAAAAAACTGCAAAAACACATAAAAACTTTCGCGGACCACTAAATTTTTTCTGGGCACCACTTGTGGTCCGCGGTCCACCTGTTGAGAAACACTGCCCTAGACTACAAATTTTGGTCCGTTTTTCAGGACACAGCTTGCAAGAAAAGACTCCCTAAATCGCTAGTCTAAAGCGCTCCTTGATGAAAACAGTACAGGGATTTTTCTGGTGAAACCCTTCGTAATTCTATTGACGTATGGCCACAGAGACTTAAGCGCTGTTTATCGACCAGATGTGGTCATTTTGAAAACTGATTGGTCATATCAAGTCGCCATTTTCCCTTTATACTTAATAAGTATTGTAAAACGCGCACAGACATACAGCGTACAATTGGAGCATATTATAAACACAAAACATACAAAAAAGTAATTAATTTTATCAGCTTGAATTCAATTTTTAAAATATTCTGTATACATTAATATAATAGGAATGTAATTTCCTTCATTATATGCATTGTGGTTATCTTTATTTATTTTTTAATTCAATTAAAATATTTTAAATGTGTTTTATAATCAAAAAATTAAAAATTTAAATATAACAAACCTTTTCCATTATTGTACTTTATATAACAATTAATTTAAAAGATTAACACCTAATTATCATATATTAATAATAATAATAAACACAATTAAATAAAAAGTTCCTCACTCATTTAACGCTTTGAAGACACAAAACAAATTCTTTACAAATTTTTTCTTACACAATAGCGTTAATGTAAATATAATTTAGATTAATTCTTCCACATAATACTATCTAAGATTCCACGTAATTTTAGTCTAAAAGCGAAAGTTTTCACGCTATCAGGTAAAATATGATAAATGGTTTTTGAGGTTAAGTTTATATACATCTCAAAATTTAACGTCTGCTAACTTTTCGACCAAGTTAGCATAAATAAATAATAATATATACGTCTAGACTGACTCTAAATTACAAATAAATATTAGGAAATAAGATAAAATAATCTATCAAGTTAAGTTTGCTGAATTATATCTATATAAATAAAACGAGGCAATTTTTCTATTTTTCGTAGAAAAGGTTTCCGAAGAGCGCCAACTAAAATATCTCAACTATTATTTACTTTATATCAAAAATGTATATAAAAAATAAATATATAGTCGTCGAGAATCATGTTAACATCGATGGACTCATATCTATTTCATACAATTTTTTGTTTATTAATCTACAATGACGTCAGTGATCTGTTCACATCACGTACGTCTGTTTGTTATATTTGAATTTATTTACGTAAACGTATGTGTGTTTTTATTTAGGCGCCGCGTCCCCAAAGACAGGGCAGACAGACTGAAATTGAAAGATATTTCTTTGTCACTCTCCGAATGAATAAAAACGGATTTTGAAAATATTTTAGATTGAATCATATGCTTGTTTTCAATGTCATTAGTAACCAAATCCCCGCGGACTTGATCAATTGTACGTCTGTATGAATGGCTGTATTCTTCGAGAAATGGTTGGTTGGCAGGCAAGAATACTTCTAAGTATTTCAAATACTGAGATTTTCAGACAACAAATATCAAATAGAAATGCCACGGAGTAAGTATTTGCAAATCCAAATACCAAGAGCATTTATTGAAGTATTTTTGAATTTTTCAAATGCTATATTTCAAAATTTCTCCCTCTGCCAACCGCATGAGTTCATATACACAAAACTAATGCAAGTGAAAAATAGCAAATTCCTTCGTAAAATGTTTATTATCGTTTTTCTAATTTTCCTAATTCTGCTGTCCTAGATTTTTACTAACTAAATATAACCTAATTACCCTACTTGTTTTTAGGTATACAATACTTTATAACCCCCCAAACATTAACCCAATAAAAATAGTGTACTAAACTCTAGTAAATACGATCAATTTAGGTAATTAGGTTAGGTTCAGTTAGTAAAAATCTAGGACAGTATAATTAAGAAAACAATAATAGATAATAAACATTTTACAAAAGGATTTCTGATCTTTCACTCTCATAAGTTTTTTGTATATAAACTCCTACGGTTGGCTGAGGGAGAAAATTTGACATATAGCATTTGAAAAAGTATTTCAATAACTTTCTAGCATTTGAAATATTCAAAAATACTTCAAAAAATGCTCTTGGTATTTGGATTTGCAAATACTTTCTCCGTGGTATTTCTATTTGATATTTGTTGTCTGAAAATCTCAGTATTTGATATACTTAGAAGTATTTAGAAAATATTCTAGTATTTCAAATATGTATTTTACCAGTATTTCATATATTTTCCTATTACTTGAAATATTTTCTGATATTTCAAATATTTCTTTAGTAGTAGTATTTATTTATTTTTTGCCTGACGGCTTTAAAATCTACATTTTCATTTATATTTATATTAATATTAATAAAAATAATAGTAATAATAATAATAATAACAAGTGTGTTCAGTTTAACATAACATATTTCTTTAGTATTTCAAATAATTCCCCAGTTTTTAAAATATTTCCCTATTATTTCAAATATTTCCCTAGTACATATTTCAAAGATTTTCTTATCATTTCAAATATTTCCTGGTATTTAAAATATTTCCTAGCATTTCAAACAACTCTTTTTCTCGTATTTCAAATTCATTTAAATTATTTCAAATACTTTTTAAAAGTCTTTTTATCATTGATGAATAATAGTACTTGCTTTTTC
The DNA here is from genome assembly GCA_963971575.1 of Liopterus haemorrhoidalis. Taxonomy (NCBI): domain Eukaryota; kingdom Metazoa; phylum Arthropoda; class Insecta; order Coleoptera; family Dytiscidae; genus Liopterus; species Liopterus haemorrhoidalis. Next base: position 42,066,460 of record OZ020617.1, read on the forward strand.
AAATACTCTGATCGGTATTTGGTATTTGAAATAATTTTACAGAGTATTTAGCACAGCTATGTTGGATAGTTGGATAGTCTCTTTGAGCCTAGCCCAATTATTTGACTTCTTCATATAGGCTCTAAAGGTGTTGGCCTCAAGAACTCACCTTCAAGCACTTCTATCTTTTGATAGTTTATTGACTTGATTATTTGACAAGAAGAGGGTAGATTTTTGCAAAAAATGATCAAATGGTGGCATTGATATCAAAAGCTTAAATATGAAGATTGTTAAAATTTCGTTTAACCAAATTCGCTTTATACGTATCAATAGACCGACAGGTAGACAGACAGATAGACAGACAGACAGACAGACAGACAGACAGACAGACATGCTTAAAATATTCAAAACGTTATGCAGAGACCTCAATTCATGGACATGCATCGAAATCTCAAAACGTCAAAATCAATATGATCACAATACCTCCCTTATACATGTAGCGGTCGGTAAAAACGAGTAAAAAGCTTTAATATACATTATTTAAATATATTTTATAATAAACTTTTATTGGCTATTCTGTACTATAGTCTCAGATGTACATATATGTATATAATGTTACCGATATTAACGGTGTAGGAATAACTTCTATGTTTCTAAATGAAAAACTTTCGAGCAAATAACACAATTTCTTTATCGGAACATTTCAACTATAGAATAGACAATAAAGAATAGATAAAACAGTAGAATATATGAGTTAATTGGACAAATTACTAAAAGTCATTAACAACTATCTCCATTATTGTCTTTTGAAGTGTTTCTGAACCACTGTAAAATGTCTAAAAACTTTAAAAGCTCTTACGACGTGGAAACTAATCTGGTTTTCGGTTTCTTATCTGGCACACAAAGATGAGCCACTTTAGTGGTTTGGCGACGCACAACAAACAGTTTAACCGACAGCAGGGACACCACAACTTTTAAAGACAACAGATTAAAATATATGTCAGAAGATCTGTTACTTAAAGTCTAAGAAAATCGTTTATTTAAAGAATGTCGCATATATGAAAATAAGTTTAAACTCTCGCTTATGGAAGTTCGGATGAAAGTTAAATTAAAGAAAATCCTACAAATTATTATTAACTATTGAGATTCATCGGTATAAAGTACATGTTTCCACTCTTCTATGTTCGATGCTATTGTGTTCATCGAAGTTATTTTGGTCTGTACCCCTACGAAGTAACGATTTTGTTTCAGCAACTCGACCATAAAGATCTGCTTCTTGCAAGCACATTATTAAGGCAAAAAACACAAAAAATGCGTTTTTTGCCAAAAACATAATCTGATCAAAAATTCCTGTTGTACTATTCCGGTTCACACCAATGTACATTACTTAGAATTTTTTCAGATTTTTAGTTTAAACCATCTGGGCTACAGGGTGTGGGACAAAAACTTTTTTGCACAATTTTGGCAAAAATCGCTTCAAAATAATTTATTTTGCAAAAATAAAAATCTGATCGTTAATCCTCGTACTAAGGGCTTTCATTTGATACCCTACTCAGAATTATAAAAAAAAATATATTTTTTTTTTTCGATGAGCACATATTTTTTTTTGGGGGATATGTTCTTTAGATGTTTTAGTATTTTTACTATGTGCGGATCAAAGAGATGAATAAGTATGCAAATTTCAACTCTCTACGTTTAGTCGTTTGGCTACAATTTTTACCGAACAGACAGACAGACGACAAAATGACGGTATAAGGGTTTTTTGGTCATACCTACAAAACCCTAAAAAGTTATTATAAATACATTGGCATCTCGACATACGAACTTTTCGAGGCACGAACTTATTTAATGCTCATTTTGACCTCGAGATACTAACCGTAATGTTTAGTTTGTAATGTAATGTTTAAATTTTGTTTTCAAATGAACTAAAGCCTGTTTTACATTTTAAAAAACCTTTTTAAACTTTTTTTCACTATTACTAGAAGTAGGCTGCTAACAGGCTACTAATACGGGCAACAAATCATAAACTCCTGAACCACAAAACCTCAAGAAAATTGTTTTTGATAATTTAATGGTACTAATAAAATGATACTAATCATGTAAAACCAAAATTTCAGAAATAAAAATTAATATGTATAGGCTCCACACGTTTAAGCGGAACTAAATGGAATTTTATTTTTTGTAAGTTGTCACGAGCTCAGTTTTTAATGATTGAAGAGGGCTTTTACTAAATAAAATGATCAAAAGTCTCATTTAATCAATAAAATGTACTAGTTTTCAAAATCTAGTTCCGCTTAAACAAAAGAAACAGGCTATATGCAATGTTATAAATAATATGAAGGTATAAATAATGCATATATATAGTGTAAAAATGCTCCTCACTCCTTCTCCATTTCTTTGCATTTTTTTCATTTAGTTGAGAATATTTTTTTCGTAGTTTGGATTTTTTTATTTTTTTTATTTTGGAATCTGGGAAAGGATTAATTGATTTACCATAAGACATAATGTGTTTCGAGATACATACTTTTCAAGATACGAACCGCTGTCAGGAACGAATTAAGTTCGTAAATCGAGGTATCACTGTACTCTAAACAATTTTTATTACGTTTATAATCCTTTCTTACACGAACACAGATTTGTACCACAGAAATGTGATATTGAAGGTTTCAATATCTGTAATATATGTACTATATGTAATATGCACCACTCACTCTACGTCATATTGCATATTATTGGTAACAAATTTGCAATATGGCCCTTTGTACCATTTGAAACTCAATTTGGGATGAAAACTTGATATTGTGTAAAGTATAAGGAAACTCACGTATTCATTAGAATTTATTATAAATTTAAAAAACATAATCCGCTAAAACGTTTAACCCGTATTTCAATAAGGTTAACCGAAATTCTGGAAACTGGTTAAGTTTTAACCAATATAAAGTTTGCAGTCCTGATTAATAGTCCATGAAATGGTACCGGATCTGTCGAAAATTTTGAAATTTCATTGATGAATTAAGCTAATATTTCGTTAGTTCAAGGAAATCACACTTAAATAAACTTGTACAATTTTGCAAAAAAAAAGGCAGTTTGCAGAGAAATGCGAACGATTTAACGGATGTCATCATTGCGATCATGATTTTATCTTTTTCTAATTTCGAGTTTATCTGATTGATAAACCATGTTCTTAAACAAAAAACTGACCTAAATAACATTAATTCTAAAACTAGAGTTACAAAATGTAAGAATAATTATTGAAGAAGGCACAAACTAGGTTAAATATTTGCAACAATTGTTTTCATAAAATAAGAAATTAACAGAGCTATTAAAGACATCTAAAAATAGACATAATTAGGTCATAAAACCATATGTTGACATACGAGAAGTCACATTACTAAAAACAAAAAGTTACATTATTAAAATGAACCATTAGTGACATTTATAAATGAAAAATAATATTTGTCCAGTTGCAAATATAGAGCTAAGTGTACCTAGATGTCGCTCTGTTGCTCTAAGCTGGATTCAAGATAAATATAATTTTACTATATAAATATTTAAGTATAAAATGCAAAAATGTCACTAACTCGTCTCTTTTACTCTTGTACTCGAGATAAAAAGAAGAATTAACTAAAAGGGATTTAGGTATGCACAACAGAAGCGTCTCTAAAGCGCTCAATAATGATAATAATAATAATTTGAACAAGTTTGTATATGTGTATAAATATTAAATTGTGTTTTGAAGGTTTAAATATTAAATAATGACACTGGAGCTTTCCTTCAATTGCTGTATTTGTATTAATACTGGATGTAGCATTTCGATCTGCAAGGCAGCCCTCATTAGCAGCAAGTGAACAAATATTTAACGGTTACATTGTTGTTTAAGCGTCCGTTCTATTCTATCTCTAGAACTTGTTCTATTTCCAAAACAAATTAATAAATATTTTTGTTAATAAATTGTTCAATTTATTGTTGTAATTTGAACACTTTACACACATCAATAAATTGAAGGTGAACTTTATCAATTAATTGATCAATAAATTGAATTGTGTAAAACCCACTTTAGTTGCTTGAATAAAAATGTTTTCTTCGCAGGTCGCGCGTCTTATATAGCGTTAAAACGGTCTATATATCTCTAGAACTTTCGGATAACTCAATGTTCAAAGTTCGCTGTCCGTTTCAAGGCTACTGTATTCTTTCGCAGGGACGTATTCATAACATACTTGGGAACATATATGAGATAGGTGAATTTTCAGCTGCTATAATTGCTTGGGGATTTAAAATATTTACTAAATTTTGCCACTTCTGCAGAATAGATGCTGCAAAACAAATTCATAACAAAATATTTAAATTTATTCAACCGATAAGTAATTGTAAATGTCGATAATTCACCACATTGAAAATATTTTATTAATAACAATAAAATATAAGTGGTTCGTTATAAATTAAATTTTTATATGTATCGCGTTTATTTGAAAGTAAAGGGATATTTATTCTCGCCGGTCAGCGCTGGATAGCCGGATCCTATAGGCGCCGGACATAATCTTTCTACGTATTAATATGCGCTGACCAGCAAGAATAAATATCGCCTTACTTTCAATTGTACCCTGACACGTAGAAAGCTTGTCAGTATTGCACAAGCTGCATGCTGCTATTAGTAAACAATAATCTTTGAAACACTTTTCTGAAATTTATTTAATTTGTATCGAGCTATTTATATTTCATAGATATTAATAAAATTTCTTTGCTGTAGCGAATTAACAATATTTACAATTACTTCTTGGTAGAATAAGTTTAAATATTTTGTTATGAATTTGTTTTACAACATCGAGTCTGCAGAAATGACAAGTTTTATTGGGTATATAACACACCAAGCAGGTATATAAAATTTTGCCCTACAGGCCCAGTTGGCTTGATTTAAAATTTTCCTTCATCCTTTTTTATCCTTTGTTTTCTCCTTCCATTTGCTGATGTTGCATTATTTTATGTCCTTTAAAACTTCTGCCTTCTATCTCGTCCTTGGCCTACCTTGTCTCATTTTGCCTCCTATGGTATTTTCTAATATCTTCTTTGGTGTTCTATTACTGTCCATTCACATTATTATCCTTTACTTTTCACTATTCCTACTATGTTCGGCTCTTTATATAGCTCTTGTAATTCTCTATTTGTCCGCCTCTCCCATCCGTTCCCTTTTTCCGAGTCTTTTTTCCCCCAAATATTTTTCTGAAGACCTTTCTTTCTCATACTTTTATCCTTACTAGTTTTTTTGTACTCAGCGTCTATATCTCAATTGCGTACAGTACTATCGGTTTTATTATTGTTTTATAAATTCTTATTTTTAACCTTTTGGTTACGCTTTTGTTATACAAAAATTTTCTCAAGACAAATAAGCTACGATTAGCTGACATAATCTTTCTTTGTATTTCCATCAGGCTGTTTCCAAGCAGGTATAATAACATTAATACTAAACCAGGTCATTTTTTAATAAAGAAATTTTAGTAAACTGACACCAGTAAAAATCTTTCTACATGTACACTAACCAGCATCAACAAGCATCGAGAATAGGCGCCGATAGACACATGATTCTTGGTGCCGGAAACGATCTTTCTACGTGTTCGTACCCTTAGACCTACTCTGCCATACCAGGTCTACAAGTATGAAATGCGGATTGTTTTCAAACTTGCCGCGCAAACAGACTGTATAGTTCAAAGTTTCAACACATAAGGCGTTTTGTTTAGTTATCATTAAGTGTCAAATGCGTATAGGTTATAATTTGAAAAGTGATCATATAGTTTTGTTTTACTGTGTTAAAAATGTCAAATTTTGTGCCAAATAAAGAGCATTCGCGGACAGTACTACTGTTTTGTTTTCATTTGAAAAAAACTGCTGCTGAATTGAATTAGTGAATATGCTCCATCTCAAGATACGTGTGAACGATGGTTTCGGCGTTTCAAAAGTGGTGACTTTGATCTTACAGACAAAGAACATGGAAAACCTCCAAAAGAATATGAAGATACAAAATTGGAAACATTGCTACAGGAAGACGATAGTCAATTACAAAAACAACTATCAGAGCAGTTAGGCGTTAGTCAACAAGCTGTTTCCAATCGCCTACGAGAGATGGGTAAGATCCAGAAAGTCGGCAGATGGGTTCCACGTGCATTGAATGAGAGGCAGATGGAAAAACGCAAAAATACTTGTGAAACTTTGCTTGCTCTTTTTTGCATCGTATCATTACTGGCGATGAAAAATGGATTTATTTTGAAAACTCCAAACGCAAAAAATCATGGGTGAACCCAGGCTCACCATCCACATCAACTGCAAGACCGAAGTGGGAAGTGCTACCCCATGCCGCTTACTCACCAGAGTTGGCCCCTTCAGATTACCACTTGTTCGCATCGATGGGTCACGCATTTGCCGAGCAGCACTTTTGTTCATATGAAAATGTGAAAGAATGGCTAGATGAATGGTTTGCGGGGAAAGGGGAAGAGTTCTACTGGCGAGGTATTCATAAATTGCCCGAAAGATGGGAAAAATGTATAACTTCTAATGGAGCATACTTTGAATAAATAAACTTTTACTGTTCCTTTGAGTTTAAAGTGTTTTATTTAAAAAAAAATCCGCATTTCATACTTGTAGAACTGGTATATGTCAGAATTAAGAACTATCAAACGATGTTACTCAACAGCATAGTGTAATATATTATACCACTGTTTGACAACGTCTGGTTAAAGCTTCTGGTCTCGTGTTCGTAAACATTCTCCGATAAGTTATCAGTGATCGTCCGTCGTTCTAGTTGTGGCTATTCGCAACCTTCTTTCAAGTGGGTGGTTTGCATCTAGAGGGTGAGTATCAGAGTGGTACAAGAAGGAGGTATCTGCCATTAGCCTCACCTCTCTCTAATGACTTCCTGCCGAGCGGTAATGGATACTCCAGCGCGATAATGAGGAGCGTCTCTTCTGATTAATTATTACACATTGCTGTCAGTTGCCACGCGTACCCCATGAACACTTCAAGGGGTTAAAATCAGTAGGGGATGCATGGTGACGCTTTATTTTTTAAACTATTTTAACGTTCGACGCTTTGGTATGTCGCGCTATTTTATTAATGATGCTATATTATTTAAAAGGGTTTTTGTCAACAGATGCTTTAAATTTAAAGCTATTTTTAAAGAATGAAAAGTGTAAATATGCCAGAAGATAAAAGGGAGTGTTAACAAATTTTTGTGATGTTTATAGTTAGTAAATAATAACCACGAAAAATTAAGAAGGAATGCAAGAGTTACAGAAATGAGATTCTTGAGAAAGATAGTAGGAAAAGCGAATTATGATGGAATTAGAAAGTTACACATCTCGCCTGTTTAAATAAATCATTGTATGCTCTAAAAAATATCAAAAACTTTTTTTTTTAATTAATTTTGTTGAAAATGGAACGGTTGCAAATTCGCACTATTATGAAGTATGAGTTCTTACGTGGAACTACGGCATCGCAACCCGCGCGAAACATTTATAGTGTATTTGGCTCTAGTGTTACTACGCAGCAGACAATATCAAATTGATTCACCAAATTTCGTACAGGTAACTTAATAACAAAAAAAAACAGTGGCGAAGGAAGACCTCCTCGCTAGACTTGCACTCCCATAAAAAAATAATAATAAAAAAAAAAAAATACATATTTTTTTTAAATTTAAAAAAAGATTTAGGTAAATCTTCAAAAATACATCAAATTATGTCTTATACAATTTTTTGTCCAAGGCTTGGTTTACTAGTTACGAATTTTTTTAAATTTTAATGTTTAATAACTTCCGTTTCCGGTTTCGGATTTTAATAAAAAACAATAGGGTTCTTCCCAGTTATTAGGAGAATTTTTTAGTACCAGAACGAACTCTTTAAGTTAAACCGTTTTTGAGTTATCGTGTATACACACAGACACACACACATACGGACGGCACTTCGAAAATAGGTTTTTTGGATTCCCTGGACCATTAAACGTGGTCATCAGTCAAAATCTCGACTATGAAAATTTTCGCGATAACAATACTTGCCCCTTATATATTAAGGTCGGGCAAGTAAAAACCTGGCTCATCGATCACAGAAGAGATATACTGCAACCAACTGGACGAAATGATGCAAAAACTTAAAGAAAAACAGTCTAGATTGGTCAACAGACCGACTCCTATCTTATTGCATGATAACGCCAGACCAAACACTGCACAAATGACTGTGGTAAAACTACAGGAATTGGAGTTGGAACTTCATCATCCTCCATACTCACCAGACCTAGACCCCACTGACTACCACTTCTTCCGCAATTTGGACAACTTTTTAATAGGAAAACAGTTTAATTCCGACAATGCTGTAAAACTGACCTTCCAGGAATTCATTGACTTTCGTCCGCCAGGGTTTTATATCACCGGCCTGAACAACCTGCCGCTTAAATGGCAAAAGTGTATAGACAATATGGGTGCATACTTTGATGAATAAATTAATTCCTTATATTTGTAAGTTATCAACCAACTTTGCCTTTAGTTCTACAAATTTCATCTTGACGACCTAATAATATGGCTCTACCAAAGAATACCGTAGCCTTGAAGCGGAAGGTGAACCTAGAACACTGAGTGGCCCGAAGATTCTAGAAATCTTTGGAACGTTTTAAGGTCTGCTTATAAAGCGCAAGACCTGCATCTGGAGAGGCAGTATTTTTTAGACAGTGCAGCTTAGCGAGACTAAATACAGTTAGTTAAGTAAGTCTTCAATAAATCAGTTTCATGCATTCAAAATCAGCGTAGAGTTAGACAAGAAACTGAACTCAAGTGAAGAAACATCCATGTCCAGATCTTGATTCGAACTCGAGACCTTTGGCCCGTGAAGCAGATGCTACATCTACGCTACCAAGGTGTGCTATAAAATGAGTTCTGGGTTTGTTCCACTAAGTTTTATTCAATTTCAATCCATACTAACATTTCGACAAATATATATTAAAAATATATGTGTCATATTTACAAAAGTTTTAAATGCAGTGTTATATAATATCCTTAAGTATATTTAAGGGTTGAACATGAATTCTAAATAAAGCACCCACTTTAATCTCCAGAAATATTATAATTCTACCCTTTGCACTCTGCACCCCAAAAAGCAGTGACTTGCATTAATTCAAGAGTTGAAAAACACGAGAATTGTAGAATAAATGAATATTTTCCATTTGAGGGTTTTCTCTCATATAAAAAATTAAATTAAAATTAAATGGATTTAAACAATAAATCTTATAATGCATATCCTTTATTATAATTTTTGTGTACATAAAATAATCCATTATGTAGAATATAATTAATAATAGTTATATTTCATTGTCAAAATTTTTTGTTGGTAGAAATGATAGAAGCGTTGAAAATTGCTTAAAGCGCATTAACTCAACTGTGACGATTTAGCTTGAAACTATCAAAAAAAGGAAAAAGGCAATAAAGATAATTATAAGGAGACAATTATAAAGACAAATATTTCCTTCGGATCAACTCATTATGTCTTCAGAAGTAATCGTTGCGGAACGATTTTATTTTGTCAAGTTACAGTATTTTTAACCGAATTTTCAGCCTTGAGTATATCTGAATTTAAAGATGATTAATTCAATTTTCATTTCAGTCTGTCAACTACGACATTTTTATAGACACTTACAGATGAATGTAGGTTGCGTATGCCCAGAAAATGACAAGATTTTTTTAGTTCGTTTACGTGATCTCGTAAGATTAGGATCGTCTGTTTTGATATGTGCACGGATTTTTTGCCAAGAGTACTATAAACAAGCAATTTTTAGTACATAGGCTCCTATTATCCTAGATCTAGATGTTATTCTTGTTTCAACCGTTAATGTCTTATCTTTCTCCTTAACTGGAATGGGACAATTCGCCACGGCCGTCTCGCTGCGGCTGACTCGCCATAAGATATTTTGCCGTTGGGCCATCTCGTTGTTGGAATATCTCGCCTCGTGTACAAGCGATCGCGGTTCATTTGTTCCTACTATTGTTAATTGTTTCTAATGGATTACAAATCTATTTCAGTTGGATATCAACATGATAGGTTAGGTTATTATAGTTAAAAAATAATAAATTTCCATACAAACCTTAAATAAAATTCTGAATAAACTATTTTTATAAGTTTTGATATGATATCTTACTTGAAAAGAAAACACTTTTTCGGCAATTAATAAAAGGGTTATATTTTTAAATTAAAAATAAGTAGTTTAACTTAACTTTTAATTTATAAATTATTTGTCCATTATAATTACTATCAAGTTGATCAATGTAAATACAATATCGTTCAGATATAATACCTTTTTACCGACCGCCAACATATATAAGGGACGTATTGTGATCATACCGATTTTAACATTTCGAGATTTCGATGGATCTCCACGAATTGAGGTCCATACATAACGTTTTGACTATTTTTAGCATGATGTCTGTCGGTCTGTCTGTCCGTCTGTCTGTACGTCCGTCCGTCTGTCTGTGTATACGTGCAGACCAAATTCGGATGAAAGGATTTTTATGAAACTTCATATTTAAGCTTCTGCCATCAATGGCACGAGTTGCTCACCTTTGGTAAAAATCGGTTGACTAAAAATGGGAGTTTACTCGTGTCGATTTTAGACACGAAAAATAATTCGAAAAAATGTATTGAACAAAAGTTGCTACAAAAGCAATAACTAACAACTTTTATTTTAGACACTTTTTGATAAAACGAAAATTTATCGAAATTATTTCTAAGCATCTATTTTTTCATACTTATATGTAACGTTTCCATGGTCATAATAAATAATATCTCTATTAGAAAATATTAGGCCAAGTTATTTCTACTCTGCTGCTAGAATGTATTTCGTGCAAGTACCTTGTGATGGCGGTCGGTCCTGTGGTGGCTACATCTGATTTTTTATTTAATATTAAGAATTATAAAATAAACATTTGGGTCGCAGTATGACTCCAAAGAAATATGTTGGGCCGCGCTACATAAAGGTTGAGAAACGCTGGTGTATACGTAACGTAATATTTAAGTTTAGTTGATGTGGAGGTCCAAGATTTCCTCCATCTACCAACAATTTCTCCTTTAATATAAAGAAATCTTTAACTGAAGTGTATAGTAATGAAAAGGTCCATTGAAGCAATGATAAAACATCAGATAAATGAAGAAAGGTGGCAACAAAGGATCTGAACTTGAATCGAAACAATGATTTATAAGATAATGGCGAACCATCAGGCACCTATATAAGTCTGGAAAATCAATTTTAAGAAAGAACGATTTAAAGAATTCGTTCACTTAAATAAAATCGAGCAGTCTAGACATTCCCAACTCGCTATTCAGCTGCAGTATTGAACGAATTCAATAAAAACAGCCAGCAGGAAGGCCACGGCAGTCGGCACTGCTCCTCCTGACATACACATTCATGGCTGAAAGTCGCGCGATGCTCTATACATAAGAAACCCAAAAGTAAACACTGAATAATGCACAAGACTTTCGCAGCTGAGAAGTCACAGCTGTTACAGTTTTGATAAAAACAACTAGAAAACTATTTAGCGTAAATGTAATAAATCGATTTTGTATTTTGGATACTGTCCAGTAAACAACGGACGGTATAAGATAAATGATCCAGAACACCCGCCACAAAAACAAAAAGCATTCGTGTCTACAATGAGATCAGTGAATGTCTTTCGGTAATAAGAATAAATTACAGAGTATGGACACAAGGAAATTCACTACCACCCACTGTTACGAATGCATATGGCGAAAAGTGAATTTGTACGGTATAATGTAAAAATTGATGTGAAGTCTGAATTTTCACACATTGCAGGGTTTCGCAGGAATAATAAGTGAAGGCAACAATGCTGATTGTGTAGGACAAATTTTGCTTTGTAGTAATCACGGCAAAATGAACGATATTTTTAAAATAATTTATCGTCTATTAATCTAAATCCGCATTCAGAGCTCTTTAAATTAAGAGGTTGTAAACAGTGCTTTGTTAGCTGTAAGTTATGTTTCTGTGCATTCTTTTTAACGTTCCATGTACCGTTCACATCTGTTATAAATTAGTACGTTACGAATAGCCCTCCATCTGTGAATTTTGAAATCAACTATTTAGTTTCGTAAAATATTTTATATGTATTATGGTTCTTATAATTCTGTTGTCTTAGATTTTAACTACCTAATTACCTAAATTGATCATATTTACTGTCCGTCTGTGTAATTTTGAGCAAGATTTGTTAATGATGACATTATGTTAGGTTATGTAAAGGCATTCGATAACTACGGTGTCACTGATAGAATGCGATAGTCAATGTGTTTATATGTCTGTCTCATTAAAACATCTCACTAGCTATAAGTTTAGAAAATTATGCACAATCCACAACAAACAGCGTATTAAATTTGAAGGTCTGAACGGTTTCACGTCTTATCATATGACAAACTTTCTGGTGACAGTGACAGTCCATAAGCTAAAGTGCATAATCTATTGATTTAATAGCTCTGAATGCGGCTTAAGAGCTTTAAAAACAAATTTTATGTTAAAATATTGTTTTGTTAATTTTAATTCGAATACCTAATACCATTCTTTAGGTTTCTAAATATGTGCAGTATTTTTTTTTATATAGCCAGGTTCATTAAGATTCCGAAAACATAAACTGATCAAAAATACCTGTTGTATTATTCCGGTTCATACCATTGTACATTACTTATAATTTTTTCAGATTTTTAGTTTAAACCATCTGGGCTACAGTGTGTGAGACAATTTTGTTTTGCACAATTTTGTCAAAAATCGCATAAAAATAATTTATTTTACAAAAATAAAATGTTGCTCTTTAATCCACGTACTAAGAGCTTTCATTTGATACCCTACTCAGAATTTTAAAAAAATATATTTTTTTTTTTCGATGAGCACATATTTGTTTATATTTTAAGTGGATATGTTTTTTAGTTAATTTAGTATTTTTCCTATGTGCGGGTCAAAGAGTTGTATAAGCATGCCAAATTTCAACTCTCTAGGTTCAGCCGTTTGTCTACAAATTTTACCGACTGAGACAGACAGACAGACAAACGACAAAATGACGGCATAAGGGTTTTTTGGTCATACCTACAAAACCCTAAAAAGGTCAGAAAATTTACGTGAGGTAAGCGGACTACGTTTTTTACTGCTGCGGCTAAGATAAATTTCATTATTTTAATTATTAAGGTGATTGAGCCACCACTATGGAAGAAACTTCCAGCAGTAAAAATTCGGAAGTATTTATGGAAAAAGTATTTTGTATTATTATTAATGAAAAAGTTTCTGGATCATCTAGAATTAATTTAAATAACTGTAATTATAATTTTAATTCTAATAAAAATTAAATATTAATTGTATTGTACTAGTTCCGTAAAGTAATTCTTTACGGAAGTAGTATCGTAAATTTTTTTGTCTATTGATGCCTTGAGTATGATAATATTAATATTATAGCACGATCTACCAAAAAAAGTATTTTGAAATTTTATGAAACAAAAATTATAATCAAAACTTTTTTTTAGCGTCAAAATAAAAATGTTGTGTAAGAGCGGTAAAAAGCGGTTCAAAAACCACATCTCTTATTATTACACGTGGTACATTTCGAACTATTGTCACGTACTTATTTGTCCCGCGGATGTGCCTTGAAACACTTAGGATGTAAATCTGAATTTCGGAAGCACTTTCGGCCATGCAATTGCGACAAAGATAAGCAGACCGTGTTGAAAACAGAGTGGCTAAAATTCTTGAAAGGAAATGGACTAAAGCCAAGAGGACGAACGTTTGTTAGAATGAGACAACATCAGAAGATCGTGAGAAAGAACACGATAAATCAGGTCTGGGCAACGGATTTTTAATCCCCTTCCGCAAATAAACGTTACAAACTGTGGAAATTAACAGAATTTCAATTCAACGTTGTCCCAGAAGACTAAGGCGTTGCTAGCTCGCTAAACTTACTCCTGGTTGAGTCAATTAAAGGGAGATTCCACCCTAATTGTGGATTCCACCAAGTTTTGCGACAATTTAAATATTTATATACCATATAATTTGCCGAAATTTGCATTGGGAGTGATGATAATCATTGAAGGGTAGTTTAATTAACCTGATCTAAACAGAGATGGCGTTCTATTCGCTTCATCTCGCGAAGATGATTTAAAAACTTCAACTACACGGCGCATGAAATCCGCTGAGAACTTTTCTCGTTTCCGCTATAAATTCAAGATGGTTTTTCCTTCCATTTACTATGATTGCTATCTCTAAAAACTTCCAGTTGATAGTACAGCAACAGTCTTTTCCTCCTGCTTTCAGCCTACCCAGTCTCCAAGGATTTCTACCTACTTCAAAAATTATTTCAAATAAATTTACGTAAAAATTTAATATTGATAGAAGCATAAGCTAAATTCTATAACCGATAAAATATGTTCACGATATATAACTTTAATAAATGCGCAAAAATTTGTTGATAAAGGAAGCATTTTAAATTTCCTTATAAAAAAGTAATATATTCTAAAAAAATCCGGTAAAATACATAAAAATCAACTTTGAGGAATAAATATTTATAAATAACATAGGCTTGCATTTTAAAATGTATTTAAGATCTGATAATTGATTTTGGGTAACTTGAGTATACTGACTTCGAAACTGACTTCCGCTTATTTCTATGACATAAAGTTTTTGAACAGTTGAATGCGGGTTAAAAAAATAGGCAAAATAAATACAAATTTTTTTATTACATATTGCTTATTTGCAAAGGAATAATTGATAAAAGGTATCATAAGTCAGTGTTTTCCAACCCTTTTGGCATCATCAGTATAAAAAAAAATATGTTCTCAATTAAAAAAAGAAAGTTGGGTCCCATACTTGGAGAACCACTGATCATAAAAAATTTGTGTTAATAGTTTTGTAATAGACTTGCAAAATGGTATTTCTTTGCTAATTTAACCAACCTCGTAGCTCTTATAGTTCTCAAGGTAGCAATGGTGGCACACTTAGATTGAACACCCTGTATAAAGGAGGTATTGTGATCATACCGATTTTGACATTTCGAGATTTCGATGGATCTCCACGAATTGAGGTCCCTACATAACGTTTTGACTATTTTTACCATGATGTCTGTCGGTCTGTCTGTCTGTCTGTCTGTCTATCTGTCTGTCTATTTGTTGGTCTGTTTGTCGGTCCGTGTACCCGTGCAGAACAAACTCAGCTAAAAGGATTTTTATGAAACTTCATATTTAAGCTTTTGACATCAACTAGATCAACTTTTGGTAAAAATCGGTTAACTAGAAATGGGAGTTTACTCTTGTCAGTTTTAAGATTTTTGCGAATATTTCACAACAAAGAAATATTTCGAAAAAATTTATTTAACAAAAGTTGCTATAAAAGCAATAGCTAACAACTTTTATTTGAGACATTTTTTGATAAAGCAGCATAAATTAAACAAGTACTTTGTGATGGCGGCCGGTCGGTCCTGTGGTGGCAATAGCTGTTTTTTTTTGTTTTTAAATTAATTATTTGGTCTTAGCAACTATGGCCATTGACCAGGATACATGTTTTTTTATTTAATTATACATTTTTAAAACTTATTACTACAAATACAAACATCCATGCTATTACCGGGATTCACACCCGAGCCATTCGGGTCTACCAGTCAACACACCAGTATACTAACCATTACACCATGGTGACCGACTTAGCCATATTTACTTTGATAAAGACTTAGTTTGGTAAAATTTCATTTTTATTATGCTCGGAGCTTACAGATAGCTCAAGAAAAAGGATGCGAAAGTGTTTAAACCAAAATGGAATGCCCTTTAAATACGTAAATAAAAATATTTTATTTTTCTAGTCGTTATAGAGAATACAACTTTATGTAAACCGTTAAAGATATTAAAAAAATGTATGGGTAAAAGTGGTTTCTTTTCAAAAGCTCTATCCAAACACGACATACGTTCCCATTTGAAAACTTAAAGTTGGCCTTCAGATCCTGTACTTCCGGTTTGTTCCGAAAAATTTCAATACTACTATTCGATTCTTTGGGTAAACTTTGGTATAGGGTAGTCGGTGAATCAGTGCAGTTGCGTCACTGGAAACGTCACATGTTTCTGTGACGTCATATTTAGTACGTTTACATTCATCCATTTAAGGAATGTAATATTCGTCATACGCTGGCACTTGTATCGTTAGTTAGTTAAAATTTTTGGCGCACAGCAACAAAAGGCTATTTGCGCCTAACGCAGCCCATCTAAATGACTACACTACATATTAAAAACAATAAATTAAACAATTAATAAATAGATAAAATCAATAAAATTACACATACTCAATAAAAGAAATCTTGCACAGACAAACACAAATAAATAAGATAAAAAGTCTGTTCGAAAATTTGAACAGACTCAGGGTGATGGCAAGAGGCTGTAAAGGGGCCAATTACCATCGAATATCACAGTTAAGAAATAGAACACATTAAAATAAGCACTTGTATCGAAATGAAATGAAAATATAAGAATAAGAACAGAATAGAAACAAATAAACTATTGTAATAGGCACAATAGTCCTAAAAAGGGCTGATGTGATCCAAAAATATGACCAATAAAAAGAAAATAGAAGTACGTTGAATTTAACCTAAAAATCTATATAACTAAACACAAAACTGCTAAATAAACAACAAACTATATAAAAAAGGTTTTTAGAAATTACTATAAGTTAGATATATGTGAACACAAGTATCAAAACACATCAGAACGTATTATAAAATGTCAAATGTAAACATTGTTTTATATAGCGATACCAATACAAATGTCCCTATATTAAATAAACACTTTTAAAATTTGTAAATTTTCAAAATGACTATCGAACACAAACTAAAAATGACTTTAGATATGTTTTAGTAAAATAAAAGAGTGAAGAACAATATTAGTCTATAATTCACATGCAAAAAAATCGAGTTATTTTTTCGCCACAAGTTTGTCATTGCAGTTATGACGCAAAATGACCAACTGCGTTAATTGAACGATTGACCTATAGTCAGTTTTTTCCCAACTTGCTCACACGTTGTGTTTTCTCTCTATCTTGATACATCCTGTATAGAAAAATCTGTGGTAAACATAATGTTTATTTGCAACTAGAGGGCATTATGTCAGAAAATGTAAAAAAAATCCACACACTAAATATTTGTATGCCTGTGTTATTACTTTTCTATGTAGATTTGATAACAAAGATATTAAAACGCGTATGAATAACGCATGAAATTTAATTTTCACTCTTTTAATTACATGTGGCTTACCACCTTTCTACACCTCTGAATGAGTTTGTTGGTCGAGGAGGAATACGGTGGGTGGGGGGTGGTAGAAGTACATCATGGACCCACAGCAACATCTACATTCATCTTCTCGTGTCCGCCTCTGGATCCACTTCCTGCGTTCTCACGGATCAAGAGCTTTGCGTAAAGCTACCACTTCCGTTTATATATTTTTTTCAGGCTTCCCTTTGTTTCGCACGAGTCTTATAGTGTTAATGTTCTTTATGCTTTAGTCTTCTACTCACAACACTGATATATTAGCAAGATTTGTTTAGAAATATTAAATTTATGAAAAGTTTGTTAGACATTTACTCAAAGAACATAATAAGTTAATATTTTAAGACCCGGGTAACCATGAAATACAGTTTATATAATAATTGTTAGGAGGTGTAATTTTAGACACATTTCCTGTTTCGCAGGTAGTTAACAAGTGAAGGAAGCCTACAGAGGACCCGGAATACTGGAGGTCTGGTATAACGATTTTTGAGCACAATTTTATATGTAATCGATATATTCTTCTTCTTTACAAATGTTTTGTAGTAATCTCTCTGTTACCAAGCTACTACGAGGGTTGCCTCTTATATTTCGGAATTGCGCTAAACTAGTGCTGCCATTTGGCAACTGACGCTTCTATCGTATAATTTGACATTTTTGACGGTATACGTACTGAGAACGTTTTGACGTACGAGCGCTATTTGTGTTGTTTACAGCAACTTGAAAAATTTCATGTCGGCTAAAAATGGAATTAAATCGTGAACATTTTCGAGCGATTATTTTTTACAACTTTCGACGTGGATTAACCCAACAACAGTGCATCGATGAACTTAATTCGACTTTTGGCGATGAAGCATCATCAAGGACTACTGTTTATCGATGGTTTACCGACTTCAATCGTGGCCGTACTTCGCTTAAGGACGAATTTCGGGAAGGTCGTCCAAAATCGGTTGTTTATATGACTTATCGTGAGATCGAGGTATCCTTGGGCATTAGTGGGACCAGCATACATTCACTATTGCATGAACATTTGACCGTCAAAAAGATTTGTGGATCCCACATAATTTGACAATCGCAGTGGAAAAAGCCTCATCGGAGAGGAAAAAGTGCTTCGAAAATTGGTTCAAACGCCTGCAAAAGTGTATAGAACTTCATGGAGAATAATTAATGGAGAATAATTTGAAAAACAATAAAGTCACTTTTGTTGATAAATAATTGATTTTGATCTCAAATCCCGAAATTTCAAAGGCAACCCTCGTAAGTATATTAATTTAAATAATAATTATCTCTGTGAGAATTGTTGGGTCTATCCTTTCCGTGGTAGTCTGGAGCGTCGTATTCCTGGTGGTTGGTATCGGTAATGAGGTGTCCATACTATGCAAATTAACAAAGCCGCATGAATATGGACGTGTCGTTGGCTCATGCCAATAGGCCACGTGGAACGCCAGTTGCAAATCGACTGATGGCGGTCTGGATCAAAGAAAGCCGCGCTGACGCTCGGTGTAAACGTGCCAACTGTGCCAAGCGGCTTGTAAATACAACTTGGGCTTACAAAACGTATTTCACAAGCTATGCTGAATAGGCTTGACAACAGATTGATGCGCTTTATCTTGAGTTGACACAATGGACGTCCCTGCCAACTGGCAAAGCCACTTGGATTTGGCAATTGGCGTACGGTGGACATAGCTTATCACATCTTAGCCAGTTTAGCTGGGTCCATTATTTTTACATGATTTGTTTGGTATTCAATTTTCCATTTTGATTACTGTTCCTGGATTTTACCATTTAATTCGAAAAGGTTTAGTACTTCTCTGCTATCGTAATTCTTTTTCTATATCTTACTTAGTTTATATGTAGCTTTCTGTAGTATTTCTTCGGAGCTCTATTACTTGCTCTCATTCGAATAAAAAAATCCTAGTTTTACCATACAAACAATTACAAAGTTTGTAAAATTCTACAAAATGCTTAAAGGTATTTTATTTTTTTAAATTAAATAATGGATGCATGTTATACAAGAAACACCAATCAGTTTCCAAAATGACCACCTCTGGTCGTTACACAGTTCTTAAGTCTGTACGGCCACTCGTCAACAGAATTAGGAAGGGTTTCTTGAAAATATTTTCAATATTAAGGCTCTCAACCTCCAAAACTACAGGGTGTATGCTACAAATTAATGAGAAGCGCATGAGATGATTTGACGGTACCATTACGCTTAATTTTTACGGAAAGGGACAAAAATGTCGCTCACAGTCTACTAGGAAGCCGTGTCGAAGTCGATAGTTAAATAACTGAACAATTCCTTCCTTGCTAGTCACCCCTAGAGCTTTCAGTAAGATTCAGCGTCAGTCCATAAGACGAAGACTACGCAGCCGTAGCTTGAAAACAATGTACAGCCCTTCATTTCTCCTGCTAACTGGCCGTCTACCAGTTCAGGCGCAATTCCTTGGACTACAAATTGGGGTCCGTGTTTCATGACATGATCTGCCAGAAGATATATTCTAATATCTTTAGTCTGAAGCGCTCTCTGGTGAAGGCGGCGGACGATTTTTCTGTAGAAATCCTTCGTAATTCTATTAACGAGTAAATTTAAGATCTGTGTAACGGCCAGAGGTGGTCATTTTGAAAACTGATTTGTGTTTTTTCTTTAACATTCATCTGTGTATTATGTACTAAAAGAAAAATAAAATATATTTAACCATCTTGTGGAATTTCATTGAAAACTTTGTGACAGTACTTATGGTAACACTAGATAGGTACATACTGGTTCTGATTCTTCTCAAAATTATTGTTTTTTAACTATTTTTTGTTTTCATTTTGTTGCCCTAGCTCTAGCGATGAACCTAACCAATTTGGCAGCATATTGTTAAAACCTTTTATTCCAAAAAACCTGTTTATACAAGGTTAATAGTGTTGTACGACGGTACACACATTTGCCCTTATCACGTGATTAAAGACAAGAAATTATCTGCCCTATGCACCGCTTTTGAGTCCGAAAACTGCAACCATTACAATACTGTAGAAATTTAGGTCAGAATTCAAAGAATCTCACATTTCTCTGAATTTTACCTTCATCTATCCGTTCGTTAATCTGGGATCATTACCTTATCTCAAGAGCCATTTCTTCTCAGAATCAACGTTAAGTGTAGCAGGCCCTTTAGAATTGCATTACTTTATGGTCTCTTTACACCATTCGTTAATGTTAGTTCAAAGCAATACGTCTTTTTAACCTTACGGTAATTCCTTTTCATCTTAATGTCGTGAGCTTTTGTCAGCAAAAATCAGGTTTAATAACCAGATTTCATATTTCATCTTTTTAATTTTGGATGAGAGTGCATCAAATTTCACGAAATTTTCAAAGGTGCGGTCGAAAAAAATAAGTATAACGTCACTAAAATTGAGAAAAAATGATAGAGTTTATTGTAAAAAGAAATAATTTTTAATTTTTGTCAGTTGTCCAATTTTTGTCAACTGTACTATCATTTTTCAATTGAGCAACTTCTAACAAAAATTGGTGTTAAGTCCATAGATTATTCCTTGATTCAATGCTACTATTTTGACGTAGGAATACTACGTCTAGCTCCCTGGATTAATAAAGATAAAAAGAAACTTACTTCCAGACCAGGATAATTCCAATGAAAACAAAGAGGCCCAACAGAATGGAACAGAGGGCAATCACAGCCGATGTTTGGAAGGATGGGCTACTCCTGTAGCTAGCATCAATTAACTGTAACAAAAAAGAAATGATTTAAAAATATGAAACCACCAATCATTTTGTGCAAGATTATTTAATATCCAATGTATCATAAGTAACAATCAGCAAGAAGAAAAACCAATATGGTAGTTACAAATCATATGATCGCATCTCCCTATCGATAATATTAGCAATTACTCGGTCATAAATACTTCCTAACATCTCAAACGAAATTATTTAAAACAATACAAGACCTCACATGAACTAATAAATCTATCAAACAACATACAATTGAACAAAAAAAAGTTCTAAACCTAACCTAACAACACGGTAATTCAACATGGCTGCCATGAATTACACGATCGCAACGCTATCTGCCGATAACATTTGTAATTACAGTCAAATCGCGGCCGTACCAGATTGTGTGTACATGATTTGTGGATAACTTGATAACGAAATGAAATGTAATTAATTTTGGTGTGATTTAGAGGTCTAGAAACTCTAATACAAGCAGTGTAATAATGAATTTTGGGGTTAAATAAATGGACGGTGTATAGTTTTAGTTTGTGTGATGCGGTTTTATATCGACTTTGGCTTTTCTAATCAATCAAATTGGCTAATTGTGTAGGTTAATTGATTCACTCTTATCTAAACAAGGGTTGATTCGTTGATCACTTGTCAAAGCGTCATTCAAACAGAGTTTGATGTTTAAACTATTTCATTAAATTTCCAATGAACAATACTAAATTGGACTAAATTCAACTGGATAAATAAATCACAATCGATTGGTTATCCAGCGACCTCTTTGTCATTGTGACTAAATTAATAGTTTGCAGAAGATGATGAGATGAAATTTGTCAATAATGTGCAATTATCTATCACTGTACATTTAACGTAAAATTTATCTAACGCAATTTTATCCCTAAATATATATATATATATATATATATATATATATATATATACATGGAGTAAAATTCGAATTCCTGAAATATTTACTTTTCGCTTCAATTAAAATTATTATCATTATTTCAATTCAGCTAATTTCCTAGTATAATATTCCATTTTTAACATTTTTCTTGATGTGTAAATTTGTGGTAAACTGGAGAACAGGATCTAATCCATCTTAGCTTTTTATATCGTCCCCATTACTGTGTATTTTTCAAGGCTCCATACCAACCCTGGACTGATGGTAATGTCCTGAGTAAATGCTCACGTACTGCTGCCTCAGTCGGTGTAAGAGAAGCTATGTTAAACCTGCTTTTGTAGGCTGATTTTACAAAGCACAATCCAAAGCAAAGATGTCTATAATTGTTGAGGATAATAGCCTTGTAGAAATAAAACCCAATATTAAGTTAAATTTCCTTAAGTTAACGCAACAAAAGAAATGTTAAAAATAATCATATATTTTGGGAAATTAGCACAATTGAAGTTATGATAATATTTTTGCGTTAATTCAAGCAAAACATATTTTTTTCATAAGTTTACCAAATTTGCGGAAAATTTAATGTTAACGTCTAGACTTGGAAAATTAAAGTTTTTGCATTCGATTTGAAATAATTTGTGTGTGATAGTATGATAAATAACCTAGGTTTTAAAGACTAGGCAGTAGTCATGGACAGGCTGATACTCTTCTGATACTGAGAATCGAACTTACTGTTTTATTTGTGAAGTCTTGCACCTTATTTTAATGTGTTCTATTTATAGACTGTGATATTCGATGGTAATTGGCCCATTTACAGCCTCTAACCATCTTTCTGATTCTGTTCAATTTTCGAACAGACCTTATTTCATCTTATTTATTTGTGTTTGTCTGTGCAAGATTTCTTTTATTGAGTATGCGTATTTTTCATTGATTTTATTTATTTATTGTTTAATTTATTGTTTTTAATATTAGTGTAGTCATTTAGATGGGCTGCGTTAGGCGCAAATAGCCTTTGTTGCTGTGCGCCAAAAATTTTAACTAACTAACAGGGGCGGCTTAAGACGGAATGCAGGCGATGCGATGCGATAAAATGTATAGCCTAAAACAATACCAAAATAGCTTTAATTAAAATAATATTCATTTTTGTAATAAGTATTGTGACCTTTAATTAAATCTAGCAAAAACTACTTTTATTTACTGGGCGGCACTTCAGGCTTCTAGTAAAAGGGGGGGCGCCATGAAAGAAGATTTAGAAAACACTACTTTTTTACTGGGTGGCACTTCAGAAGCCTGAAGTAAATGGTGGGGGGGTCAAAAAGGAAATTTAGAAAAAAATTACCTTTTTTACTGGGCGGTACTTCAGGTTTCGAGTAAAAGGGGGCGCCAATAAGGGAATTTAGAAAAAAATATACCTATTTAAAAAAATATATGTGGAGGGCCCTAACCTAATTTTACATCGGGGCGCCAGGTACCCTTAACCCGGCCCTGCTAACTAAAGACTAGGCAAATGGAACATGATTCAATTCCTCTGTCTTTCTATCAAGGTTTTTCAAAAAGCGCGTGCAAAAATGTTTCAAAAACATTTTTCTGCACATTTTTCAAGGTGTTTTTTTTTTTAGAATTTCGGGCAAAAGTTTCAGTTGTAAAATATGACGAAAATAGCTCTGCAAGACCTGTTCATCCCACCAATTTCCAAAACTCGCGTAATACTTTATCCAAAACTACTGTTTTGAACCTTAATTTTCTATTTCTTATTAGTTAAATTTATTTATATTTTATTAGTCGAGACTACAAAATACGATTGCGATATGCATCTTTCAACTAGAGTAAAAAACTGAATAAAGTCAGCATAAAAATAATAAATAAATAATATCTATAAGAATTTATCGAAGTTATAAACAGTGGAATATTCAACCACACGTCCGAATACTTACGAGCAAAAATAATCCTTAAATTCCTCGCACAAATTCAGTTCATTTTGATCATTAAACCTTTTAACAAAAAGTCTTTGACTCCATTGTCTGGCGTTAGTAGAAAGAACGACAACCCTCTATATCACAATACTTTCACTATCTCAATTCTCTCACCCTGTTAAATACGCTTCCATTTTGTAGGCACATATATTCGCGAAATAAAAATCCAATCAACTAAAACTACCCCAGCGCCATGTGAACGAGCGGCAAAAGAGCAAAGCATCGTTATATACACGTAAACATAAGAGAATTTATATTGGCGGGGTAATAGATGATGTACAGCGTTGCCAACTATGCCTGTGATCGGCCAGGCGAGAGTTCCGGGAGATTACAAGACCCCGGAACTTCCGGACACTGATTCAACCTCTCAGATGTCAAGCAAACTTTACAGTTAAATGACGCTACCAAATAATATGTTCACTGAGAGTTACATGATTGGAAACTGATCAAAACAGGAGGTTTTTTATAAAAAGGTTTCATATTTATAATGACAGGATTTTCGGTAGATGGTACAACAAAAATAGACACACTCTTGTTTTTTACACTCTATGTGAAAACAAAATTACAAAAATTTATTATGATGGTTAATACGAGATGAAGACGATTAAACAGGTCAAGAAAAAGAAACTTTTTTTCTCAACAAAAGTACATTTTTCTAATTCCATTTTTAATGCTGATTCCAAATATGTATTCAGTTTGGTTGTATCACGTAAGGTTCATGAAATACGACCATCCTTTGGGTTTGATCAATCTCTTATATATATTTCACAGATGTGCAGGAAACAGAATCATACCAAACGGTTTGTAGGAGGAGTTTGGTACTTTCATGACTTTAGGTTGGCATCACTGAGATGAGCTGAGAACACCTGACGGATAAAAAATGTTTTGTTTATAACCTCAAAATTTCTCAAAGTTTAAACTCAAGTTTAACGATGTCTTGTCCGCTTGAAGTTTCCACATTAGTTGAACAACATTCAGTGATCCGGTATTTGCTTTCTGAAGGTGAAAAACCGGCTAAAATATTTTCTCGAATAATTTTACAGTATGGTGAAAGTTGTATGAATCGCGGAAATTTTTTTAAGTGGGTAGAACAGTTCAAAAATGGTCGAACCTCAGTGACTGACGAGCAACGTCCTAGCCGGTCAGTTGAAGTGTCAACTCCTTCGCTTGACACCCGCATTGACGACATTATTAGTGAAGACCGACGTATTACTGTTGAAGATATAGCAAAAAAAGTTGCAGTAAGTGTTGGCACAGTTCATCACGTTATCATTGACAAGTTCAAGTACAGCAAAACAAGTGCAAGGTGGGTTCCGAAACAGTTAACGCAACAACTTGAAGGAACGCTATGAAAGGGAAGGTGACCCTTTTCTAAACAAGATTTTAACGTGTGATGAAACTTGGGTTCACTATTTGGTTCACTTAAGTTCAGCGACAACGAGGAAGTCAAAGAATTTGTGGGAAACTGGCTCAAACAACAAGACAAAGATTTCTTTGCATCAGGTATAAAAAAAACTAGTTCAGCGTTGGGACAAGTGTATTAATATTCGTGGGGATTATGTTGAGAAGTAGTAAAAGTCTTATTTTGTAAAAATGCACAGTTTTTTTTCTACATCAATTTGTCTCTTTAATTATTGAATGTCCCTCGTACATATTGTGGGGCCCGCGTTCTGCGGGTCAAATCCTTTGTTACATCCTTATGCATAATGTTATTGGTTTATTATAAACGAGACTTAAGAATTTCGTTTTTTCGTTTATCTAAATCCTGAAACGACCTTCTAGATAAACTTCCTACTAGACGCAGATTAAGTCCGCTAAGGGGCCTGAGGGCCCAAATTTATGGGACTCCATAAAAAAACTTATTAATGTTCTCGGTTTATTACTTCTTAACAAAACGGACCGACATTAAAGTTTTTCTGAGTTACTTTAATAAAAGATCTGATAATCTTTCTTTAATTAGAGAAACTCTTAGCCCTGGAGGATTTGGGGCCCCAGGGATGCCAAGAGTTGATTCCTGTTGAAGAAAATTCTTACTGCCCCTCATGAAAAAGTTACTGCCAAAAAAAATACCAGACCTCCGTGGGGTTCCTGTCGAATGCCAGGTCCGACAGCCGTGTATTCCGCTACTGCTTCTTACAATTACTTTTAAGACAGTAGCAAATGAAGATTCTAGTTATACTGGCATTTTACTTTTCCTGGTGCGCCTAATATATGTTGGATCGGATAAAATATTGTTCTCTAGAAATAAAATTTAAGACTTTGTTTGTTTCAACCTCCAGGATTCAATAAAAAACAAGGTTTTATCCTCTGCAATTTGTTTTTTGAATAATTACTTTGAAAATCCGTCTCATGGTGGTTTTAACATTGTACAACAATGAAAATAGAACCTTTACATAACAATCAAAATATTTATACAACATTTAATAAAACCAACATTGTAACAACTAAAATGACATCTCTTTAGTGAGGAAAAGTCTAAAATAAAAGCAAAAATTACAGTAATTTTGCTGTAAACACATAAAGTAGATTTTAATTTCTTATGATCCCAAAGTTGATGTTTTTGATGAAAATAGAAGCATAAGAATATATGCAAATGAAGCGAATGACAAGATAATGAAAGAACTTAACAAAGTGCATTTATGAAAAGCGACAACGCGCATTAGTGAAAGAAAATCAAATTTCGCAATTAGCCTGTCCAGGGAAGGTGTTTTAGTTTTGCTTGTAGGTTAATTGGACTTTGTTAGACAAAGGGAGTTTTTTTTTCTTCTTGTAAAATGCTTTTAGTCACAAAGTATATTATGGATAAAAATTTGCATTTTAAACGGATTCATAATAATTTTACTTTGCACAGAAAATTTTTACAATTTTAAAAGAGTATATACATGTAAAACTTGTATTTGTTATACGAGGATTGTTTGATAAGTCAGATCCCTATACTAGAGGGGCCAAAGAAAAATCTGCGGGGAGGGGGATATGAAGTTATGCTACTATTCGCAATTCTTCTTCGTTGGCTACTGTCAGTCAGGTCGACCTAAGTCTTCCATCTTGATCTGTTAAGTATAAGGTCTTTCCATGTATCCCATACACCAATACTAATATTTACAATACAATATATTGTCTCCAAATGGAATGAAACAAAATTGAAAATTGTAAAATGTTTCTGAAACTAAATATTGTCTCAAAAGTAACTTTTTCTTTTACACTAAAATTATTGTCGTAGTTGGCAAAAAATTTCAAAGTAATTTTCACAAGATTGATATAATTTCATGGTTATTTTATTTTAAAATATGTTTACATTTTTCATTGTCTCAAATATCACAAGAGTTATGATTCGTTCCTAAAAAAAAACTCCACATAAAGTTATGACAGCAAATATAAAATATTTTATTTTCTCTCAGTACAGACTATAATCCATTCTTTGTCAAAAAGTTGAAAATTCAAGTAAAATAAGAAGAATACTCCCAAGTAAAAGATGAGACGTAACACATTTATTGTCTACATATTTAATAACTAGTTTACCCGGTATATTCATCCACGACGGCTCTTCGTTGAGAGATTGTTAAGGGCTTTATGGAGAGGTAGTGAGATGTAAAAGCAATGTCTGGTTATGATTTAGGCCAGCGGTTGCCAAATTTATTTGTCGCATAACCATTGTATTGTTTTCCAAAGATCGCAAAACTAGAGATGGGCATTACGGCGTAGTTTACGGAACCAGCTCAGTGGTAATCGTTCAGTTGGGAACGTCAATCAATTTGTCAATGTACGTCTTCTACTGCCTGCATTTGCATTTTATGAATTCGAAATTTATGACTCTATTTAAGACTTGAAAAACTCCTTTCTCCCCTTTATCTCCTGCCCTGTCTTGCTTTAAATAACGAATACATTAAGTGTAAAAACTTTATAATATTTAAAAAAGCATCATGTCTCGCAGAATTACCGAAATTTCCATGGAACCCACTTAGGGGTTTTTTCAGGACGCTTTTATAGAGAACCGAAATTCGGGCAAGTTGGTCAACATAGCTGTATAGCAAATAATAAAGGTTCCTCTTCTTTTTTTACCATCCGTTGGCCAGTAGAATATTAGATAGATGGCAAGTAGACGGACAGACATACAGACACGATTCATTAAGATTGTTCGATTGCAGAAACGATTTATTCGAATATTAAGCAAAGTTAAGTGAAGAACCTCGTGCAGGAAGCTGGTGGTGGCACAACATACAGAGAACCCGAGCATCTGGATGTCGATCGAACAATTCAGAACCGATAAACAAATATATATCTATTTCACATAATGCTATATAAGCTACCAATAAAATATTTGAATCACTCGTACCAACATAAGTCCGTAGATTCTATCTTCGTTTGTTATATTTGAATATATTCAGATAAATGTATAGTTCAGTTTTTTTAAAGAACTTTGTTCAATGCCAAATGAACGAATTAACAATCAACATATATATATATTTCTTTCTCAATTTCTCGCTCATGCTTGCAATACATGAATGAGACAGAAATATATAAATATATTGGTTGTTGTTTCGTTCATTTGCGATTGAAAAAACTACTTTAAAGAACTAAATTGTATGTGTTTTTGTATATGCATCCCTTCCACAGTAGCAGTGGAAGAGCGACTGAAACAGACCCATATTTCTTTCTTAATATCTAAATGAATGGCATCGCTTAATTTTTACAACATTCTCTATTGAACTATTGTGACTGGCTAACTAACTTCTCCTGAAATATTTCAGGATTTCTTGGTAATACATACGAAACTGTAAAAACGATTAGCGTATTTGTGATGCAGCTGACAATGCAGTGAGTGTAAAAGGAATCCCGCCCACACTTAATATAATAAACCCCTCCTAATACCAATAATTACGTGAGGATGCAGTGGATCCAACCATTAAAAGAACAATAACGATTGAGTTTGGAGTGCGCGCAATCTTCGATCTAAGGTTATCACATTTCAGATGTTATCGAATCGAACGTATAGCTTGTTGATTTTCGTTCGGGGTCTTCGGTCTGCATTGAAGTGAAGTTGGCGCTTAAAACAAAGGAAAAGAAGGTCTGAGTCGTGAGAACGAACACACACGGAGACGCCAGGGTAGGTAATCCGATAGTTGAGCATAGCCGCTGTCAATATGTGTGCACATTGAAGCGAGTTTACGTTCCATTGGAAACACACTCGCTCATCTACTTCAACGATCATTTAGAAGCTTGTATTACACTGCTGGACGTTATGTGATCTTAAAGAACGCTCTGCCTAATCGCTTGTTGACGTCTAGGAAACCTTATCTTTAACTAATGTTCGATTATTTGTTATTTTTATCTTAATATGTTGATAACTGGGTAATATGAGATGTTTCTACTGCACTCCATCAAATAAAACTGCATTTAAGTAAAACGCCCACAACCAATAACTCTTCGTAAGTAAGGACGCTGCAGGGCAGCACTCATCAAATCGGCGGCATTTGGGGTTGATTCAAGTATAATACTTCTAGTAAAGGGCGGTCTTATGAAAGTTTACACAATGGCGGGATTTGGACTCGATTCTAGTAGCGATACCTACACGGTAGCCATGTTTTTTTGCAAAACTGTTATTCAAAAATGGCAATTCCTATTACTCTTACACGCAAGAATAAGTTTGAACAAGCCTGTGGCCTGTGGTCGATTGTACATACTCTTTGAGCGCTAAGCAAGAGTATAGACGTGCGTTCAACTCCTCCTTATGTCAGATAATTTTTGTAAAAATAGGTAGTTACTTAAAACTTTTGGCGCACAGCAACGATGGCTATTTGCGCCAAACACAGCCCATCTTTATGACTAGCTTATAATTATCTTAGCATAAATAAATCAGCAAATAAATAAATGTTCTTCCAAACACGTTGAAATAAAAGAAACCTTGGACACAACGGACAAATACAAATAAATTAAGATAAAGTCTATTCGAAAAATTGAACAAAAGCAGGATGATGGTAAGAGATGGTGTAAAGGGACCAGTTACCATCGGATATCACAGAAATTCATAATTAATATATTAAAATTAGGTGCAAAGCTTCAAACATAGAACAAAAAGTTAGGCTGGCCTCTGGAAGAGTATCAGCCTATCTATAAGTACACTGTCGTCCTCTAGGGTAGCGGTTCTTAACCGGGTGATCCCGAAATTAAAAGAAAAAATTTAATTTATACCAGTTTTTGCTTTTAAAATTACAATAAACTTAATTATTAAACAATAAATTATTAAGAACATTTAAAATATTATTTAAAAATTTTCTTGGGGGTCCAGAAAATATTTTAGGTTAGTTGGGGGGTCCCGAGTATAAAAAGGTTAAGAACCGCTGCCCTAGGGCAACTGACAGATCATTGCACAGGTCTAACCTCTCCCTGACTTCCTCGAACTGCACGCACTGGGTTAAAATGTGAAACACAGTCGAGTCTGTGTTACACACCTCCCAAATAGGACGAATGGGTCCACCAACTGTAGAATATACGAACATACCGCTTATTTTCATTCGCTCTTGACTTTCACTTAATGAAATATAATAACTGGGATTGACAGTTTGTTACCATGGAAACACTAGTGCTTAAAAGTGCTGCCGTAATAAGTGCCTAAAGTGCCTACTTTACGCACGGTGGTAGACAACATTTTTAATGCTTTATTAGTAAACAATTTAATTTTTATTAGTAATTCATTAGTAAGCTTTATTAGTAAACAAGAACTGGAGTCGTGCATCTCTCACGAACCAACTACCTCTGGTCTACATACTTCATATTTTAAAGATGAATTTAAACTATGAATTTCACTAAAACTTTAAACGTACGTATTTCAATAAAAAGCAAAGTCTATTATACTACATATCCAACTTTAATACCATGAGATAAAAATAATAATGCTGTCTACTTCATGACGTATGATATGAAAGTATTCTTTTATAAAATATGAATAAAGAACATTTAATGCAGTTCTTCTCTAGCTTTTTCCTCTTTAAATGATGGAAATATTTGATAAATTATTTTAAAAACCTAATGGATATTTAAAAAATATTAATGAATATTTTCGAATGTGTTTGTATTTTTTTTAAAATACTCTAATGCGTAAATAGGAAATCGAAAATATGCTAAATTTTTTAATAAATAACAAAAAAGCTTTTAGAGATATTTAAACATTAATTTAAAATTTTTCTCTACCGTCCGATTTAAATTACTATCCTTTCTTCAATTGCATCCATGCTCGTTGCGTTTATGTTCAACAGCGTCAGCTTTGAGTAAATGTTATGAGAAATGCTCTTGAAAGAACTCACATTTGTGTGGCAGCAAGAGGCTGGTATTTGGCCGCCATTATATTCAACAAATAATTGCAAGGTCCAGATACAGTATTTATAAAAAAATATTGCTGTTAATTTCAAACAATCTGAGAAAATGAAACGGGTTGTGATGTCAAGAAAATCATTCATTCACTTCAAAACCGCGGAAACGTTAAGGAAACTATTGGAAAGTTTCGTTCCAGGTTTAGGAAAGCAAATCTTTGGCGTTTGCTATTCCATACTACAAATTACTTAAGCGAATTTTCTTTGTATGTATCATTTTTAGCAAACAGTTTCTCAAAGTTCGAAATTAAGTGTCTTTGTTATGGGTCATCTTAAATTTTTACTTTTATATCGGCAGCATAATGCACTCAAAAGCCACGTAGAGTTGATCGTGGCTAAACATAGGTTGTGAAAAATATATCCCGATCTTGTCTAAGGTTAAGGAAAAAAATAGGCAGAAAATTTTGTGCTGATATAAAGGAGACTGGACATCCACAACGTTGAAATAGACTAGGTCGATGCATACAAATACTTGGGCCATGAAATAAGAATAGGTAGAGATAACCAAACATGCGAGATCGCCAGAAGAATTGCACAAAGATGGGCTAGCTCCGAAACACTTTCAAAGACAACATCTCATTATGTCTCAAAAGGAAACCATTTGAACTATGCGGTATTCCCATTCTGATTGATGGTTCTGACACCATAACGCTAACAAAAACAGCTAAAAACTAAAAATAACTTAGAGAGTTATGGAGCGAATTATAAAACACCTAACACGGAAATTCGCTGCAAAACCAAACTAAGTGACATCCTTGTGAAACTATCGAGAATTAAATGGAGATGAGCAGGGCACCTTGCCAGAACAGAAGACGGGCCTGAACGTGTCCTCCAGGGGAAACCGTGTGCAGACAGAAGAAGCAGAGCTAGACCGCCTACTCGCTGAACTGGAAAAATTAAACGCATCATCACAAACTGGACGTAAGAAGCCCAAGACCGGACAAGATGGAAATTCTAAGGGAGGCTTATATCGAGCAGCGGATTGCTGATAATGATGCTGATGATGATGGTGATATCATAGTACAGCTTCTGCCGCCACCACCCATATCCACCATACGGTACCAACCTTACACTGCAGAGTTATTAGTAGAAATTTATTGTTTTGTATTTATTATAGAAATTATTTGAAATGAAAGTTTTAAGTTAATTTTTGGCCAGTCTGTATGCCGCTTAACACAATAAAACAACCTTTACCTGGACAAATACGATTAAATCAGAATAAAACTCTGGTTGAAAAGTTGAACAATTTGATATTCTCACGAGGGAAACCATTTAAAAATGTCTGTCTTCATGGTCTGTTCTGTACAAATATACCGTAGCCAAAGTTAAACATGAGATCAAACAGAAATTAATGTGTCCGATATCTAAATATCGAAATTGACGCTATACTGGCACTGGTTGTCATTTAACCAGACATAAATGGCTCGTTAGGCATTACAGTTTCCAATATCACGGTATTGGGAACAAGCTAATTAGCATGCAGTACTTCGTTTGTTTAAAAAACAAATCAATCACAATGCTTCGCTACGTACAACGTTAACGTTGATTACAAACTCATTGTGAACAGGCCTCACTATTCAATGATACGAATACCGCCTAGTTTTACAACTACAAACATTCAACATTACACAATTTGTTAACGTGCAAACGGAATTAAGGTTACAATGCTTTTTTTGGAGAGAAATTTTAAAATTTCAATAATAACACATTACGAGAGAACTGGAAAAGTTATGGTAAAAACTATGGAATATTAACGAGAGATTTGCTCAACAATATGCTTTCATTATGGTTAAAAATAGAATCAGCGCTGGGTATACGAACCAAAACCAGAACCGATGTAAAAAATTCGGTTCCTCATTACGATGATGTTATGCGTTTATTACACAAAAGGACAGTGGTTCGATAGGAATTGTATCTAGAAATGACTTCATGTCCAATTACACTTGATTCATAAAAGTAGTGTACCAGTAATGGAATCCACTGGCGCAAAAGTAGAGGAATCCACTACAAGGAGAACCAAAAATACTAATGGCTGGTTCCTAAAAACGAGTTAAGTGCTACGCCGACGTAATTACGCCTAGTGTGTAAGAAGCTTAAAGCTGTATTCAGAGCTCTTAAATTAATATACTATAGACTATGTCTTGTGATCTGTTGATTGTCACTAACAAGTTTGCCATATGGTAACGCGAGCAACCGTTCAGACCTCTAAATTTAATACTTATAGTGCGTTCAAAGGTGAGTTTGCAGTATAGCTCTTATGGCAAATGGGAGCGGTGTTGCCAAATGTTGTAAAAGTGTCAAATGTGTCAATTATAATAATATAAAAAACTCGTATGATTTACAAAAATCAACTCTTATAAAACTCAAAATAACACTCAACAAAAACAAATGGCCATTTGTAGAATACTGCGTCTTCACAGATCAGCGCGTTTTAGGGCTGGCAACATCGACAAGCAAGAAAAGGATAGTGTCATTGTGTAAACCCATTAGAGAGCATGAAAAAGAACTACTCCATATGCACTGTACTGCAAACTCACATTTGAACGCACTATAGTACGTTATCGAATGTGGATTTCTAAACTTATAGCTAGTGAGTTGTTTTAATACATTAAATTTATAACAGACATATAAAAAAATTGGCAATCTCAGTCTATATCGGTGAGAATTTTCATATTGTATGCCTTTACATAAACTAACAAAATGTCATCACACCGATTATAATAAATCTCACTCAAAATTACAAATACGAACAGTAAATATGATCAATTTAGGTAATTAGGTTGGGTTTAGTTAGTAAAAATCTAGGATAGCAGAATTAGGAAAACGATAATAGATAATAAATATTTTACGAAGCCATCGTAGTTGGTTTAAAGATACACAGATGTCACACTATTCGCACAAAACAACCTATTCAACAACGTACAGTCTAGAGTTTATTAATTTAAAGAGCTCTGAACGCAGCTTAAAGCGGTGGGGTAGTAATGTGTTGACTAGGCTGGATTTGAAAAATTAACATTAGATTTTCTTATTGGCGAGCCGCATAAAATCATTCGAGATTTGATAGATATATGTAAAAAGTTAGTGAATATTTTATGTAAAATAGGGACGGACAGCGGCGGTCGGTGAAGCATGTTTGGGAGGGCAATCAGCATGATCGGACACGCTCGTGCTTTGTCGTTGCTGTACTACTGTTGAGCGATATAGTACGAGCTTGTCCGATCATACCAATTGCCCTCCCAAACATGCTTCACCGACCGCCACTGGGTTTGGATGATAAAAATATCCAAATAATCATATCTCTACAAGAACCAGTCGGCATCTGTTAAAACAGAAGAAGTATCGAGATCCGAAAAGGAGTATGACAAGGTTGTGTTCTGTCCATACTTCTGTTTAATGTATAAAGATTACTGAATAATATCTAGTACACTGATGACAAAAATCATTTGCGCAGATAGTCTATATAGAACAGGCCTGGGCAAAGGCGACCCGCGCTGTAATTCTATCCGGCCCGCAAAGCATTTTATAAATTATTGTGTCCTGCAAAAATATTACTGCTTGTCCGATATTCTTTCAAATTTTCATTCTTTCCAATTTTCTTTTCAATTTTTTTCTTTAAATTGCATAATAAATACACGTTTTGGTTTAAAAATATTGCTTCTAAAATTTACAAAACATCCTTCGTAACAAAAACAATATTTAAAATTAGAAAAAAATAGGTCTACAAGGACAAAAATCACTTCTGGACAGCAACTGCCAGTGAAGAATACGGGTTATTGTTAAATACTAGAAAGACTAAATATATGGTCATTAGCAAAAATCCTATAACACCTTGTCATCTCACCATAAAATATTCTACCGAAAAAGAGCAAATTTAAATATCTAGGATACACTGTTGATGACTCATGGGATCACCGAAATTCGATGCCGGTATTGAAGCAACTAGATTAGCTTTCATCAAAATGAAAAAATTCTTCTGCATCCATGACGGAACATTTATGATGTGGAAGCATGGACAATAACAGTAGGCTCTAGTAAAACACTAAAGACTTTTAAAATGTGAACATATCGCCTTATCCTCAGAATTTCTTAGAAAGACCATGTCACCAAAAAGACATTATTAGAGAAGCTCAAGAAGGAAGCATAAATCATTTACACGGTTAGATATCGAACACTTGAGTATCTCGGACACATTATGCGATACAGTGATAAATATGGATTATTGCAATTTATTTTGCAGGGAAAAGTGCTCGGCAAAAGAGGTCCACGCTACTATACAGCTCTTCCGGGCAGCCTTTAAGGTCAAGATTACCATTATGGCATCAACACCATAACTATGGAATATATTACAATAGACAGACAGCACTAAGGTTTGAAATTTGACGATTTGCTACGAAAACTGAATTAGCTTTAACAACATATCAGAAGAAGCTTTTGACTGTTGTCTGGAAGTAAATCGACAAATTCAAGTTGAAATAAATTCAGAACATTCAACAAATGTAACCTTCGCAACTAAATTTAGCATTTATATCGCTTCAAATTTTTACTCTCATATTTTACGATATTTTTTATATCCTTTATCATTTTAATCAAAAGCATTCCCTTTTATATCTAATAGAAGCTTCCAATAATAATTATTAATAATAAAACAAAGTGTGGTATTTGAAGGCATTCTTGACGATACGATCTTAGCAGAAAGGGGAAACAAATGAACGAACTTTATTACGTTTTTCAATTTCCTCGACTGATATCAATCGGCAGACACTGATCTGAAGATAGCAACTTGTATTTATTACTGATTTCATTTCGAAGATGTTCTAGAATATTAAATTTTGAAGAGACTTCTAAAAAACAAATAGAATTTCATTTACTACAAAAAAGAATCGACCAACAGAAGTTATCTAATAAAGAAAATACATTACTCTAAATGAAACACATAAATAAAAGAAAAAATGTATTAAATTTGTAATTTAAGAAAATAAATTGCTACAATAAAAAAGTTTTTTTGCTATAACATTAAATCTGGGTAGTAAATTAGAATTAGACAAAAGCACAGGGAGGGATAACTACAAAATGTCAAGGTTAATTAAGGAGACCTCAAATATTCTTTATCCACATTTTATTTATCAGCTGTAACATAAATATCTGAAATTAGAGTTACCACGCACTGGAGATTTTTTGTCACCGGACGGTTTAGTCACTGTCGTAGTCCGAGGCGACTTTTCCGCGGTGAGTCACTTCAAAAATTCTGTGCAAACTGTTACTTTAAAAATTCATTTCATTTCATCAGATCAATATAGATTTCGAAAAGATAGGCCAGGATTTCAATGACTCTCGTCCGCTAGGGTTTTATACTACCAGCCTGAACTACCTGCCGCTTAAATGGCAAAAGTATATAGACAACATGGGTGTATACTTTGATGAATAAAATAATACCTTATATTTGCAAGTTATCAACTTTGCCCCCCGCGAAGGCTAGAATTTCGATATTATTTCCTGCATTATGGGATTTATTTTAAATGAAGTTAATTTTTGAATTAACCAACCTACACTAAGATTTGTTGCTTTGTTAACTAAATTTTGAATTTTAAGTTATACCTAATGCAATTGGGCATTGACAACCTCAGTTAAGTAAATTAAGAAAACCCTCAAATTTGTAATACAATTTGAAATCAAAAATCGAGAATGAAATCCTTAGAGAATAAGACAGGGGTGGTATCCATGGAGATAACTTATAACCATCTAATGAGATCCAATCTTACTTTCACTTTTTTCTTCTCTGTAGATTCTCAGATTTATTACTATAAAGGAAAAATGATCAAGACCGATACTGAACGATGAATCTAAAGAGATTTAATATTTTTAATTAAAATCTATAGTGGGCGGTAACTTAGTTTTCTTAGATACTTGGATCTTTATTAGAGTTTTAAAA
The DNA here is from genome assembly GCA_963971575.1 of Liopterus haemorrhoidalis. Classification (NCBI taxonomy): domain Eukaryota; kingdom Metazoa; phylum Arthropoda; class Insecta; order Coleoptera; family Dytiscidae; genus Liopterus; species Liopterus haemorrhoidalis. Next base: position 42,103,629 of record OZ020617.1, read on the forward strand.
GTTCAAGAGCTTCGTTGATGTATCCGTGCAATTATTCTATGAATTTATACACTTGACTGAGTTTAGATCTTAGCAATTGAGATTAAAGTTGCTCCACATGAATTGTAGTTATCCATTTATATAATAATCTTAATGATTGTGTAAGAAATATCACCGTTATAGGCCTCGAGATGATACGTTTTTTGCAAATTATTATCATGTTTTACCTATTCGTGACTCTCTATAAGAAAATAAGGCAATGGATTTTTAATAAATCTTTTTCTTCTTCTTGTAATATCTGGTTCGGTTGTTAGCTATCATGTTGGCAATTTTAGGTTTGTTTACAATTACCCGGAAAAGAGCTCTAGGTACAGTTTGACGAAAATGTATTGACTGGATGTCCAATATGCGTGTGAAATTTGTAGAGGGGATCCAAAATTTTGGTTTGATTGTATTCTTTTTGCACCACTAGGCCTGTGAGAGCTACGGCATTGCTCTACAGTCAAGTATAGTATTTCCAAAATACAATGGCCACTCTTGTTAAGAAGCTTAACAATGCGATAATGGGTTTATGGCAGTAATCCCAAAACTCGTAGCTGTAAAAAGAATATAAGAGGTATAGGAATTTTAAATTTAAATCGAATAGATGTAACACTAGTTCAATTGGAGTTTCTTTAAAACCATTAAGGATATTTTCCAAATTTATAATCCTAATGTTTCTAAATTTTAGGGGTTGTTATACTTGTTTGTTAGATAATTTTCAACGTTTATAACGGGCATACATTAACAACATGGCTCTTTGGGCGACCATTTGAATTTGAAGAAATTTCTAATTCTGTAATGAAAATAGTGAATCTGTGCAAGGTGATTTGGAGTGAGAAAATGTGGACGGTGACGTGAATTGCGAAATTGTGGACGTGGCTACTAAAGAAAAATGTCATTTGTCAGATGATTGCAGAGTTCTGATACTGAACGTTTATAAAGAGTTAGTTTCGGAAGGTAATGACAAACCTATACTTGGAACTGCGGAATTAACTAATGTTCCATACAGAACAATTCAACGTATCAATGTTCGTGGCAATAAAAAGTAGCGAAAACGACCCGACTTACAAGTTTTCAAGAAAATAGATAGTTTTATGTCTAAAACAATAATAAATAAAATATACGACTTTTATTCGAAAAATATAGTGCCGACTGTCCATATTTTAATAATAAAGTTGGAAGAAGACGGAATAGAATTTCCATACAAAGTTAGCCATATGTATAATTATTTGAAGTTGCTAAGATTTATTTTTGTTGCAAAAAAAGAATGATTTTTGTGTGTGAAAATTTGAAGTATTTAATATATAGTCTATATATTATAGACTATAAAGACTTGAAAACAAAACGATTTTTAAACATGCCTGTATTTATAATTCAAATATAGGAAGCCTAAGCCTGATAAAAATGTGAAGGAATGTCATGTGAGTATATACAGTTCATTCTAAATTGCATATCAGAAAACACGTTTATTTTAAATAATTAATACGGTCCTGGCAAATATTATTAACAGAACCATAAAATCACCAGGTATAATGGTTATACTATCAGTCATTATTGGAATCAGAGAGAGAGATTGGCCATTTCATTTTGGAAATACTAAACATAAATATCACTAGGTATTTATGCACTTGACTGTAGAATATATTTCATAATCAGTCAGTTCGCAGATTCATTTCCAGCAGTTTATTACCATCAGACGCAAGCGCAGAGTTCGTAGGAGCACGTTACAGAAAACTGTTTAATTAAAAACACAAACTGTTCAATTTTTGTACTATTTTCAATTTGGATTTTGTCTGGTTAAATTAATGGTAATTGAAGAAATCGAATTAATACTGGACTAACAAGAAAAAAATCCTATTCGTAAGAAGAAGAAAGTTTTCTTTAATTTTAATCTTTTATTCGTTCAAACAAAGAGTTAACTTTAGTTCTTTTTTTGATGTTATATATTAACTATTGTTTATATTCAGTTGCTTCAAGCGTCGTGACGCCGGCAACGTCGTAGCATGCACATTTACACAAAACTCATTTGTTAGTTTAAAGCAGGTGGCGCTGACTATTCACTACGGAGATCTCATAAACTACAAAAACTGTTCCGGATGCCAATGCCCTAAGGCTAAATCATTTTCACGTGACTAAAATTAGTTAAAAAGTTAAAAACAACCCAAAATTAACGATGATGGATTACTGTAGGATGAATGATAACTTTATAATTGTGTATTAAGACACCAAAATTTAAGGAAAGAGTTAAAAATTCATTAGGGTTTATTTCATTAAAATTCGTGACTTGGCGGTGTAAGTAAAGAGGAAGATTGGAAGTAAAGAAAAACAATAAGCTTTTAAGGGTTAAAGGCTTCTGCTTTCTTTTTGAAAACAATGACGCATCAATTTTCTGCAGGCAAATTACTCAGGTTGGATGCTGGGTTAATAATGTACATTTTAATTTATCCACTGCTAAGTTTTATTTAAGTATTAGAAAGAAAAGTTCTAAGAACCATTTTCATGAAATAAAACAATAAATTGAGAATGTACGATAAATTCTCCAAAGAAGACATTGTGTTTAAAAGCGATCGCTAGATTCTTTAGCTGGTTAGGATTAGAGATGGGAATTTCGGCTCAGTTTGCGGTACCGGATCAGTGGAGGTCGTTCAGTTTGTTGAGCCGGTTCATTGATCCGGCTCAGTGATCCGGTTAAGTAAACATGTTTCCGAGACACAGGTCGGTCGTTCGTTCGTAGGTAGAACGTCGCTTAGAGCCGGTTCTTGCCATATATGAACTGTAAACATGATCCCGAGACACAGGTCGGTCGGTCGTAGGTAGAACGTCGCTTAGAGCCGGTTCTTGCAATATATGAACTGTAAACATGATCCCGAGACACAGGTCAGTCAGTTGTCGGTCGTTCGCTCGTAGTTAGAACGTCGCTTAGCCCCGGCTCTTATCTAACATTTTTCAAACAAACAATTCACTTTATGTAGCTACTGTATTTTAAACCAGATGTGTTAAGTTTATGGCGATGTTTATTGCCCTTATAAATCGGACATCTGGGATTTGGGCAATATTTTTATATAGTATGATTGTAAGAAAACATAGACTAAGCCTATTAGTTTCAAATAAACTGCCCTACAAATTGATGACAAAATACACTTTATGATAATACATTACAAGCCAAGTTCTCGCGAAGTTCGACATGACATCGATCCAGATCCGGATCACTCCGGTCACTGCTCACAATCGCCCGACCAATCGTATCCTTGAAACTATACAGTGAGCCGTGAGCCGGCTCATTTCAATTTGGTGAACCGTGTCACTTCGGTCAGTGTACTGAGCCGGCTCAGTGGGCCGGTTCGTTCATGAACGACCCATCTCTAGTTACGATACGTTGAATATATTAGGTGTACCGGAAAGTTTTTTCGTTTATTTGGTATTATTAAAATAGAAACAAATCGAAAGAAAAAAATGTACCTTATTAAGTAAAATAGTTACCATTGTGATCTATAACACTCTGCCATTTATCAGGAAGATAAATGGCAGAGTTCATCAGCCAGATCAAAGTTCATCATTCAAGCATAAATTTCCTGATTTAAATTTTTTAAACCACTGTTGACATGTGCGTGCACTTAGTTTATCACTATAAACAGTGTAAAAGTTTTATGTAGCAACTGTAGCAGATTTTTTTATGATACTCATATAACATTAAACAGCATAAAAAAGGTTTTGATGAAAATTCTTCCGCCATTTTAAAATGAAAGGGTTTAAAATGTAACGAAAACAATAATTAGGTACTCAAGATTACAGAGTTTAATCAAAACGCAAAAGACGTCTGTTTAATTCAGCGAATAAGTCGTGACTAGTTCGCATACTGCACTAATAACAAAAACGAAAAAACTTTCCGGTACACCTAATATATTGGATTCTATAACTCCTACATGGAGCATGGGCTTTATTAAGGGCCGATATTGATGTTTAACCCGATCTTGTTTGCAATTGTGCTTAGTACATTTAATTTTTCTTGGGCATCGTGGAAAGCTTGGGCAATCAGGCAGATATCGTCCGCGTAATTGGTAATTTCTCATTTTAGTCCTCGGTTGCAGTTAAGAGCTCGCATAACTGCATCAAATGCAAGCAGAAATAGTAGAGGTGACAGCACGCAACCCTGTTTGACACAGGTAGGTATCGGGATTTGCTCTACCTTTAAGAACTATTCTACTGGTAAAATATCTGTACATCTCCTACATTATCTGAAGCTTCCATGAATGAAACCGGACGGATAATCGAATGACTAAGAAAATTTATAAAGCCAGTAAGTAAAATAAACAGAGAAAGACTCCAATCTAGTCGTTTGCTCACTATACGCGGCTCCATACTACTTTTTACTTTTTGCTAAAACCAAGTCTAAAGGGAATCCGTTACGAATTGGTTATTGGTGTAAAGAAGAAAGTGATGGAGTTTCTGAGACATCTGACGGAACATAAGCTACAGCACTGTTTTTGTCAGTGGAAAAACAGGATGTAGCAGTGTGCAGAAAAGAATATACTGAAAGGGAAAGAAGTTAAACATATGTTTTCTCTAAATTAAGTTAATGCTGTTTTATTATTTAATAGTAGTGAACTGCTTCCTATTATCTTGGTGTGTTCCATTGTGCCCTAGTATGGAATTTTATAAGTTTATACTGCCCTGAACTCTTCATTAATTAATAATTACTCAAACTTAACCCCTACAAAAAACTAAAATTATTCAAAGCATATCGAAAGTGTGTACAAAAAGTGTCCATGGTAAATAATAATTAAAAGTTTGTTTTGATAATGATGCCACACACGTAGTTCGATATCTGACAAGCGTTCAGAATATTAAATTAATTCTAATTGCCTCTTTTGGTGTCATCTGTTGATATTTACCGAAATCAAATATAGATAATTGCCCAAACATATGCTCATAAAGGTGTGCTTCTCGTATTTCTTTAATGATATAATTTTCAGGTAATAATCAATTAATAACATTTGGAACGTATGTTTAAACAAAAATTAATGAATAGTAAATAGAAAAACCATCTGTGTAGGCTGATTTTTAGGATGTTATATTAATTTTTAATTAGCCATACCAAATTGGTCAAAACTAAAGTGGCTCCTTCTATTTCTTGACTTAAAGTAAAAAAAATCAGCTATGGCCACCACAGGACCGACCGCCATCACAAAGTATTTGTTTAATTTATGCTGCTTTATCAAAAAATGTCTCGAAAAGTTGATCAACTCGTGCCATTTATGTCAAAAGCTTAAAAATTAAATTTTATAAAAATCCTTTTAGCCGAATTTGCTCTGCACGTGTACACGAACCGACAGACAGACAGATGGACAGACATCATGCTAAAAATAGTCAAAACGTTATGTAGGGACCTCAATTCGTGGAGATCCATCGAAATTTCGAAATGTCAAAATCGGTGTGATCACAATACCTCCCTTATATATTGGCTATATGTTGACGGTCGACAAAAAGAGCCAGCGGATCATCATTCTGAATTAAAAGCAAAGCAAATTCAATTTGATTTAAATCATAAAAATAATTTGTAATGCCACTAGGTAAAAGTAAAAGGGGTGACTGAATGTGACATGAAAAAAACGTAAAACAGACGGTTTGTCTTTGGTGAGGAACCTAGATACTTGTATTCGAGTTTAAATTCTCATTTGATATGTATAAAATTAAAATGGATGGACTGTTTTAGTTGCGACAGTGGCGAGAGTTTACAGTGGTAAAAAGTATAAACTTATAATATTTAACCTTAATTATTTTTAAAAATATAATAAATGTTTCCTTTTCCTCTATTCACCAGTTAATTGTTTGTTTATGATTTATTTGATTTTAATTCGCTTTTTAAATCAACCTTAATTTGTAGTAGTTTTGACAGCTAAACTTTCAACGATTTTCGCGTTTTAATTTCCAACGAGTTTTAATTCCTGGTTGCATAAAAGTCTTAAAACGAGATGTAAGCTAAAACTCGATGTAAAACACAAAATTGCGTACCAACGTAATGATTTTAATGAGTTTTAATTTACATTTTAGACTCTTATGCAATCGGGCATTTGTGTTATATCCCGATATTGTAAAAGCTCATTTAGACATCTAAATTAAGCTCTAATCGGTTTTAATTATTTATTTATTTTTTTATGTGCCTTGGAAAACCATTGAGCGTTCGGTGTAACAAATTAGTGTGCGGCTTTAATGTACTCGGTTTTAATATTTTTCAGTTTCACGATTTTATGTAGATCGCAAATATTTTACTTAAAACTAGTAATCTGAACCAATCATACGCCTGGAAGAAAACCTTAATTTTGACTATGTTTTGAATATTTTGTGAGTATGATTATATAACTTGGCTATTATTTTAAAAACTTCAAATAGATTTAGACAATGACGACGGAGAACGAAAACTGTTTATGAAAACCACGATTGGAATAATCTCGTGTAGAAAGTGAGGTTATACATCTTAATTTCCGCTTGATTTACACAAATTTAACTAGTAAATCGGATATATCTGAACGCTATGGTGCGTTTTAAAAATATTCAAATTTAAAAAAATAGTTTAGAACTTTGAATGTTTAAATGAGCCTCTACGAATTTTCTTGTTTTATATCTAGATTTACTTTACAACTAGTTGTAAGAGTTTTAAGCAATCGAGCATAAACCATGCTAAAGAAACGCTTTATGGCGAGCAACACACCACTGGAGTATGGTACGAATAAGATTTTGTAATTGGGAAATCTGTCGGCCTTTTTCTTACTAGTAGGAATTTCTTCCTGTTTGTCCGGTCTTAATTTGGTAGATGAGAAGAATCGGTATTGTGCCCATCTCTTGGACAGGCGTTTCGGGAGGTCTCTTCCCAGACCGCTTCCTTCTCCCAATCCATATGATTGCGCTTTGGATATTACAGGTTTCACTGAGCGATGCTTCTCTTTCTATCTCTCAGGCTGACTTCTACTATTGCACGTAAAACTTTCCTTTCTGCTGTTCGTATTATTTGCTTAGTTTGACATATGCCAGAAAAAGACGAATCATTGCTTTAAATATTTTCATTTTGCTTTATTTCCTGGTATATTTATTCTTTAATACATTCCCTCTCAAATAATCTATTATTGGTGCAGCTTTGAGCGACTGACATTAAAATTTAATTAATAGAGAAATACAATCTTAATTATTGATAGACACGCAATTGATTGTTCAGATTATTGTTTTGATTAGTCGGTAATAAAAGTAAAAATAGGAGAAAGATAACAATAAAAAAAGACGAAGAACTTCATTGTGGTTGTCAGGATTCGTGCGATGATAGTATAGTAAAAAGAAAAAGAAATCTTCTGTAAGTTGATATCTTTATCTTTTGCAAGGCATCCCACAAGCCGAGGAATTATATTAATTTAATATTTATTTTTATCTGTAATTCACTAAGGAGTTTTAGCCCTTTAATATTTGTAATTATTAATTATGTTACTTATTCAATTGTTGTCCAATTTGTTAGTAGGTTCAATTTCAGTGGAATATTTTCCACTGATTTGATTTGAGACATGAGGCATTCATGGAATCCATTATATCATTAGCTACCTTGTGTATAATCCATACACAAATAGTCCTGTGTAGTAATACCAACTATTCAAGTTGCATAGGGAAATTTCCCTTTAATTACTCTTGACTGGTGACCACATCAGAGGCAAGTTGTCGGGCGGCAGTGAAGTTTCACTAAGTTGACCAGGCGAGCACAGGAACTGATATTTGCATGTTTAACAATTGGTAAACAACGATGGTCACCAATCAATGGGCTGAGGATTGCACAACGACCAATCACGAACGCTATCTATAGGCAATTATGGTTAGGCATCATTCTCTTCTAATGAAAATGTCACTCACAGGGAATGATCGCTATGAGATTGGATAAGGGCTCATTTACCTGGGGTCAACGATTTTCAAATCACACACCTAGATGGCAATCAAATCACCACTACTACGAATATCCTAAACACGAATTATAAACAATTAAAATCTTTAGCAAATAATATTGAAACTATAGGCTATTTCCAAGGTTTAAGCTGAACTATGCCTAACTCGAGTTATAACAAAATATAAAAACATATCAGGAAAAGAATAACACACTCAGTAGTTTCGGATTATGAGGCCATCTTCAGAAATACAAAGGGTTTATAGAAATACATTCATATAATTAGAAAAATTAGAAACTATGAGAGAGGAGAGGGTATTGAAACAATTGTGGCTATAATTAGGAAAACCCTACCTACAAGGTAAAATTATATGAGAGAGAAGATTAAAAGGAAATAAGAAGAGGCGACCATCTAAACTCAACTTGTTCATTCATGAGATTTCTTGACGTTTTACCTATAGAAATATCATGAGTTCAAAAAGAAATTACATACGGGTTGGCTGTGGAAAAATGAAATAATGTCTATTACAAGCTTTATACAACAATTGACTAACGATTAGGCACGGCCTATGTAATCAAAAAAATTGGAAATTATTTTTTATTTTTTTTTAAATTATATTGTTTTATTGGCCATTAGTCTATACAACCATATTAGCTAAATACTAATTTATATATTATATACAATACATACAAATTTATACATTATATACAATATATTTTTTTGATTCACAGGTATAGAAAAATAAACATAAAAACACTAAAGAAGCTGTTGAATGACCACCGTTTTCCTGCAGACACAAATTTACTCGTCTTTTCATACTATTAAAAGCATTTATAAGAATTTGAGGAGTTATATTGGCACACTGTTCGGTAATTCTGTTTTGCAGTTCCTCGATATTGTTTTGTATTTTGCATTTTTAGCATTTCGATATGCATTTTTCAGATAATGGAATATAAAGTATTCTAAAATAGTCAAGTCTGGTAATCTAGGTGGAAATTCTGGATTTGAACGTAAAATAATTATTCGACACATGACACCGCACTGTAAATCCATTCGACGTTCACTCGAACACCATTTCGAAAATATGATTCAATCATAAATTTTTTGTGTTCTATTGTAAAAACCATTATAATTGTAGCTTAATTGAATTTTCAATAGAAACTTATGACAACAAAAGTGATGACTGTTAATTAATTGACAGTTTAAGTTTGCAGTACACATTATTTTATTTTTCCACAGCCAACCCTTATGCAATTTATTTTTGAATAATCGCATTTATTGCAATTTATTTGGTAAACTCCACTGTTATCCATCTTATCCTTGCGATCAATGTTATTATCGACTAAAATATTTTTTAGAGTGAACTGATTATGGAATGCGGTTGTGACTTCATGATTTTTTAGAAGGTTAGATATTTTAATGCAGCTAAGACCAAAAAAATGGAATTTTTCTATATAATTTTACCAGTTTTGAAAGTTCATTGTTATAAAATTTATTTAGAAAGAGTTTCTTTTTCTTAAGAATATCATGTACAACTGTGGGGCTATAACCATTAGATTGAGCTATGTGTAAAATTATATTAAGTTCTATATCATAATCAGCTTCAGACATAGGTATCCTAATTAATCTGTGTATGTAACTATGTTTCAATGCATTTATTTCAATACCCTCTCCTCTCTCATAGTTTCTAATTTTTCTATTTATATGAATGTATTTCTCTAAACCCTTTGTATATCTGAAGATGGCCCCATAAGTCGAAATACGAATCAAATAAACTTGATTTATTCTTTGAAACTACCGAGTGTTTTATTCTTTTCCTGTTATTCAATATGTTTCAACGAGAGCCTACAACTGAATCTATCGATTTAATAAAAACATATGATTTTAACTTGAGTTAAGGATAACTCGAGTTCAAACATTTAACTCGTTCTTTAACCGGATATTAATGGTTAAAAACCGCATCTGCGTATTGAATAAAAACCGGTAGACCAATAAATCAAAATTTTAATAACAAAAAAAAAACTAAATCTGTTCTTATTCTTTGCTTAATGCTAGCCACAATAACCTTAAATTTACATATTTAACTTCTAAGCTATCTGTTTAAATACCGTGTCTAACTAACCCTAAAAATCATCTGAATACTTCTCTGTAATCGAGCGTGGAATATAAAAGTAAAAAATGGGGTTCACTAGATTTATGCCTCCTAAGAAGGCAATGCATTCTCCCTACTCTTAAAAACATTGAAACAAAAAAAAAACTGTTTTTCAACGCGTGGTTCCGCCGGCCTTGTAATGGCTACCAAATAACGAATCTCTTTCATAAAGATGTAATAGGTTATGTAATATTCGAGGAATATTTTATAAATTTATATACAGGAAGCTCCTGCTAGTTTTAAGGAATAACTTAACCACTAATTTATATTGAGACGAAGACTATTTTTAGAAGAAATTGATAAATATTTGCTGGCAGTATGTTATCAAGATTGGGGTTATTTATCAAAAGTCAAAATATTTTTTGATACAACCATGATAACGATTTTTTTAAAATTATTTTTATTTACATAAGTTTTAAAATTATAAATATGCTAGGTTTAGTATACTAGCGTCGGCGAATCAACGCACTTACGTCACACGACGTAACAAACAATTGCATTGTTCCAGACAATACAGTCGTTTGTTAAGTCGTGTGACGTAAGTGCGTTGATTCGCCGACGCTTGTATAGCAAGCCTGCTTAGCTGTTCGCCTATATACTGTAGGTGCCTTTTTGTGTGCTCTGAACAGTATCCAAGATCCAGATCTAGTGCATTCTCTTGTACTAAAGATCCGGTTGCTACTCTACAGTCTGAATGCTCAGAATGTGAGAGTAAAGCTGTTTTGGATACTTGGACATGTTGGTATTAAAGGTAATGAAGCGGCTGATGTAGCTACAAAAGTTGCCTCCCACAGACTTATGATTGATGTGAGTTTCATATTTCCAGATGACGCAAAGGATCATCTGAAACATCTAGTTTTAGCCAAGTGGCAGCATGAGTGGAGCAGCATACAGAATGTTGAGTTGAGGCAGATTAAGGAAGACGTTAAACCATGGGATTCTTTCTGCAGGAATAACTGCAGGGAGGAAACCGTCATCACACGCCTCCGTATAGGCCACTGATAGTGGACCCATGGACACTTCCTTCAAGGTGAAGAGTCTCCTATGTGTGAGACGTGTAACTCAGATTTGTCTATGTTCCACATTTTGACCGAGTGTGTTCAGTTCGAGGATGTCAGGGAGAGGTTAAGCCTGTGCTATGGCCTGTCACTTGCTTTAGATGACGACAGAGTATTCATGGACAGGCTGATACTCTTCCTGAGAGAATCGAACTTACTGTTTTATTTGTGAAGTCTTGCACTTTATTTTAATGTGTTCTATTTATAAACTGTGATATTCCATGGTAATTGGCTCCTTTACAGCCTTTACAATCACTCTGAGTCTGTTAAATTTTTCGAACAGACTTTTTATCTGATTTATTTGTGTTTGTCTGTGCAAGATGTCTTTTATTGAGTATGCGTATTTTTATCGATTTTATTTATTGTTTAATTCATTGTTTGTAATATATAGCGTAGTCATTTAGATGGGCTGCGTTAGGCGCAAATAGCCTTTGTTGCTGTGCGCCAAAATGTTTTAACTAACTAACTAACCAACTAACCTTTTTGTGTGCGCTAAAAAATGAACGTAGTACTGATCATATTATTACTGAAAGTACACAGATTGAAAATATGGTCTCGAAGCCTGGAAACAGGAGGCCTAGGCTTACCTTGGACTGTCGCGCCTATGATGATAAGGTATAGTAGGATCCCGATTATTGGGGGTATAGAGGGAGCTAACCACTAAGCTATTGCAACCGCATTCCATAGCACAAAAGCATAGGAATCATAAGAATATCTTTGTTTTGTTTATCACAAACAGATGTTCAGAACAATGACACTCCTTTGTACTTATCTTTATGCACATAAATGTCTTATGGTTATGGAGCTATTATAACCCAGACTTTAAGCAGCTGTTTCTAATAAACAGAACAAACAGACTATTGTGATTTTCATGCTATGGATGTGCTATATATCTATTACACACGAGGCTTTAGACCAGTGGTTCCCAACCTTTTTTTTGTGGTGAACACCACTTTGAATGTGGAAATAAGTTCCCGCACCCCCATAAATAAATGTGTTCAGATTTTTTCAGGTGAGTCATATTTATATATCAAAATAAAAAGTAAAGAGCAATAAAAAAAGAAAAGGAAATCGCATGAATATTTCTTTAAAATTGATCAAATTAATTGATGTAGCATTCAGCGGTTTAGCATTATAAATTTCTATAAATCGTCTCGCACCCCTCAAAATGCTTTCCCGCACCTCTGGGGGTGCCGGCACCCACGGTTGGGAACCACTGCTTTAGACGAACACAGTGCATAGGACACAAGATGTTAAAGACAAAATGGTAATCACTTGGAAAAGAAGGCTGTACAATTAGTGAGGACACAGATTGAAGGATAAGGATAAGACCTGCAACAATAAAGAAAGTGTCGGTATACCTATGAACTTTCTATCAGTTGAACTTTCCATCATTTGTAAAATCTTTCCAAGGGCTGATAAATCTTCCAAGATGTCTCCATTATTCCTCTCAAAATTTCTTATTTCCCTTATAACTTTTTGCCTCTTTTCGTCACTGTCACTCTTCTTGTCCGTCGGGTATATTTGGCATGGTAAAATCTTTCACCGCTCGAGAAATTGTTCTATAGAATCAATGTATAATCAATGGTAAGTATTTTTATTTCTTTGAAGTTTTATGTTCATAAATAAAAGCTATACGCGTATTTGGTTTCCAATGGTATCCGTCAATTAAAGAAAGATTTTGAACATAAAATGAATTGCATCGAAGTAAAAAGCTTAATAACATCGTATGCAACTTGCTCATCGGACAGTGAAAAAGTATTCGGAATTTCAATTAAAATGCTTCCACTCTTTGGGTTTGAATTCTTACTCCCTATCTTCTATCTCGCGAAGTGTTATTTTTAAATTAATTTTAATATAAATATTATTCATTCCATGTGGCTTCCATCGTTTTTCTTCATTTTAAATTCATCAGCATTAATAATAAAACGACAAGGAATTTTTATCTTTTAAAAAATTTGTATTACAAACATGTACTCGCTTTACATTTTTAAAAGTCAGTGATATTAATTTTTTTAATTATTTAAAAAGAAATCCGTTAAAGGAAATAGTCATTTATTTTAATTCACGTACACATATTTCAAAATTGGACATATGAAAAACATGATTTTGGTTAATATTTGTAATTAGTTTTTCAGACACTATAATATATTGCTTTCAATCGGATGTCCATATATAGTGGCTGTTTCAAAGCAAGTTTTGGAACCAGATGCTTAAATTCCAATGAATAAATGAGATGAATTGTAAATATTTGTCATGAAACCACTCAAGATGTTTCATTTTAATTACCAACATATTTTTGTAATTCGATAATTCTGAAAATTCTAATTGGACAACATAAATTACTGTCCCAAACTATCATTGCTTAATTTTCGGCATTTCTTCATAAATTTTATTAAAATATTAAAAAGGATGCACAGTTTCAACTACGTACAAAGTAAATGTCAAATAATAGCCCATCGGGAATTTCGCGTTCTCGTCCCAGAACTACTAGTCTACGGAGGCATGTGTGTAATTATATGATATTATTAATGTTGACATGTTGTATAATTTTATATACGTACTCAAATTCCTCCGGAGCCCAGTGATTCTGGGACGAGAACGCGAAATTCCCGGTGAGGTAGTATTTGATACTTACGCAAACTAGTACGAGGTATGCTAGCGTCGGCGAATCAAAGCAGTTACGTCACACGACGTAACAATCGACTGTATTGTCTGAAACAATGCACACGTTTGTTACGTCGTGTGACGTAACTGCGTTGATTCGCCGACGCTAGTATAGTAGTTTATACCTTTTAAGTTATTACAAAAACAAAGAAAGAAAAAAATGTTGTGGAACAAACTGTTTTATTGCTTTTCAAAATGATCGCTTTTAAGATTTATACACTTTTGCATGCGTTAAAACCAATTCTCAATACGGGCAATGAGACATTAATTCGATGTTTTTCTCCTTCAAATAATCAATTGTTTGACATGCTGTGTGGAAGCTTGCATTGTCATGATGAAGAATGATGCTACGTTTTTGGTTGTTTTTCCTCATTTGGCGATGACTTCTGGCAAACAAATTATTGTATACCATTCAGCATTAACTGTTCTCCGATCCTCTAAAGTAGGCCTGGACAAATGGTCGCAAATGAAATTCTATCCGGCCCGCGAAGCATTTTATAAATTATTGTGTCCTGCAAAAATATTACTGTCTGTCCAATATTCTTTCAAATTTTCATTCTTTTCAATTTTCTTTTCAATTTTTTTCTATAAATTGCATAATAAATACACGTTTTATTTAAAAATACTGCTTTTAAAATTTATTTCAAATTTCGTAACAAAAACAATATTTAAAATTAGAAAAAAAAATTTTTTTTGGCCCGCAGTCAAATTTTCATCTGCAAATTGGCCCGACAGCGAAAAGATTTGCCCAGCCCTGCTCTAAAGGAATGGCTGCGACATGTCCAGTACAACGGAAGAAACAAGCAATCATTTTCTTGAAAGTACTTCGTGAACGAACAACTTTTGGGAGTTTCGGTTCATCTTGGAAGACCCAAACAGTGGATTGTTGCTTAGTTTCTGGTTCATATGAATAAATCCAAGTTTCGTCCCCTGTAACGAAGTTGTATACGGATTTTACAGTGCCTAGGCTGAATTTTTTAGCATTCTCTAACACAAATCAAGAACAGTCTTATTTCTAAGCTTCGGTCAAATTATGCGGAATCCATCGGGAACAGATCTTTTCACAGCTAAATGTTCACAGCAAAGTCGAATGTATTACAGTCTGCGATATGCCAAAGGATGCCTCTGTCTCACGGTAAGTTATATGCCGATCTTCTTCAATCATTTTACGCAGAGCATCGATGTATTTTTGAATCACAACCGATTTTGGTCGACCTTCACGAGATTCATCACTGACGGACACACCACCACGACGAAATTCTGCAAACCAATTGTAAACAGTCTTTTCTGATGGTGTTTCATTACCAAAAGTTGAACGAAGCGAATTTATGCATTGTTGTTGAGTTAGGCCTTTACTAAAATCGTAAAAAATCATCCAACGAAAACCTTCACGAGTATATCCATTTTTTCACAAATTAGTTTTTTTAAACGCTCACTGTCAACAAACTACTCGGTCAATTTATAAGTTGCTACTAATTTCACAAGAGCAAATGTCAAATTTTACGAATATAGTAATGACACATTTCAATATTGCCATCTAGAGGTCGTTTGTAAAAACATGAAAGGTAACCCTCGTATTAAATGATATTAAATTCATCGATTCGAAAAAATAACAGTGTTTTTTCCGCTTTCCATTTCAATTTCAATATCTCATTTCGTAAGTGAGGTTGCTGTTACAGGAGCTGATTTATAGATCTAAATTAAAAGATCTAAAGATAATATAAACAAAATATTCTCCATAACTGATGTCTTAATTACGTAACAGTAACGACATAACTGTTTAAAAATTAACTAAAAAATTTCAACACTGGTGTTACAGCATTTAATCATTGTTTTAAGCTACTATTAATTTACTAAAATAGATACATATCACGATCGGATGTTCATATTTTTAAACTCAATTAGTAATTCCTATCGTAAGCAATCAAGGATATGAAATATGTCAATGTACACCTGAACTTTCATAATTCTACATCAATATTAATTGGTTTGTTTGATTAATATTAATAACTCTAAACATGAATACTGTCATTCAGGACTAATAAGAACTGACTATGTTATTTGCGACACGAATACCCCTTCCTTCTTAAATAACATGTTATTTCCTATTTGGTATCAGTGGAGCAAGAAGTTATATATAATGAAATGAATAAGTTAGCTTATGAAAATAGTCATTAATCTAAATAATATATTTAGTTTTAATAAATAAAAACTATTTGAATCAATTATAACAGTAAATATTTCAAAGAAATAGAATGAAAAATATAAATATAGTAATTTTTGAATGCTTTGTGAACATTGGACGCGTTTAGCGAACGCAACTGTTGAGTATGACTTACAGATAGTATTTCACTCGCGGTTCGTTTAAAGGGATGCACACCCGTATAGTTTCTTAAACAAAACTAGCAATCTGAAATAAAATTAATAACAACGTATACTACAAATTTTTCAGCCAATTTTTATCTATCTAAGAGGATATTTTTAATTATAGAAAAAACTGTTATGTATTTGTAAATAAACAAATTGCATCATAGACGCCTTCTTGTAAACAAATCGACGTACCATATATTTGAGTTCGACGCTAAAGCTTAAAAAATACAGAACAATGTTACCTCTTATCTATTAAGATAGCGGTTCCCAAACTGTGCTCCGCGGAGCCCTAAGTGCGCAACTGTTCCAGCAAGTAAAATATATAAAAATTGAATAAAATCAAAAGAATTTAAAATAAAAAATAGAATCAAAATAATAAAACTGGAAAATACATTCTGAAAGAATATTTCTTGGAAAGAAAGTTGTACAGGGGAAGTATTTTAAGATCGCAGCGCTATTTCGGCAAACTTGGAACCTTCAAAATAGACATTCGTTACATATAAACAACGTGAATTTTAATGTTTACTGGTGGTTTTTGTAATTTTGCTACAATATTAATACTTGTTTTTATGCAATTATATTTTTATGCAAACATTTTTTATAAAAAAAGCGCGATACAATGTCTATTTCTGTAGTTGCTAAAATCTCACCAGATGTCATATCGCTTAGCAATTTTTCCGTATGTATGGCCGAGTGATTTCTGACTCTAGCCGGTTTATGACTCTATGACTAGCTGGAATGTGATCGGCGAGATGCATTTTTGTTTCAATAATTTGCGTGTATTTTGATTATTTGCTTCATTTTATAAAAATCTGTCTATCAATAAGTGAGCTGTGAAAGAGAAAAGTGAATTTATATTAACTAAAAAATTTACTCCCTCCCCCGTAACATTACTACTAAACACCATTAATTTGTAAGACATAGGGTAGAGCTAGGGGCTCCGCCATAGCAATTGATTCTAAAAGGATTCATTTGCAGGAAGACATTTTGCTCACAAAAAACGCACAACAGCACATTGCTCTTCCGCAGTATACTCTTCGAGCACGATCGCCATTTTCTCTCTGCCTGCGCACGCACACAGCAACTGTCACTTAAGTGTCATTAAGCTGGATTGTGCTGCCACCTAATGACACTTTTGTAAATAGCTTACTGCTATTTTCAGCTTTCCAACATCAGTTTGTGACCTAATTACTGACTTCCCCTCGTATAATACAGTTGGCACTATTAAAATTTCAATCCTGGTATAAGGTCTGTTCGTAGAGTCATTTCCAAAGATTTATTATCATCAAACGCAAGCCCAAATTGATTTTATCAAACTCCTATGAACTCTACGCTTGTGTCTGATTATAATAAACCTCTGGAAATGACTATGAACAGAACTTCAGTTTAGAACCTTATTTATTGGACATCTTCGTATAACATCTCCTTTAAATAATCATTAAAAATTGTATTGATCACATGAAAATATAATTAAAATGTTATAGTTTTAATAATCAATTTAGTGCACATGAGTTACATTTCAGAATCGTATACCGAAACACAACAAACTTCCAAATTATGTAATATATTTCTCATTATCCACCATTTTAATCGTTCTCCGTATATTCGCATCGATAACAAAACTCTTTATGCTCTTGTAAAATAGCATATGCTGTAAAAACCTAACGTTATTTGGTTAAAACTTTTTGTGTTTCCTTTTTAGGCAGTGGTGCAGTTTATTGTTCACTGTCGTAAAAGGTGTAAACTATTTTTGTTTGAAAAGGTATTACAAGTTTATAGGCCATTTTGTTTTGTTCCAAAACCAATAACAATCTTACGAGTTCTATATTGAAGTGTTCTGAGTTTTTCTTTTACATTCGAACGAAATCACGGAAAATTCTTTTGAAATTCTTTAGTAAATAAGACAATTCGATTCTTTTCTTTATGTTTTCAAATGTCAGATCAAGTTATCATGGAAAGTTTAAACATTTTCAAATATTTTGAATGGTTTCAATACAAAAATGATAGTTTTTAAGTTCTATTTTTAATACCTAAAACTGCATTCACAAAATTAATACACTGTACGATGTGCCGTGTGGATAATTTTAGTAGACTGTTTTAACGTTTAATAACAGCGTTCACAGCAATGAAAATTAATGCGTAACGACTGTTGCGACATCTATGTTTTTTCAAACCAACTACGAAGGAGTAAATGTATCTATATGTCTTTTTACGAACCCGCCATTCACAAGTTCGGGATTTCTTGCTATATTTTAATAACAAAATTGTAGCCGCAACTACAGCAATTCTTTTTCGTTTCACGATTTCCGAAATTTGTTGAAATTTGTGCGACAATATTTTTTAAGTTATGTAAAGAGGAAGAGGAAAAAGTCACAAGGACTCAAGTGAGGCGAATAAGGAGGCTGTGGAGCCACAGGAATGTTTTTACTGGCCAAAAACTCGTTTATTGAAATTGCTCATTGGTCAAAATCTGATGAATGGTAGTGTGAGTCAAATTCAATTCTTTCCCGATCATTCTGACTGTCAACCGACGATCTGAACGCACAAGATCCCGGATTCTATCGACATTTTCATCGGTTCTTAAAGATGAAGGCCTTCCGCTGCGTGATTCATCTTCAATCAACTCTCTTTCTTCTGAAAATGCCTTAAACCACCAAAAAACCTTGGTCCTTGACAAAACACTGTCTCCGTAGGCTTGCTGAAGTTTTGCAAAAGTTTCCGTTGCACAGTGCCCAAGTCTGAAGCAAAACCTGATGGCACACCGTTGCTCGAAAACAAATTCACTCATTTTTAGAACGCACTAGAAAAAACTGTTTCACGAAAAAATCGCTACGGACAACAAAATTACTCTAGCGAGTTCCAATTCGTACTGAAAGCGTATCACATGTTCACCTACAGCACCGCCAAGTCCCGCGTCTCAAATGTTGTCAGATCAAACGCTATGTTGCCAGTCCGGTTACTTAATTTACACACTTCGTATTATACCAATATCTCAATTTTGAATTTTGTGTGACAAATTATGTTTTACATGTTACCTCTTCATTTATTATTATAAAATTCCCTCTCCCCGTAATTTAAAGTAAATAATATCTAAAATTTCTTATGCAAAGCAAACAAAAACTACCTACCTTACATAAGAAGTTATTATCTGAATAATACATATCGCATCGGCATTTATAAAGCTAAATCCACTTTTAATTGGCGTAGAAGAGTTCGTAGCAGATGCTGTTATTATGTACAAGAACTCGTACCACATATACGTCAAAATCTGGTTCATAAAAACTAAACTTTTTAGTTTGTTAATGTACCAAAGATCCAGTCCGGGCATCTGTCCAAATCTTCCTTCTCAAGCAGCATGCCAAATGTAATATGGAAACATCGTTTAATCTAATAGATTCAAAACGACAGATGACGGTAAAATCCTAACCCCGTAAATAAAATAATTAAATTTATTTATTCATGTTTTAATTATTCGTTGCGTGCAATTTTGAAATTTATGAAATTCAAAAAGTGTTACGAAGCAGTATGATGCCTACTTGAAACCGCATATTCATGTTATCTCGAAAACTAAATTAAAATTAACCATATTTTATGTTTTGGTCTGAATATTTCTAACCGATGTAACAGACAGATTTAAATTAAATTTATCAAAACGTTGGTATATGTTTATTTTTTATTTGATTAAGTTTGTAGACATGACAGAAACATGAAAACTATTTATTCAAATGGAAAGACAAAAAATTAAAATATAAAATTTGTTAAATAATTTGTTGAACAATTTGTCAGGAACATGGAAAATCCATGAAGAGATATAATGGTTAAGCAGATCAAACAATATATCTCGAAAAACAAGAATCAGCTTGAACAGTACTGGCATATTCGAAAGATACATTTGAGAAAGAAACTGGTGAAAGTTGGAAAAAATGAATAGCAATCACGAGATTAATGGAACTCTATAACAATATTACTATTGTAAATACTGTCAAATCTTATTACACTAATGCCCGGTTGTAAAGTAAAGCTGAGTAGCTAAAATAAACTCGATGTAAAACACAAAATTGCCCAGCAACGCAATGCGTTTTAATGAGTTTTTAATGAGTTTTAGCATCTAGTTTAAAGACTTATATGCAACCGGGCATAAGGCAGTGATTCTTAAACTAGGGTCCGCGGAACCGCAGAGATCCGTGGAACCCTAGAGATCCGTGTCAAAAACCACCTCAATGTTCTAAAAAAAATAAATGCATAACAATAATATTTAAATAACTAGGGGCCTCAGCTCGGCTACGCCGGTCTTCTCCCCTACATTGTTAAAACTCGTCGCTTCGCGACTCGTTTTAATATAATTTTGTCGCACTTGTCGATTATAAAACTCGTCGCTCATCTTTTTTTAACACTATTTTATGGAAATTCCCCCTGCAAATGTCTTAAGTTTTATCGTTAATTCACCTTAAATACTTAATTAGTTTTCTTCTATCAAGAAACACGTTCAAAATATGAAATCTCCTCCCATTTCAAAATGCAAAAAATTTGACAGCTATCACCTTCTGAAATCTTGTAAGCATATTTCCAATAATGGCCCAGATTCTTTGAAAAATGTTTTCTGATACCTCAAAATATTATCTCGCACGTTCAAAAAGCTATCCTGAACCATTATTACCATTTAACACTTTGATTCTCGCCGTAAATATTCTGGACCGGCTGTCTTGTATTAAGAATATTTTTGAATTATCGTCTGATAAAACCTGTCCGTGCCGATCATTGGTGACTTTGATTCGACACGGATTCGAGGAAAAAATGCATGATTTTTATCAATAAAAATTAGTCAGTACCCCCTGTCGAAATAAAATTAAGCCTAAGCACTAAAAAAATATCACCCGGATGAGAGGGCGGTTCATTTTCCTCTCTCCGCGTTACCGGAAAAATGAAGATACACCAGACGTTGAATAGAACATACATACCAACACTTGTACAATATAATAGTAGATTAAATACTACTATAAGTTATATAACCAAATTAGTATATGCATAATATACCAATATGCCCTTCCCGTTGTGCATATTTAATTTCAAATACCTCTAAAGCCGCATTCAGAGCTCTTTAAATTAACACGTTGTAGACTGCTCGTTGTCACGTTGTGCGTTATGTTTTTATACATTATTTTAACGTTCTATGTACCGTTTAGAGCAATTAGAAATTAGTTGGTCAGATAATAGTCCGACATCTGTGTCTTTAAACCAACTACATGTCTTCGTAAAATGTTTTCTATCAATTATCGTTTTTATAATTCTGCTGTTCTAGATTTTCACTAGGTAAACTTAATCTAATTACCTAAATTGTTCATATTTACTGTCCGTCTTTGTAATTTTGAGCAAGATTTGTTAA
Source organism: Liopterus haemorrhoidalis (assembly GCA_963971575.1). Taxonomy (NCBI): domain Eukaryota; kingdom Metazoa; phylum Arthropoda; class Insecta; order Coleoptera; family Dytiscidae; genus Liopterus; species Liopterus haemorrhoidalis. Next base: position 42,125,196 of record OZ020617.1, read on the forward strand.
TGATGACATTTTGTTAGGTTATGTAAAGGCATACAATATCTACGATGTCTCTGATAGACAGATATCCAATGTGTTTATATGTCTATCTCATTAAAACAACTCAAAAGCCATAAGTTTAGAAAATTATCCACAATCCACAACGAAAAACGTATTAAATTTAGAGGTCTGAACGGTTTCACGTCTTACCATATGACAAACTTCTAGTGACAGTCAACAGAGTACAAGCTACAGTCTATAAGCTATTGATTTAAGAGCTCTGAATAAGCTTAAGAAGTACATGGGTTTTCCGCTTTTATTTTCAAAATTGTGGTAAATTTTTATTAGATATTCTTAAATTAGATGATTCGGATTTATTATTATTTTTCCTTAAATCTGAATTAAAAGTTACGTTTTATTTGCCCTATGTAATATGCATCACAATCATTACATTGGATTTTGAAAATTCCTGACTGAGAAGTTTTTTTTTTTCTTCTTATTTTGTTTGTTCTTGACTAATTTAGAGGGTACTTTTATTATAAAAACTGCTTTAATATTATTTTATTTTAATATGTTGGCAATTTAAAAACTATTGTTATTTATATAAGTTATTCTTTTATAAACGCTAGGAGAATTGTTCATTAAATAACTTTCTTTTAATAACATAGATTTATTTTTAATTTCATTTGTCTACTATTTTGGGATTGTACCCATTATTTTAAGCAATTAAAATTTATAGTTTTTAATTCTTTGGTAGAAATTATTTAAGGTGATAGGGGTCCAGATAATACTGATAGGAAGTACAGATTGGCGTACCCATGGAGCCCCCCCCCCCCCAAGAAGGATGGAAATACCAAATTTTTAAATTTTTTACCATTATGATTTTAGGTAAATATATAGATATGGATTTAGTATAAAAGTAGAGATGAGGACCTTTTTTTGCTCATCATTTGTATTTTATAAGTGAGGACCTTTTTTTGTTTTGCTCATCACTTGTATTTTACAAGTGAGGACCTTTTTTTTTGTCATCACTTGTATTTCAGAAGCGAGGAGCTTTTTTTTATATCTTCACTTTTTTGTGTCTACCGCCCCCCCCCCGACAAAAATTCCTGGGTGCGCCACTGAAGGAAGGACATTTTAATATTTACAGGGTGGTTAGATTGGGCCCTAATGATGGTGTCTGAATATGTAAGTTTTTTTATAGATATCGAATTCGAAATTGAAGTTTTAAAAAATTATAATTTGTATATTATTCTATTAGAAAATCTTGGATTGTGAAAACGGTAGGGAACGAGGGGAATAGGAAACAGTGAGTTTAATCGGGTTCGTCAATAACCAACACTCATATTTCACATTTCCATTCAGATTGATGTACTGTAAAGACATGCTACAAACTACACGTATACTCAAATATTTATTAAATGTTACTGACTCATGAAAAAGAACAAATAAGTTCTTTACACATGCTAAGAAATATGTCTTTATTATTTATTTTACAATCAACTTATATTAAATTATCCCAGGCGAAGAACGGGTACTCTGCTAGAATGATATTCAATTGATCTAAATCAAACAAAAATATATGTAAAGACCACCATATGAAACAACGATTACGTTGTTTCACTTTTATAAATTCGTTACTATTTATGAATTATTTACAAATGCAATGATTTCCTTACGGGAACAGTGGAACACATCTTTTTAACAAGGTTGAATCAGGTACTGACTAGAGGAGAATATAATCGATGAACAAACGAGTTATTCTTGCAGGTAGTTATTGTAAATGATGTAAAAAAGTTGACTTTAACTATCCGTGATATTAAAGTAGATATTTAAATTAGCAATAACTTTTTGTGGTAGTGTAGCATGAGCAAACACGTGGTCGTTATTTTGCGAGCAAATTACATTTGCATATGAGCATAAATCAAATTCCCCTAGATTGATTTATCATTGTTTGGTGTTGGCATCTATCAGTTTTGGTCGCAAATGTCACTAAATTCTTTGTTTTCAATGGCGTGACTCATAAACAACATAAATTATAACTATACAGATTTATACGCAAATCAATTTTCATTAAATCATATTGAAAATCAATGGATTTAGCTATTTAGAGTTTTCGAACTATGGAACGCTTTGTACCTTGTCAAAATATGATACGATAATTATCTATTAAATTCCAGATTAAATTTTAATTCTATTCACGTGTCATAGTTAATACGTTTTAGTGGCATTTTGATCCAACAGTAAATTTGTTTTGATTTATAATTTAGGTAGGGGAGCATAAACAATTAAAAGAACAGATTTTAAATCCATATATTTTGATTTATGAACATCGATTTTCTGCTAAATTGCAGGAAATAGATCCAGGATGGGGAACTTGCAAGCATAAAATTCAAAACGACATACATAATATTTGTATTAGGTTCGTGCATATGAAACTTCGGATTTTATAAGAATTATTTAATATTCCAGAGTTTTTATTATTTAGGTTTGTCAGATCTTGACAAGCGTCAAGATATTACTATTATTATTATTAAATACAATTGAACGGAAGCAGAGTTTGTGAGTTCCATAACAACGACAAAGACAATAATATAGAACACAGTAAAAGTTTACAAAAAAATGTAGAGCAATAATGTTGGTTGAAACAGGTAAATGTTCAGTTTATTTTAAAATTTGTTAATAGACATATTGAATTTTATGTTGGCAAATCTGTAAGCTTACAGTCAAAATCTATAAGAAACTGTCCATAACAACACATATAACAACTCCTTAGATACGATCGTCTGTTGCTTACAGATTTGCCACAGAATTGCACCATAAATTAGTTTAAGTTTATGTCCACGCAGTCTGTTATCGTTGTTAAGGATAAGTAACGATGACACATCACAAGTAAATGAATTGGAAACATGTCGATACATAGTTATTAAGTTACCGCGAACACGTAGGTCCACCAATTTGATGATTAATTCACGTAATCGGACTTCATATGATGGCCTGCTATACCCATACGGAATTCGGATTGTTCTGCGTTACACATTTTCAAGTAGGTTCATGTCTTTAGACAAATAAGGTGACCAAATGGCAAAACCAAATTGTAGATAAGAACGAACATACATTTTGTAGAGAGAGAAGAACAAAGTAGAAGATGGACGACAGAAAGATTTCTTTATTTACGAATATCATTGTATTTGGGGTCTTTTCACATTTAAGCGCATATCTGGACCATTTCAGGTTTGAAGTAAACCTGGTCCCAAGATCTACTTGCTCAGAAACGAGCTTAATTTGTTGTCATTTTTTTTAAAATTGAATTAGTGGATTATTCATCCCAATGTGCAGTACGACAGTTTTTTTCGCGGTTTAATTGTATTAGCCAGTTATTTGATGAATCCACCAATTTATTCAGATCATCTTGAAAAACTTTTGCATGCGTAATAGGATTATTATGTAATTTAATGTCATCAGCATAAAAAGAGCATGAGGAAGAAAATTTGGTTTACTTTGGTAAACTGTGATTAATAAAAATATTTTTATTTTATACCAGTTTTTCATGATTGCTAATTTTAAGCCTCCACTAGTGCATTTTATCTATCAGACATTATTTCTTCTAGTAATATGATAAGCTGATAGCACATTTTAACAATCCATTAAATTTGTTGAAATTTTTTCACCTTACTTGTTTTTTTCTTAATTTTTTTAATGTTAAACTTCTAATGACATAGCATGTCTCTTTTTTTTATGTTTGTTTACCCAGGTTAAAGTTTTCACAATCAATTGTTAAATCTCAGAATTTTTTCTAAAGTGAACCCTCGTGTTTACCTGTCGAAGGTGTCGGACTGTATTTGAACACAGGTTCTAAATTGTAGATTTTTCCCACAAACACGTTGGTGCCAAATTATGACGATGGTACATTTTATTATAGTTCTAAAATCTGTGAGAACACAGGGTGTGTGAAATAAATGTTAATTACTATGTAAATATAGAAAAAATAAGGCTCTGTTACTACCTATTTTGAGAATTGCAGGCGTTGACTTGAGAACGAGCTGTATCTCTCATGACCAACTCTATGTTGCCTGTTCAAAGGTGAGTAAATGCATAGATTGTTCCATTTGTACGCCGAATGGGAGGTCCACAAAAGTCGTGTACAAAGAAGTTCTTTAGACATGCTAAGAATTATTAAAAGACGTTATTGTTTATTTTTAATCAATTTAATTGAGCTTATCCCGGGATAAATGCCCAGGAATACCCGGGTATTCTGCTAGTATGATATAAAATCTCGCATGTGCAATTGTTACCCATTCTATTTAATTGATCAAAATCAAACATATAATACATAAAAAAAAAACAACTTTAACGTTTAAGTTCTCTTTTATATTATTGCATTTATGTTACTTCTTGAAACATAAATTACGGTTTCTGTAAAATAAAAAAAAAAACACTGTTTTTCTATTAGTACTAGAAAAATTGCTAAATTTATTACCTGTTTATTACGGTTTTAGTGCTGAACTAAGTACTCTTACATATATTTTTGTAAATTGCTGCTTTCACATTTTCGGAAATTACCTTTGAAATTCTCGCTACGCAATTAAAATTAACTGTACTGTATCATGTACTGTTTACTTAAGAATATATCAGGTCGTCAAGGATGAAATTTGTAGTTAATAATATTGCCAACTTTAACAGCTTATTATTTGACATTGGCTTAAAATTTTACCGTTCTGCTTTTTTTTTTTGTTGGAAAGTTACACATCTCGCCTGCTTAAAGACATCATTGCATGCTCTAAAAAATATCAAAAACATTTTTTTCAAAATTATTTTTGTTGAAAACGGTCGGAAATTCGCACTATGAAGTATGAGTTCTTACATGGAACTACGGCATCGCAGACCGCGCAAAACATTAATAG